>JADLZL010004249.1:0-127850 GCA_015844335.1 Chrysopogon serrulatus
GACTCCAACGGTGAACGCAAATGGCGACCTAAACCCAAAATACCGCAGGCAATGCTGTTTTGCGTTCCAAACCCAATTCTCCAATCCGACGACGATATCGGAAAGGTGCATGGCCTTCGGGCCGACAAAGAGTAAAATTGCCTCCTCTCCATACGACGCAAAGTCAGGCGCCCATGGCGCATGGAAGCTCGGGCGCGCTGAGCTGAGTAGGCCGACGGCGATCCATCGCCGCCAGGCGGCGAGGGAGGATCCACCGGGCGCAGGCGAGGCCGCCGGAAGGAGCCGCCCCGCGTCCGAGCCGCCGGTGCCGAATACCTCACAGTGCCTCCGGCAGCCGCCGCCTCTCGCGCTTCACGCCGCGACGCGGGGCCCGTGCTCGCCGGGTGTGCCGGGCGAGGGCGACGCGGCCCGCTGGCGGATCTCGCCGGCGGCCGCCTCCCCGTGCCCGATCTCGCCGGAGAAGGAGGGAGCGCCGAGGAGGGAGCGCGAGAGGGGCCGTGCGCTGTGGATCTCGGCCGGCGGCCTCTCGCAGCGGATCTCGCCGGGGAAGAGAGGGAGAAGAGGGAGGGGGTGGGGCCGAGAGGGAGGGAGGGAGGGGGCCGGTCGGGACTCGGGATGGGTCTCGGCTTCGCTGTTGGAGAGGGCAGGTATTTGGGTCACAGACCCTTTCCCTGTGCGTGACCCAATACCGGGAATGGGTCTTGTTTTTGCCTTCCCATTGTTGGAGTCAGTCTTAGTAGCGAAAATTGCATTTGTGCAGTTGGATGATCAACAAGATTCCATTAAATGGAGCCTTACAAGACAAGGATCTTTTACAGTGCAATCTATGTATAAGCATTTAATTAATCAAATTGCGATGCCTTTAAACAAGTTGCTATAGAAGTTAAAATTACCACTTAAAATCAAGATATTTATTTGGTTCTTGATCAAAGGGTCATTTTAACCAAGGACAATTTAAAAAAATAAATTGGAAAGGAGATGATAGTTGTTGTTTTTGTGACAATAAAACTATCCAACATTTGTTCTTTGATTGCCATGTAGCTAGATTTGTTTGGAGAGTGCGCCAAGTGGCTTTTAATCTTGAACCACCAAAAGATGTAGCCAACTTATTTAGGCTGTGGGATGTACAAACAGACCAACACTTACGCTCCCCGATTTGTATGGGTGCAAGTGCAATCTTATGGTCTATTTGGCTATTTAGAAATGAAGGGATTTTTGATAAAAAAAAAAACGACTATATTCTTATTTGCGGGTTGTTTTCAGGGCAACTTATTGGACCCGTTTTTGGAGCGCCCTGCAGAAGAAGAGCGACAAATCTTTTATAAAATGGGCATGTCGCGTGATGGAGACCGTAGCTATGAAAATATTCGCCAAGCATAGATGGGCGTCGTTCAAAAGGCTTAGCGCTTAGCGTTTATTCGATTTTCTCTTCATTTGGTTTAGCTTTTTGAGAGCTGAAAAATATCAAGATGTTGCTTTTGTAATAAGGATTGGTTGTGTGCAAACCTCTTGCGAGACCGGAATAAAAATTACTTTTTCTAAAAGAAGGCAAGGGACCGACGGGCAATGGACGTGTGCAGACCGAGTCACGAGGCATTGCCTGCCATGGCGTCCCAGTCGCGTTCGATCATAGCGCAGACAGGGCCGGCTGGCCACGGCGAGCACGGTTGCTAGATAAAGGGAGAATTTTTTTTAAAATAATATTTTTTAATGATTAATTGTAAATATAGAAGCCGGTTGCAAAGAATTGCAAGTCTAGCACCCTATCGGCCGCTAGAAAACCGATAGGACACCTATTGGCTGTTGGGGGGCCGACAGGATCCAATCGGCAGCCCAGCAGCCGATTAGGCTGCTGACTAGGCTCGAGTGCACAGGCCAGCGAGGACCAGTCGGCCCGACAGACCTATCGGCTATCCACCGGGTGATAGGGACCTGTCGGCTCTCCAGCTGCCGACAGGCCCCTGCGCCCTGCTGCTTCCCGGCGGCAGCTGCTCATGCAGTACGTGGCGGGCAACTTGCCGCGCGCAAAGGCATGCATGCATGTATGCACGTCGACGGTAGCTGCAACATCATTCGTGATGATGAATGTGAACACGTACGTAATGTTGTGCAAAAAAAAAAAATGATCAGTGCTCCCCACGTTTTTTGAATCGAAACACGTCGCTGATGATGAACTAGTACTGTATGATAACGGACATATATAAGAGTAGCTAGCTACGCCACTGTGCTGGGCAGGGGCAGATTAGTGATTACACCCGGTTCTTTGAGGGTACGGATACAAATCCTATATTCTATATTTTTATCGAATATGGATTTGAAATCGGATAAAGAAAATACTAAACAAAATTCAGAGACATCCATTTAGTATCATATTAGAAACGGATATTTTAATACGGATGTCCATATTACAAGTTTCATTCTTTCATCCCTAGTAATTCTAGTGGCTCTGGGGGTGTTTGGTTCCGACAGCTAAAATTTAGTCCGTGCCCCATCGATTATTTACATACTAATTAGGAGTATTAAATATAGATTAATTATAAAACTAATTCGGAGGAACAGTATTCTCTATCTATCGATGGGACATCGTCTATGACTAGACATCGTAATTAGTATTAAACATTCGATGGAACAAAGACTAAACTTTGTAGGTCTATATAGTTGTTTAACATTGATTAAGAATTTAGTTCTTAAAACTAAAAAGGTTATAATTCTAGATCAAGAAAAAATTGGTTGTTTTAATTTTAACATCTACTATAAAATTTGACGATTTTTTAGATCCATAGTACGTTTATTTTGGATCAACAAAAGAAAAACAAATTAAAATATACTAAGTACGTCAAAACTTGTATCACAAACAATATGTGTGTTCGTTCTATAATTTTTTATACGAATTAATTAATCACAAACACTATGTTTGTTAGTTCATAATTTTAATTTGGATTGGAGAGCAGCACATTGCAAAGCTACGTAACGAAGTTTCGAATTTTCAGATGTACCATTATTTTTCTATTATTTTGAAAATTTTTCTTGTATACACAAGTGTTTACATATATGTAAACATTGTTAGCTTCTTCACTGTTTATGGTGTGCATATCGGCCGAGGAGCCGACAGGCCTATCGGCCTTCCGGCGGCCAATATGGCGATCGGCCAACAGGTAGCCGACCGGGCTTGTCGGCAATACCGCGGCCGACAGGTTTCCTATCGGCGCCGACAGGCGCATCGGCGGCGATCCCGCTGGGTGTCGGCTGCCACGTAGGCTTGTCGGCCGCCCAGCATGCCAACAGGTCCCCGTCGGCCGGCCTCAGCTGCCGATAGGGTGCTAAACTTACAACTTCGCATAACAGCCCCTAGATTTGCATTTATTCTTTAAAAAATATTATTTCAAAAAAAAATTCGATAAAGGGATTCCTCTTCTCCAGGATCGTATTTGCTCGCCCCCTGGCTTTGCTTTGCATGTGTGGTTGTCGTTGAACAGTGCGTCCCGCCCACCTAAAACGGTGGTTCTGGGAAGAAAAGCAACCGAAGAATGCAGATCTAAAGGTGCAGGTGCACGCATTCAGAGTTTCGTACTGTATATCCATTAGTTTGTGACGTCAAAGGAGGATATTCTATATAGATGCTAGATAAGCTCGTTCATAAAAAAAACTGCTGAACAAGCTCGTCCATGTTTTCTAATATCTATTTATCATGAGCAAGAGCAAACAAATTAAAAATTATTAATATGTTGTATTATTTCTTAGTTGGGAAGATTAGTTTCAATAAGTGCTAATATGTAACATTACTTCCTCAACCAAAAATAAAATACAGGCCAAAGTGGGCCTCAGGCACTATTCATCCATTGTTCAGGATCACTGTCCATTTTTGGTACTGTATTTATTTGCCAGCTGCAATATTGTTCACGAGAATTATTTTCTACTCTATCCATTCCAAATTATAACAAGTCGCTTTAACTTTTTTGTACATCAATTTTTGCTATGTATCTAGATATAATAATGTGTCTAGATACATAGCAAAATAGATAAACTAAAAAATCAAAACGACTTAGAATTTAAAATGGAGAGAGAGTAGCTCTGCTGTGTTCTTTACCGTTTACGTTCTGCACTGTTTGCAGCACGCTTGTCAGGCTACTATGGTGATAGCTAGACCCAGGGTATCCCAACATTCCACTGCAAAAGGACAATCAGAAAAAAAGGCGGAATAGCCAAATTCATCCTTAAACTATCGCCGAAAAGCTCAATTTGGTCCTTGAACTACGAAAACGGGCCGTTTTAGTCCTCAAACTTTCACAGTCGGCTCAATTTTATCCCTAAACTATGAAAATGACCGTTCTCGTCCTCAAACTTTCGCAGCCGGCTCAATTTCGTCCTTGGTCGACGTGGGGCGCCATCTGGCTTCGCCTCGTCATCGTTCGATCACTGGAATTAATTTCTAAAAGCACAGAATCGATTTATTCTTATTACAACTAGTTGCAACTAGTTGTAACTTTTCAATACAACATCCGATGAAGATAATTTTTGTAATTTAATTCTTTGTTAGAAAATTAATATAATTTGTAGATCTATCGCTTCAAAATAATTGTGTTAAAAACTGTAGCACCATAATAATCGTATTTTTATCGTTTGCCGCATTAGAAAATTAATATATTTTTGTATGGAGTTAAATGAATATACTTTTTATACCGTCTCAAAAGTGGTTTTCTAATTTCGAGAGATGCTTGCGTATTACAAGCAGCTAAATCAAATTACAAAAAGGTAATTATTATAGTGCTAAAATCTTATATTAACTTTTGAGCATCTTAACGTCCTCAAATAAAAAACATTAAAACTAGAAAGTTGTAGATCTTATCGAGATCTACAATTTTTATACAAAAAATCATCTTCATCGGATGTTGTATTAAAGAGTTATAACTAGTTGCAACCGGTTAGAATAAGAATAAATCGATTCAGTGTGCTTTTAGAAGCGATTCAGTGACCGGGCGATGACGAAGCGAGCAGCGTGGACGCTCCACGCCGGACCGGGGACAAAATTGAGCCGACTGTGAAAGTTTGAGGATGAGAACGGTCGTTTTCATAGTTTAGAGACAATTTGAGCCGGGCTGTGGAAGTTTAAAGACTAAAACGGCCGTTTTAAAGTTCAGGGACCAAACCGAAGCGGCGATAGTTCAAGGACCAAATTGGCTATTTCGCCGAAAAAAAAAAACATAGAAGAGTCTCTCCAGTACAATCAGAACAAATGGCACAGTTATAATCCTCCAAAAACATGTTTTTCCTTCTAACAAGTTTCTAGTACTTAATCTATCCTCCGTGAACATTTAGAGAAAAAAAAGTTCCTCTTATTTTGGCGACAACTTTTCCAAAGCCAATAAGAGTGAGCTGGATGAATCTATCTTCGACCAATGAGACGAGCAGTGTTGGCCCTCATTGATGTAGTAAGTTGCAAGGTTTTCATTGATTTTCTACACTCATCTAACATGAACTAAAATCTTTTTTATGGCACAAAAAACTGGTTTTTCCTTGTCTCTTAAACCAGACATGTTGCCTGTTAGCTGTCGACTGTCATGACTCATGAATCATGACACTGCACATTTGTGATAGCACAACAGTGCAATTATCTTTGTCTCTACATCTAAAAGGACCAAAGAGTAGCGGTTCTTTTTTCTGGCTTCAAAGGTGCCCTTAACGACACTCCCAGTCCCTGAGTTATGTATGGTTCGGGCTTTTGTGTTTCGAACTGGACCAGTGAACGAAAATAGACCTGTTAACAGCACCATTGCCCAATGCTAATGGCTGCTTGGTAACAAAAGGAAGTAGGTACGTACCAAACCAAACAGAAAGAGAAAATTTGAAAGGCGGAATCCATGCATTTCTATCGCGCTGTCGATCACTGTTTCGTAGTTTAATCTTTACTACCTGAAAGCAGTTGCTAGTAAGTTGCTGCAACCAATCGCTGATGGCTGACGAAGCATTTCACTGGCGTTGAGCATGCCAAATGGGGGGTAACGAGACAGACAGCACCACGGCTGGCTGTCGCAGTCAGGATCGCTACTACTATTCGACTCCAGTGGCTGCTGCGGCAGCCGGCAGGACGGGGCAAATCGGGCGCGTCTGGGGGCCGAAAGAAACTGCGCATGCACACACATGCCTTGGGGGCAGATTTTAACTTTCCCGTGTGTCCCCATGAGAAGAGGTCAAGAAGAGATCATTGCTTGCTGCCGCACGTGATGATCCGATAGAGCGTGCAAGTAGCTGTCGACCAGAGTTACTGTACTCGATTGGGGGAGCCACAGCAAACGCGAGCTCCAATCATCTGACGATCTGAATCTCTGAAACCCCAGCCACGGTTCTCATCAGTCCATGCATGATGCAGCCCTGATTCCTTAAGCGGCGGCAAGCTCTTGATCTGAAGAAGAAATTATAAAAGAGAACACGTAGAGGTGTTTGTGTTTGTATGGGCGCCGATGCTCCTCCGTACATGAGTGGACAGTGACCGTATCTTATGTTATCCGTCTCTGCTGTGCTCTGACAACAACCTTATCCTACTTCCTCCAATGATATGGCCACCGCTTTTGCGCTTTGCTAGATCCAGTCCATTTCCACGGTGCACGCACGAAACCAACCTCTTCTTCTCTGGTTCTCTCTCCTCTCCGCCAAGATTTTCTGCCCTTTTCGTCTATTCGCTGTTGATTTTGCTGTGGCCTTTTGTCCTATGAGTACTAGTAAGCATGGGGGGTGGTGCTCCAAATGGATATCCACGGTTCTTCTCTAGTTCATCTAAAAGAACTAATTCTACAAATTTTTTCTCTATTTTTTCACTATAGTTCATTAATTTGAACTAGAGAAGAACTGCAGGTATCCATTTGGAGCACCATCCCCATCCTTAAGTACTAGCAAAGTGCAACAGAGGCGCTCATAATATGCGGACGTTTCAGCTTGTAACGGGGCCGTGGTAAAGTTACTGTACCAACATCATCCATCTGTTTTCATCGCGCCACCAATGAAATCCATCCATCCATCATGTAAGCAACTGTGCATGGACCTGAAGGCAGGCCATCGAAGGCGACAGAGTGCAGAGGAGGCGCCTGCATTGTCTACAGCGGAATATTCTACAGGTCGTCGATCATGGACGCATGGACACACGCGTGGCTTATGGAATCATGATGATTGACCTGTCCATGATGACTGACCAGACGGGAGACGGAAGACGTCCGGACCTGAAGAATCTCGAGCTGGCGAGCGCGGTGCATGATTGGCTATTTGGCTGACTATTGTGTGCCCTGGGACGGGCGACTCGGCGGTCTGTTTCCGTGACTCTGCGTGCCCTGGGCCGGGCAAGATGGAAAAGGAGCCTGCCCGGCCCTGCAGCTACAGAGTTCTGCGCTGCACGGCTGCATAGATGTGCAACGGGCCCGGCCCAGCGCACGGCCCGATGGAGGTCAACACCCGTTCCTGGACCGAACACAACGCAGAAAGACCCCCGGAACCGTGACGGCCTGAGCCTGACGGGCGTGCCGCGAGCGGATAGCGTTGCGGAGAAAGTGTAGCCCGTCATCTGCGCGGCCCATGTGAAAAATCTGGTGGTCTCGGTTCCTTTCGGCTCTAGTAGGAGCACAAATCCGCGGCAGGCTCCGCCGCGGGCCACTGCGAACGGAACAGCGCAGCCCATGTCAGGGCTTTCCTTGCAGCCCACGAAGAACGCCGGGAGGCGCAAATAGAGGAAGATTGGCTCGGCCCGACTCGCGGTGCCGGCGGAGCGGTCGAATCAGGCCGAGCACACGCTGCCAGCCTACAGACGCCACGTCTCGCGGCCCTGAGAAGGCCCAAAATGCGCCGCGCCGCGCCGCGCCGCCTCCGAGTTCCACTACAAGGACATGCGCGATGCACGCCTCGGCACTCCGGCACCAGGAGGACGGCGCTGTCCCGTCGCGGATCGTGGTCGCGGTTGTCCTTCCATCGCTGTCCAGAGGACTTGGCTCCCTTTCCCAGTTCGTCAACATTTTCCGGCCGCGACGCGACGCGACCCGACGGCACCGCGCACCTCGCGTTCGCGTCTCGTCAGGTCGTCGTCGCGCTAGCGCCTGCGTCCGTCACTCAACTCGCTCTCACTTCCGCCGTCGATGACTCGGTCCTCCATCCCTCCACCGCAGCTGTACCGCCGGCGATCAGTCATCGTCCAGTCCATCCTAGTCCTAGTCCTAGTCCTAATCCTAGTAAGTAGGAGCTGTGGAAAAAGCGGACTTGCGCGGCGTGATCAACTGAACCGAGCGATCGTCCGGACCGACCCTTGCGTCACGGGGGTCACGTCCCAACATCGCTGATCTGTCCAGCCTCGTCTCGACCGCCGGCGACGACCAATCATCGTCCAGCCCATCCGAGGCTTCTGGACTGGAGCTTGTTGGCACTACTAGTCGGTGCTACCAATAACTCGGCCCTTCCTCGCCGCTGACCCTGATCGTGAGATCGAGTGGGGCGGACGGAGGGGAGGGACCCCGGCCCGGCCCTGCACTGCTGCGCACCGTTGGTGCTGCTGATATCATATTCAGATCAGGTGCACACATTCATTATTGGTTCATGCATGCATCCGGTGCGGCGAGTTGTGCCTATACACACTAAACTGATTAGGGAAGTAGTGCTCATGGGGGGAATAAGCGAGACCTTGCAGTTATGCATGTGCATGCCATATGCATGAGCACCATGGTCCATGGGTGTTCATGACTGTAGTATAGTATGTATCTTTACATGGCATGATTCAGTACGTCAGTGCGCAGATCCCATTTTCTTCATCTAAGACTATCTGCAGCCATGGCCTGTAAAACATCCTGTAGGCTCCATATCAGCAAATAGCGAATGCATTTACCAGATGAAGACCTGCAGCGGGTCCTGTATAGAGCTGCTCCACCCACTCCCATCTGCTATCTGTACCGGAGAGAGAGGCAGATTCCGGACGGACGCTGGAAACAAAATGAGGAGAGAGAGGGAGAATATAGTGCGGGCCCCACCAATTCAAGTCAAAAAAAATATTATAACTCACAAACTAAAACACCAAATTAAATTCCGATTGCACCATTAAATTCGTTGCAATTAATCCTTCAAAACTAGATCTCACATGAATATATTTAGATAAAGTAACAAGTGGGCCACATAGTGGATAGAGGATGATATAAAGGATGGATGGGTGCGGGAGAAAGCACTGTAAATGAGAGAATCTTGATGACTAGGATGTATGGAGTATGAAAATAGAGGATGATGAGTGCGGATAGCCTAAAGATGTATGTTATCGAAACAATTATTTGAAACAACACAATGGTGGCTCCAGATCAGGTGACGACCTCAGCAGCTACCTCACATCAATGCATGGTCACTTACGGGCACCATGAAATGGTGCCGGTGCCGGCGCCAGCTACCTCTACCTGCTGCTATAGGCTACTATCTAGTAGTAATGCCCACTCCACACCTCCTTCCACACAAACTCATCCACATACTCCCTCCGTCCCATGGAGTATGTCGCCCGGGAAGCGTGTTTGTGAGGGGGACACGGTTTTCCAACGACAAACTCCATGGGACGGAGGGAGTACATCGGAGCATTGGCCTCTCACCAATCACAATCAACAAGCATCCATTGCATGCAGCTGGCAAGAACTGTAGCAGAGCTAAGCCACGCGATCCTTCTGCTATCTTCTGTAATCACTGCCATAGAGAACTTCTTACAAGAAAAAATGGTGGGCCGCAGATTCGACGAACCTTAGCTGCAGCAGCACCAAATAACTCGAGCATAGGATCAACTGCAGCTGTGAGAACTTCTTACAAGAAAAATGTTACTAGTTCCATATATTTTGGATTATAAATGAATTGACTATTAATTTATGGAGATCGATTTTTGCTGTTGTTAGAAAATGAACTGACTACTGTCTGGCGGCCACGGCGTGGAGGTTGCTTGAGGTCGGGGGGAAAGCTTTGGACGACGACATCTTCGGATGATGCTTCCTTCTTGAAGACGTCCTTCCTGTCTCTCCTCCTGTCGTGCTGGATATTGCAGGTGAAAATCTTCTTTTGGTAGGCTAACTTGTCGGCGCTTGTTAGCGTTGTTTTTCTCTTTGGAGGCTTTGTTAGGCTTTACAGTTCTGTTGCTGCTCTTGTTGACGCTCCAAGTCACACAGCAGGTCGTCATGTTGAGTCCTTATTAGTTGTTAGTTGAGTTGTTTATTTGGATTGCTTCAGCTACATTGGAGCCATTAGTGTGAGTTTGATAGTTGCTTAGTTGTTGTACCAGAGTTCTGTAGGATGAGTGGTGCACTTTCCTCAGTTGTATAGTTTTTTTGTCCAGTTTCCATTAAAAAACTAGGTGAGCACTTGTCTTTTTTCTTTCTTCGTCTAGTAGACATCACGGCAAAGCTTTTGCCGTCCTTTCTAAAAAAATTGTCAGTTTCGATAGTTGGAGGGGCATCCATTGCTCGGTTTTGTAGTTTCTTTTTTTCTCTTTAGGATTACATAGTACAGCGTTGATACTTACAATGCACGCACTATGAACACACGTACACAAATCTTACCCCTATAAGCATTTATGATTTAAAATCAGACAGGTGTGCATGTGCAACAAAAAATGACCTTTATCCTATATTTATATAATATCTTATAATTCTAAACAGTGTTGTAATTCTATCTCAACAAGCGCAAGACATTCACATTAGCAGCCTACTAGTGCATTCAATTATGACACATATCTATACATGCAAAACATTCACATCATCTACCAACATGCATTTATTTATCCACATCATCAATGCCATACCATCTACTAAAATTTATTATAGTAGTTTATCCTCTTCATGTAAATAAGTATAATTAATCTAATTTCATTTCAAGCTATCCGCAATTCCCTTAACGACTCACGGAGTGTCCTTTAGTTTTAAAAATTTTTATTAAGTGCATGCTTCTCCTCTCTCGTTTAGTCACCTCCAACTTTCTGGGAGGACTTGTAGCAGACTAATAAAAGGTGGTTCCACTATACCTCGGTGCTTATAATAAGATCAGCTACCCTGTTACATCTCACTGTACGTTTTTTCTTTTGGCCCCCTTTGATGCTTTTCTGCTAGGCAGCTATTATTGACACGAGTTCAGATCTCTGAAATGAGGTCAGCAAGTTCGTCATGGTTCGAAAGTGACATACTCCGCCGCAGGAAACATAACATAATGCTGCAAATCCTTTCTGTGCCTACATAAAGCGTCCTGGCTTAAAAGCTAGATTAAAGTGCATGTTCCCTATCGCCATCAACTGAACACATCGTGTTACTTCACTGCAACAGTAGTGTGTAGTTGAAGCGTAAATGTAACTTCATAGCCAGTAGCCAGGCCAGTGAATTTGATTCCCAAGATCTAATTGTCCATATCTCAAGTGCCTTACTTTCTTTCTCCCTTTCTGGAATTCTTGATACAAGGTCCGGAGGAGCACAGATGCAATAATATGTGCAAGCAACGTAACATGATTCTCCAAGGTGTGGAAGAGATATTCCTGCATGCACTAACAAGGGGTAACATACAGTACAATATACTCGACGAAGCTGCCGAACATCTTCACAAAAAGAAGAAGAAGCATGTTTATCCAAAGGGAATAACTCCATCGCAGCGCCTAGCGAGCCTACCACTGTATGTCGTACAAAATTATGCTTTTCTGAATAAAGCTACTAGGCGCTGGATCTGTCCCGGAAAGAGGCCGGAAAATTCTTGCTTGCTTGCTTGCTTGCTTAGGATGCCCGTGCGATCTGGGAAGGCCAATGGCAGGATTGGATGATGTACTAGATTAGATTCCCGTGTCTGCTGCTGCGAGTGTTCGTCCAAAACATAGGTACTGGAAAGCAATGTTCCGAGATTGCAATCTGAATAAAACTCACGTGTTGATGCTGTTGTTGCCTGCAACAGAAGGCGGCTACATTGCTCGCTCACGTACGCTCTGGGCCAATCTGACTGTAAAGAGTGAACTTTGCCTCCGCGCCTAGCTAGATCGCGCCGGCCGGCCGGTGAGCTAGTGCACTGCTCTTTCGCATTCCGGCACGAGAGATTCAGAGGTTTCGGAGAAGTTGGGCAGCACACATCTCTTCAATCTTCAGTGCGCTTGACTTGCATGTACGGCCGTACTACTAGCACGTCATCAAGAGTTAGCTAGTAGTAGTAGTAGGACGGAGAGTTGTCATGAGTCTAGTCTAGTACTCTAGTAGAGGAGTACGACAGCGCCACCCCAGGCGTCGTCAACTGGTTTACAGTACTATATAATGTTTTTATTTTTTTCTGAAAAAGAGGCGTCCAATTGTATTGTACTGTAGACCATGTCGAGTTGTCGACAATCGATGACAAGGACATCAATTTGCAACGACAGGATCACAGGAAGCAGGCTTTGTCGCAACGAACAGCTCAATAGTTCACGCACTGCCGGCAACACAGTAGCTCTCGGTTACTCTAGTTTTCTACTCCTACGTACCACCTACTGCTGCCCGAGTTGTGAATTCGTGATGTCAACACCACCTAGTAGCAGGCTAGAACAGTGCTGTGGCCTGTGGGAGGCTAAAGGCGGCTAGCACGCGGCCAATTTGTGGATAGAATGCCGAGTCGTCGCGACGTTGCATCGAGCGCACGCCACGGCCCATGGCACGCAGCGCGCGCGCGAGCTGTAAAGCAACAGCGCGTCTCGTCGCCGTCGCGGCTCATTTCACTGTCGCCGCTCGTAGTATGAACGATCGGCGTCGTCGGCTCGTCGGCCCAGCTGTTACATATATGCCCGTCCAGTTCTTATCCGCCATCTCTGTCGGGGAAGGGCGACGGCACGCTCGCGGTTCCTGAACCTTCGTCTCGTCGTCGTCTGCTCCTCCGCTGCGACTGCGACGCTGTGACTGAAGAGCGCCGAATAGGATCGCGACCGCTCGCCGTAGCCGGGGCCTGGCGTCCGCATGCGTCAACGTCGGCTTCTATTGACTTGTGTATGCACGTACGGTACACAAACCATTTCGAACTCAAAGTTTAAGCTAGCGAAAAGTGCAGGGTTCTTCTCTCTCAAAAAAGTGCAGGGTTCACTGATCAGCATTTTTTTTATTAAATTATGCAATCTAGAGATTAATTTCGAGTTCATGCACCGACAATGTTAACTAAGAAGATTATATTTTTCTAAAAAGGAGTGGTGTCAAAAATTTTATCATCGGCGTCTACAAATTTAGTATCACATGCAGAATTTCTATTGAGATACAGTAACATACAAACCACGAAGGTTTATACGCCTCTACGTGCCCGATTGCTTGGAAGTTGGTACGAGACCAGGAGGATCAAGTATATTACATGAGTTGTGTTGGTGTTTCTTCTTCTCATCTCTCGTCCTTATTCCTACAGATCTTATATACCTCCTCTTATATGTGAGGGGTGTATTTACAACCACAATCCAACTGTTTTGCTTGTGTGCTATCCTTTCTTGATCTATGCTTCTCTATCATTACGTTACGACGTTCCTTGACATGTCGGTTAACATCCCTAATGCCAGTTGGATGAGACCGTATACATAATCTATGTGGTTTATCACTACGCCAGGCAACATTCATAGGACGCCAGACAAGGTGAGATGGGGGAGAAGGGGCGGATTATAGCCTTACAATTATGTTATGAGCTCTTATCCTTATGGTTGGCTTCTGACGCCCTATTTACTGTGGACGTGTTGTTTAAACCTAGCCGTGCCTTCCAACTATGGACTTGTTAAATTGAAGAACCCTAGAGTCACGGACCTTGGTTGATGATTTGTTGTCTTTTAATGTGAGGAGGAAGTATTTGATGGCCCATGTATCTTCACTCATACTCGAGCAACCAAAATCTTTATCCACGGTGGTTGCTTCGCTGCGGATTCAAATAACAAATCTTTTGGAGTCGCCATTAGATCTTCCTTTTTTCTGCCATGATCAAATATAACGTGACATGATAACGATATGGTACCTATAAGAAATTCAAATCTGATGCGCCCGAGATCTGCAAATTTAATGCCATGACACCACGGTCGTGATCGACTTAGAAGGTGTTTAGTTCCCTGACTAAAGTTTAGTCTCTGTCCTATCAAATGTTTGAATACTAATTAAGAGTATTAGATATAGAGTAATTGTAAAACCAAGACTGAGTCTAATTTGCGAGACGATTCTATTGAGCCCAAAAAATCCATGGCCATGGTTTGACAATGTAGTAAATATGTGCTAAAAATAAATTAATTAGTGTTACCAAATCTACCTTAGTTAAGTCATATTCAGTTCCCCAAATAACATTCTGATATCTAATGCGACAAGAACTTTCACTCTGTTCGACTTTTTAGTTAAAAAAAGCAATTAGAATTTTATAAACCCGGTATTTTTTCTTCTAAAAAAATCAGCTGTCTCTACAGTAATTTCGGCTTAGCCGATCCTCACACACCCTTATTTGTCTTGGCCGAGCTGGGCCGTCCATCTGACAACAACATGGTCTGGATCATGTGCAAATTCCCGTCCTCTCTCCGTTGTCCTCGTCCGCCATCCCGTATCCCCCAGCGAACAAGTGTCCCAGTTATTCGATCCCCGCTTGACTTCCCGCGCTCCCGTGATCTGAATCTTGACCCACGCACTCAACACCAATATTATTGTAACGTACGGCGAGATCGCATCCACCCACCGCCCGTGCCTTCCTTTCTTTTACTGCGGTTTGGAGCACGCGCGAGGAATCACGTCACGGTTGCGATACAAAGTGCGTGGATTCGAGGCACCACACAATCGATAAAGTATTTTCTTTTTGTCCCTGACGAACAGTTAGGTTCGGTATAAAAAAATAATAATAATCTCTCGATGCTCGGATTACAAGGGCCGGCCGGTTAGCTTTTCCTCGGTCGTACCCGTACGTGCGTGCGCAAGTGTTTTTTCAGTTAATTAAGTACTATAAAGGACTCTGACGCCGGATCCAAATCCAAATCCAAATGTGAATGCCTGCCGCAATCCTTGCGAAATTATCCGTGACGCCGGCGCCCGACGCCGACGCAGCGGCACACGCGACCAGTTGCGCGGGGGCCCTGCTCCGTGGGCTGCCGCGCAAGCAAATCCGGGCCCCGGCTGGCGCCGTGTCGTCTTTATGGCGGCAAATCAGGGGCGATCGATCGATCCATGGACACGGGCGAGGCGCGGCGCGCCCACCTGCGGCCATGCCGAGCCAGCGCTCTCGCTCGCCTCAGACACTGGCCTCACCCACACCCACCCGTGGGCCGTGCGTGGCCATGGAGCGGCGGAGTGCGACGTGCATGTTGTGTCGCCCTCGCGCCGCTGCTGCTGTTTCCGTGACGGAGGAGAGATGGCGACGGCTCTGATCTGACCCGACGGCAATGCAAGCACCCTTCTTCTCCTCCTCGCCGTGGGAACATGGCTTCGCCGCTCGATGACGAGATAGCTAGATAGATAGACGACCATGCCCAGGGCTAGGGATCTAGTGTGGACCATGGACCACGACACCTCAACAGTGCACCACCTTATCAAATCTCAAGTACTGGTACTGCGACAGTGGGAGTGTGGGAGTGGGGGCGATGCACGCTGCACGCACCTGCGCATGTCTCATGTACTAGGTTAACCTTGTTGGCTGGGGCCAAAAGCTAGCTACGCACTGGCGTCAAGATTTTAACAACAACGTCGGCATGCATGATTGATTGATGATTATTATTCGCTACTGCCACTCCACTATTGCAGGAACCATTATTGTTATCGACGCTAGCCGATTTTTGTACCCATGAATCATGATAAAGAACGGACGGACACCGCTAGAAATAGAACTATGGTAGCCTAATTTTGTACCCATGATTCATGATAAAGAACGGACACTGCTAGAAATAGAACCGTCGGCTCATACGTACTGTGAACCGCTAGTGGTGATATATCTATACAGGTAGATTTCACTACAAATTATCCATTCATATTGATGACATGCTTAAGACAACCACAGTGTAAATATAAATGGTAGTCGTCTTAATGAGCCAGTGATGTCCAAACACTCTCTCTCTGTTTTTGGCATCACTCGAGCCACACACTGCAGAAGGCCTTAGGCCCTCCACAATGTACTAGTGAAGCCAGGAAAAAAGTGGACCCAGGTACAACAAAACAAGCCTCACACTGTATAAGCTGCAATGTGCAAAGAACCAGAGAAGTGATGCTATCTAGAGACATGGGACCCATAGTATAATAAAATATCTTATCTTTTCTCCATCATCTGTTTTCTAGCGTGGAAGACTTCTACTGCTACAGTAAAACAATATTATTTTAAGAAACTAGAAGCGGAGCAAGAACATTCACTGCTTCTGGTTACTTTGACGTCGCTCAGAAATAGCATTACTTGTTATAGTGTTGCAAGTGGTGTTTATTTGCTCTCTTTTCTTTTGAAGCACCACTCAACAAGCACATTGTGGAGGGCCTTATAGTGCCATACATGGTGGAGTCTGAATGAAAATGGCCAAACATGGCATAAAAATATGTGCTTTGTGTAGCAATAGTGATTTTCATCCTGTCAACATAGTAAAGGCGCCTCTCTCGAGCCTCGTCTCGTTCCACGCTTTTGGCTGCTTTCGGCAACCACGGAGTTTCTGCAACACCGAAATTGGCGCGACCGGGAACAGGTAAAAGCTCGCCCACTCACACGTGGTCTCAAGGACGATTGGGTCAGGAAGAAACTGAACGCGCTTGAAAGATTGTGTAGATCGGAGAGATGCAGCGATGAGTTCAATCCGGCCCCTACCCGTGATGGCGTGATGGGCTGGGCGAAGGAGAGATCAGGAACAGGGGACAAGCCGATCAGAGATGACGATAACCGATCAGATTGGGGTCCAGCAGCAACGGTCACCACCGGGGTCCGGGATTATTGACTATTGAGCAGATGGAATTGTTCCTGTTGCCGATGCGAGTATTGAGCTCGAAGAACACAGTTCTCACTGTTCCAACACTGATCACTTCACGTGTGTATTTGTAGTATTTGTAGTAAATTGTTGCAGACTCAGGCTTTTTTAGATATCAAAGGAAGGTACGGTGGGGTCAATTTGCATTTAACCCGTTAGCAACATCATGCGATCGGGTAGAATGCTTTTAGGATTAAAATTAATGTTAAACTTTGACTCATAACTGGAAGAAGAGTTTCGTTCTTGAGAATTATCAAGGACTTAAATTTCAGCATGCCTAAACTGATTTATAAGTGAATTGACATCCACATATCATTGCATAGCTTCAATATGGCATATGTCAGTCGTATAACGCAATGTCATAGCATTTCAGGTCTGTTTGGTGGCGCCTCCAGGCAGAATTATCTGATTAGACAAACCGAATCATTTATTTTGAGCACCTGACGGCTAGGATCATAACTTAGACGACGTGTGTTAGGGACGAAATAACCAGCCTATTAAGTCCCTGGTTAAACGTCTCGTAGCCCGTTATTAGGGCATCACCGTGGCCCACTAACAGGCTGTCGCTGCGGTCCACCGTCCCGGCCTGCATCGATCGAGACGGGCCGATGGGCTGAAACACGAAACCCACGAAGCAAATACGCCGCGGAGCCCGCGCAGTGGGTCGGAGCCACGCCCCCCGGGCGCGCTGGGGCTTGCGACCCCCCCCCGAACAGGTGGGCCTCCCGGAGTCTCCGACCCCGGGAGGAGCGATTTACGCGACCCCGCGTGCACGCGCCAGTCGTCTCTTCGTCCCGAAGCAACTGCAGGCTTCCACTGCAAGCCTGAAGAGCAGCGCTGTAGCCGGGATTCCTGCACGAACGGCGCAACAGTCAACCAACGCCCACTCCATCCATACTCCGCGCAGGGTATGGATGGCCATTGACCGCACTGTTAAACACGCTAGGGCATGAAATGCCATTAGCCGCACTGTTAAACACGACGGATCGGACAGCTCGCACGCCATGAGCCATGCTTGCACAGCACGGCACTGTTACGCCTAACTCCGTACGACACAGGTCCTAATCAACTGCTCAGCCCCTCCGTCCACTGTGAGGGCATAGGCAAGCTCTCCGGCGACACGACAACACCGACGACGACTCAAGATGACGCTACGCACAGGAGGAAGAAAGACGCCCCGACCCCTGAAGAGGCAAACGGGCCACTCCACCTTTTCGTCCTATTTCTCTTTCTTTTCTCGTTTTGCATGTTTGCTACCCATCACTTCTCTGTGACCCCGTGTATTCGACCCCCTCTCTTCATCTATAAAAGGGAGGGCAAGTCACCTATCTCGACACGACGACTATCATAGCACAACGCAGCTTTACACCCTAGTTCGCACGAACACCACGCCGCAACGATATTGGCACCACGCACAATCACCAAGAGATTTCGGAGCCCTCTCCCTCTCTCGAACCGTTTGTAACCCCTATTGCAAACTGCCGCTAAATAACACAGCTCGCTTCCACTGGACGTAAGGCCTCACGCCCGAAGCAGTATACGTCTTTGTGTCCTCTTAGCGAACCATCCGGACATAAACGCGCATCTTAGAAATATAGTAGTTGGTGTTTACTGTTGTGGGGGGGAGTGACCCAGCTCCACCTATCATGGGGTCTAGGGATCAAAACCTAAACTTGTGTGCCTCAAGGATATATCTAAAAAAAGAAGTAAAATTCACAGCGAGGAACTGACCAAGATAGGGCTCCAATAATTAAACCATCCGGATATATGGGTTGTTTTGAAGTTTTAATGCCATAAAACCATAATTTTTAATTTACTTTTGCCGGAATTTGGAAAAAAAACTAGATTCTTTGGTAGGTGCGGCGGTGACAGAAAGAAAACATGCAAAACGGTATTCAAATCCGTTCTTAAAAGTCCACGTACTCTGGAATCGTTGTAGAGTACTTATTACATATGCCACTAATCTCTTATGCCTTGACACATCAATCAATCTGTAAAGTATATGGGATTAGGCTGGATAGCTAGGTAGGCACTGGCGGTATATGGGATTAGGCTGGAAGCTAGGTGGGCACTGGCGGAGCCATGGCCCCACCCCTCTAACAATTCAAACTTTTTTGTAATACATATAGAATTTGATAGTCTATATTTATACTAAAAAGGCATAATAAATAAAATGTTATTATGTATGTCTACTAATATTCTCTAAACAATAAAATTGAACAAAATTGAATAGATTACAACTACAATAAAATATTTTGATATATATAAATTTGTTTGACCACCTAATTAGGACATATATCAACTGAAAAGTTTTTGTTCTACTGGAATACTTATGTTTTATTGTACTTTATATTTTACTAAACGCATACTTGACTAGCAATAACAATTCGGGGATCATCTCTCTTTTTTTTTGTGTGAAGCGCATTATAGAAGTAGACGCTCATACATGCACGTACGCTCACTTCTACAAACAAACACACATCCTACTCCACTATAAGCACAGTCATCTACCACGCGAAAATAGTGAGCAAGTTAAATCATCAAACATCAAATATTGAAATAAATCTAGAAAAATAGAGCTTAACAACTCCAGAGAAAAAATCTAAGCAATTAAGCTACACTCAGTTCTCATATGTTGAAACTCTTTGTCCTTCCCCTTACACATAATTCCTGGCTCTGCTACTGTAGGTAGGTCATAGAATAGCACCACAGCCATGATATGGTACAATATTATACTACATCATATCCAGCATAATTAGCGGGTCAGTTGCTATAATCCTCAGAGGGCTTGTCTCCATCGCCGTGCACACGTCCAGCCAGCCAGCCAGCCAGCCGATCAGCATCGATCGCCGGCTGTACGTCCAGACTGCTTTACACTAATTGCGAATGCGTACTTGGCTTCCTAATCCATCCATTTGACCGAATTATATACTAGTAATGACTCCTTTCAAAAAAAAAATATATATACTAGTAATGACGTAACGTCACGAGGTCATTCTGGTAATCTAGCATTTCTAGCGCGCTCAGATCAGCCTATAAATTGGGCCGCACCCACCGTCTCGCTCTCCACACAAACTCAGCCTGCCCTGCCTGCTAAGCAACCCAGCGAGTGAGCGAGCTAGTGAGTTAGAGAGCGAGGGAGAGAAATGGCGACCACGGTTTCATCCTTCCCGGTGGTGCACATGGAGAAGCTGGAGACCAAGGAGAAGGAGACGGCCATGGAGGTCATCCGCGACGCCTGCGAAAACTGGGGCTTCTTCGAGGTGTGCATACACACACGCCGCGCACACCACCAGCAAGCACACAACAACTAACCACCTCGATCACCGAATCTATAGCTCACAAATAATCTGACCGCACAGCAGGAAGAATTTTAAATCCACTTCTTGTTTCGTTTGCCTTGCCTGGGCGCCCTTTCTTCAACAACAAATCGTCCTGTCAGTCTTATCTCTGCTGCTAGCGGCGCCGCCGTTCCAGAAAAGAAAGCAAAGCAAAGCATTTCTAGTAGCTATCTTTACCTAACAAACAGCCTCCTCCTCCGATCCTCGAACGTACAGATTCCTATTCTCCGTGCCATTAACCGGCCGACCATATTTGATTTGATTCTATCACCTCGATCTCTCACGCCATATTATTATTGGTTCATTGATGCCTAGCTCAACATACACATGGATCAGTAAGTCTCATGTTCTGCGTGTGTATTGTCTCGCTTGTCCCCATGCATGCAGATGGTGAACCATGGCATCTCGCACGAGCTGATGGACGAGGTGGAGCGGCTGACCAAGGCACACTACGCCAGCTTCCGGGAGGCCAAGTTCCAGGAGTTCGCGGCGCGGACGCTGGAGGCCGGCGACAAGGGCGCCCACGTCAAGGACGTGGACTGGGAGAGCACCTTCTTCGTCCGCCACCTCCCGGCCTCCAACCTCGCCGACCTCCCCGACGTCGACGACCACTACAGGTACCGTGTGTGTGTTCAAACTTAATTCAAACACCCACCCTACTGTCTATACGTGCTAGCTAGCTAGCTGATGCGCGTCATTAGATTATTAACGACGTTCGCAGTTAGTGGTTGGCTACGACAACCCAATCAGTCTTTTGTTAAAGTTTTTACGGCTTCTGACGGAAAGTTCCAAGTGCCATGTCACCAGCTTTTGACTCTTGTCTGTGAACCAGTTTTTTAGTCCGAATAGTCTCAGCTTGGGTGACCTTGGTCTATCAGGCTGAGCTAGTTTTGTGGCTTTGATGCAAGCCTACAAAAGCTAGCTGACGACGCCACCTATCGTGCCATAGGCCCAATCAAACGCTTTGTACCCGTCTCAGATCAGAAATGCTCTGAATACTACATCACCTGACATGACATGACCTGCTCCTATTAACGATAATAATTAAGTTCCTCAGCAGTAACGTTTCAATAAATTTTGTCCGTCCATAAATAATTAAGTTCCTCAGCAGTACAGTGGTGGTGGACTGGTGTTAGTAGCGTGTGTTCCATCTACAGTATTGGAATTTTTCCTGACAGTGACGCGAATAGTTATCCGATAGATCATTTCGTCGTTGCTTGACAAGTGTTCATCAGATCGAATGCTTTGTTAGTCCAGTAACTATCACAAGTCGAATCACTTTTTAGCAGGACTTGTGACAGTGCGATCGATGACGCGCTTTGTTTGGTGGAATATTCGTATTCCTTCCTGTTTATAAAAACTTGAAAGCCTTCCGTGTCGCTGCAGGCAAGTGATGAAGCAGTTCGCGTCGGAGATCCAGAAGCTGTCGGAGAAGCTGCTGGACCTGCTGTGCGAGAACCTGGGCCTGGAGCCCGGTTACCTGAAGGCGGCCTTCGTGGGCTCCAACGGCCCAACGTTCGGCACCAAGGTGAGCGCGTACCCGCCGTGCCCGCGCCCGGACCTCGTCGACGGCCTCCGCGCGCACACCGACGCCGGCGGCATCATCCTGCTGTTCCAGGACGACCAGGTGAGCGGCCTGCAGCTGCTCAAGGACGGCGAGTGGGTGGACGTGCCGCCCATGCGCCACGCCATCGTCGTCAACATCGGCGACCAGCTGGAGGTGATCACCAACGGGCGGTACAAGAGCGTCATGCACCGCGTGCTCACGCGCCCCGACGGCAACCGCATGTCCATCGCCTCCTTCTACAACCCGGGCGCCGACGCCGTCATCTTCCCGGCACCAGCGCTCGTCGGCGCCGCCGCCGACGAGGAGGAGCGCGCCGACGCCAGCACGTACCCGAAGTTCGTGTTCGAGGACTACATGAACCTGTACTTGCGCCACAAGTTCGAGGCCAAGGAGCCCCGGTTCGAGGCCATGAAGTCGCCCATCGCCACCGCGTGAACGAAATCAAACTGGCATCTGCCATCTGCCGTCTCCCTTCGTGGCGTGCATGCTTTGAGCTGCTTCAAGCCTTGATGAGGCTTGAACGAACAATGTCCATGCATGTGCTTATATTGTAGTGGCACGGTTATTATGTGTGTATCGATCGTGGAATGGCGTTATGTATTTTGGTTGTCTCGGATCTATGTGTACGTATATATTATGTACTGTATGTAAAGAGTGTGTAGCGTCTGATAAATGTATGAGCAGTGTGTACGTGACCAGGACCTGCTGTGTTGCTATTACTAGTACCACATCAAGTGAGGGAACATGAATTACTATTATTAACTCATACTTCCTCCATCAATGGAGAATGTCGTTTTTGACTTTTAAGTTTTATGTTTGACCATCCATCTTATTTAAAATATTTATGCAAATAATAAAATAAATCAATCAATATTCAAGTATCTTTGTTGATAAAAAATTTCATAATAAAATAAATTATATTTATATAAAATTTTTGAATAAAATGAACGATCGAACAAGATGGCACGAAGTCCAAGGTGACAAACTCAATGGAACGGAGGAGTACGTGTGAGTTATGTGCCCCATCAAACCTTTTGGTGTATGAAAACTCGATATTCATCCACCCCCAGCCCAGGTATTGACAACAAAACGGAATATGTTATATGTAGGCGTGGCCTAGCAAAATACGAGGCCCAGTTCAAAATAATAAGTGGAGGCCTAATATCTAGTGAAAAGCATTGATATCGCTTCACAAAAGTTTGAATTCTGACTAGTTTTTAATTTTATTATGGAATAAATTAGAAAGAAAAATTAACTCCATATAAAGGTCATCAATATCAATATCGATTGTCCGTCTCGTTTAAGTGCAGCTCCAAAGATGACGACAATAAAGAATTCAGGCTCTTGTCTAGGCAGTCTCCGTCTTTGATCTGGGTCTGGGATTGCGACTAGGTCTCAAGCGACAAACAATGGCGAGGATGAGGAACATGAAGTCAAAGCGATGAAGGGTTACGTGAATTAGAATTGAGATCGCCAGATTCTTTCTCTGGAAGGAATTAATAAGATCTTGGAGTGCTCTCCAGCAGACCACGTTTATGGGGCAAACAAGACAACTGTGACTGATTTACTAGTTAAAACAAAGTCTAAGCTTATTATATATACTACTTAGAATATTTAGTAAATCTTGGGGCCCATGATTTTTAGAGGCCTTTGGTCGCACGAGCCGCATGGCCCCGAGGACGCCCCTGTTATACGCCGTGCATGAAAATAAGACCAAAAAGGAGAAAGAAAAATCAACCGTTGGAACAATATTTTATGCTATAAAAAATCAGCTATTTTAGCTTATCAGTCAACCTATAAATCCTACCGAATAGGGTTATTTTCTGATTTGCCAAGATGGAAATACGAAAATGATTGTTATGACCACAACTACAAAATCAATCAAACTAAACATAGAAATTGGATTGGGGCGAAATAAGATCTATTATGATCAGTTTTACACCTAAGGCTGACCAACAAGTATAGATTGCAATCTTTGGTCGTCGAGATCAAAAGGTAAACAATAATGGAAGAAAAATCAGGGTAAAATAGTTTTTTTTGACTAATAAATAACCTTAATCGGCTATGGCCCTTTATATTTACATAGGGTGGAGAGGTATTGGCTATTGCACCCTTAGAAGCTGAAACTATTATAAATTTCGTGCCATAATACAACTCCTGAATCAGATTACATAATCAAAGGCATCCTAGACAGTTTCTGATATCGCCGGCCTCGTTCGGATCTATCTGGTTGGCTTGTTCCGGCTGGATTGTTGCGGCCCGTTTTCAATCTGCGTGTGAACTAGAATGTACCGTTCGTTTCGGCTAGGCCAAAACCAAAATTATCTTCGCTTTTCCCTAGCTCCACGGCCTGGAACTGAACCAGCTTGTCCTCTGGATCGGAACCGGTGCTCAGGCAGGAAAGGAGTGAAGGCACGGATTCACTTATTTCTAGCCTGGAAGAAATCAGCTCTGAGATTACAGATTAGATTTACAGCAAACAAACGAGGCCTAAGCATGTTCAGTCCAGGTGATCGTGGTCCGAAAAGCTAAAATCCGGACGTCTGGTAGGCCGAGGCAAATTTCCCAAATACCAATCAAACAGGCCCACTGTATCAGCCTACTTGTCGGGCACCAAGCCCAATAGCCCACAAGAGTTGTACTGCACATGCCACTTCCACGAGAACCAAACACGGCAATTGCCCTCGGGAAGAGGAAACCGACCCAACACGGCCCACCAGCGAACCGGAAACCTCCGTTTCTCACCTCAGGCTCATCCTTCCCAGTCCCACACCAACAGTCCACAGTCAAAAGTGTGAAAAGAAACCGAGCGTACAGTTGCGCACTCTCGCCCGACCAATCCACCGCACCCAGGTGCCCCGCCGGGCACGGAAATCACCGCTGATGACGGCACTCGGCACATCTCTCGCCTCGATCGGTGAAAGCATTGGGCCAATATTCCCTTCTCGGCTTTCCCCTCCGGTGGTCCACACAGCCTGCCCCCGCGTGGCGACTCCAAATTGGCAGCTTCCTCCTCCTCCTCCTTCACATGTCTGTCGTGCACGGCCGGAGCCCGCCCCGCAGGCCGCAGGCGTGGCGTGACGGACTCTTGCCGTCTTGCGCCGTTCCGCGCCTCGTGGTCGTGGTGGCCCATGTACCCATTTCCCATGTGGTTCCATGAATGGCCTGGCCGTCTGGCCGCCGAGGCGCCAAGCATGCGAGCATTGCCGGCACGCCGCACACTCCGGTACAGCGTAGAGTAGTTGTCAAAAAGGCTCGGAGAACGGCAGATTTTGGGAAAGTTTGGACCCGTGCCGTGCCCATGTCTGCCCGGTACCATCCGTGGCAAGTGCCAACACCCAACCCAGTTGAGCAGTGGTGCTGCACGACAACATCTGAAAGCGGTGGTGTGCTTTTCC
Organism: Chrysopogon serrulatus; assembly: GCA_015844335.1. NCBI lineage: Eukaryota > Viridiplantae > Streptophyta > Magnoliopsida > Poales > Poaceae > Chrysopogon > Chrysopogon serrulatus. The sequence continues at coordinate 25,216 of JADLZL010004249.1, forward strand.
AGGGACCAGCGACATCCCCATTTCTTTTCTTTTCTAGAGCGATCAGATAAGGAGGCTTCAGACAGTTTTCATTTCCAACATTCAAAGGCAGCGTTGCTTTCCGATCCGAAACTTTCCAAAGCAATCCGGTACAAAAATGGTTTGCTATACTAAAAATAATGATCGACAAATTCCATGGTTTGCTATACGTTTGTATTTAAAAATAATGATCGACAAACTCAATACAACATAAAAAAAATTTTTGGGAGTAGGGGGCGGAAAAAGGGCCAGACACGGACGCCGAATGAGTTCATACTCAAGTGTACATTGTCGTCCACGCTAAGCTCCAATTCCGGCACGCAAATTCGAGCGCGATGATGGAACAAGGGTCAAACAGCTCACTCGAGTAGAGACAAACCATAGTGGGTCACATGGGCGCAAAAGGCTAAACCATTAATTCATTAATCTATACCGATCAGATTATAATAGTAGCATTAGCTAGCATTGCTAGTAGTAATAGTAGGAGTAGGAGTAGTACTAGTTACATGGGACACTAAACAAAGATATCCACCATTAGCCAAAGCTGCAAAAAGAAGGCGTCCAGCTACAGCTACGGTAGTGATGTTGGTTCTACGTACGCTGCGTCGCTGCAGCAGGCAGGAGTCAAGGCTGCATACAGCACGGCAGCAGCAGTAAAAGAAAGGTGCAAAGATTCCAGTCTGTATTATCCTCGAGATGGCCGCTGGCGTTACAGTCCGCGCTCGCCACTGTCACGCTTCTGTTCAGACCGTCGAAGGGAGGTCGCACTTGCCCATCTCTGCAATTAAACAATGCAATGAACACCCAGTGAGATCGCAGGTTAGATCACAATCAACTCTTAAAAACATCACATTCTCCAATCTAACAGCGGATTATTGCACTCCTGTCAAAGCGCACATGAGGACTTCTCTCGAGACGACCACTGTCGTCCACTGTGGTCCATGGAGACACGCACAGTACAGTACAGTACAGTAATGAGTGGAGTAAAGAAAACGCAGTAGGGTACAGTCGTACAGAGTACTATGAGCTGAAAAAGGCGCCGGAAGTTGGCAATCAGGCACAACGTCGGTCTGCGACGTCCAGACATGCACGCGGCACCACCAGGACGGACGGGTCATATCGCGTCGACCTGCGAGCCGCACAGGTGAGGCCCCCGGCTCAGTCATTATTGCACCTTGTGTTCCTGCTACTAGCCTGAACGGCCGGACCTGAGCAAGTGATCAGGTCACTCGTAATAACTCCATCCCAGTGACACGGCTTCAACACGGCCGTAACTGATTGCTTAAAATCGCAGTGCAGATTGTCGCCGAGCCGCAGTAACGGCTGCAGCAGACGTGCAAATGGGACGCAGTGCTAGGAGTACTGCGCGTCGTGCTTGACGTGGTTTTACTGGACGTGAGACGTGACAGCCTGCCTGAGTGGTCCCTATGGTAGAAGAACGGGAATCATTCCCTACAATGGCAAAGCCGGTGGGCCTCGTTTAAAAGAACGGGAATCATTCCCATTAATTTACAATGGCATTAAATATAAATAAAAAAAAAGCAGTTTGTTGTAAACCCTTGATTTGATTTGAACTTTGTTGCCAGTCTAAATCAGCATTAAAAAAAATAAAAAATAACTAACCATGCGGGCCGGCGCATAAAACCAAATAAAAATGGGTACGAGACTTTTCAATCTCTCTTCTCTCCCCATCTAAACAAGGCCTTGATTTGATTTGAACTGTTGCCAGTCTTCAGTTAAAAACGCCATAGGTTCCCGGGATGTTTCACGAGGTTCGATCCTCACTTTAACCGAAACATGTGTGAATCGCACCTAGCAGTCACCATTTACTACATTTTGCTACTACGTGTGATTGAACGAACGAGATTCATGGAGTAGGATTGCACGAATGGTACGAGGAGCAGATTCAATGGAATCACGAGCAATGGGCGGCCTTTATCCAGTCTAGGTAGAAAATGGCACGAGGAGAGGATGAGTGGCGGCAGGGCAGCTTACTTGGTGCCTGGTTGACGACGTAGGCGGCGCCGGCGAAGTCGCAGGTCCCGATGGACCGCCCTTTGCGCTGGTAGTAGTCGTTGAAGGCGTAGGAGGCGTGCGCCACCATGGTGTTGGGCTCGAAGCACGCCGCGCCGGGCTGGATGCCCCTGCAGTCCGCGCCACCGGGCCCGCACGCGTAGTCCAGCGCCGCCTTGAGCCGCTGCTCCCCGACCATGGCGTTCGCCACGCACCACGCCTCCCCGGTCGTGACCTTGACACCGCTCGGCGGATTGACGCTGGTGCTGCCGCTGCCGCTGCCGCTGCTCGGCCCGCCGTTCTCCTGCCACCCGAGGCCGCCGTTGCCCTGGCTGCCGCCGCCTGCAGTGTTGCCGCCGCCGCCGCCGAGGACGAACTCCACGTCGTACACCTTCTGCTGGTTCGGGTAGAAGACGCCGTAGTTACGTTCGGAGGTGGGCCCGGGCTTCTGGTTCTCGTTGAAGAGCGCGAAGAGGTAGACGTCGATGTCGGCATCGGGGCGGCGAGGGGTGCCGGCGTTCCCGGAGAGCACGCGCCGCGCGAGGTTGCCGTTGTACGCCGCGGCGTTGGCCGCCGAGGCGCCGACCTCGTTGGCGTCGCCCTTGGACGGCCACCCGGTCTCGGAGACCACGACGCGCACGCCATTGTAGTTCCCGAGCTTGCTGACCGCGGCGAACACGGCGTCGAGCTGGGCGTCGAGGAGGCTGTAGTACTTGAGTCCGCTCCCGGCGTCGAGCACGCCGGCGTTGGGGCGGAACAGCGCGTAGTCGAGCGAGATGTCGCCGGCATTGCCGGAGTAGGCGAAGAACGGGTAGGCGTTCACCATGAGGTACGACCCGGTCTGCGCCAGGAAGTCGAGCATGGGCTTCATGACGGCCTGCGCGAGGTCCTCCCGGAACGCGCCCGCCGACGACGGGTACGACGACGCGAGCGCGGTGAGCGCGATGGGCGACGACACCTTGACGGCGCCGTCGAGGCCGAGCCTGGCCAGCGCGGCGTGCACGTTGGCCATGGCCGGGACCAGCTGCGCCGTGACGTTCTTGGCGGACGCGAACACCTCGTTGCCCACGGCGATGCCGTGGATCTGCGTCGCCGGGTAGTAGGCCGCCACGTTCCGGCGCACCCAGAGGAGCGCGAAGGACGCGCGCGACGCCGCCGCGGCGAGCTGCTCGTTGGGCAGCGCCACCACCACCTTGATGCCGGTGTTGGCCAGCGCGCGCAGCACGGTGGGGTCGGCGTCGTACAGCTTCACCTGCGCCACGCCCTGCTGCTTCAGCAGCTGCACCACCGCCGCCGGGTTCGGCAGGTTGTTCGCCACGCGGCCGTAGTTCACGCCCACCGTCCCCGCCTCTGCAACCACAACATAACCACACAACACGGACACCTATCAGTCACCAAACCGCTACCTGCATTGCCGCATTGGCGGCCTGTGTCACCGAAAACCTTAATCTTTGCGCGTTCCGGCGGCGTTTACCTGCCGGGCAGACGAAGAGGAGCGGAACCGCCACGGCGAGGAGGACGGCGACGAGGGGACGGCGTGGGGGCGCCATGCTCTGCTGCGGCGCGGAGAGGCAGAGCAAGCTCGACAGCGCGGGTTGAGCGGTGAGTGGGCGAGTGTGTGGGGCGGATGGAAAGCGAGAGGCTTTGGGGATTTTTATTGCCGGCGACCTTGTCACGCTGCCAACTGGGCCCCACGCTAGCCCGTTCGGGGTGGTAATGGGAAAAGTGGCGGGTATGTTGGGCCGCGGGTGGGGCACGTCGCGGCAGGCTCGGCTCGTGCGCGGGGTGGGGGGTGTGTGGGGCGACGTGGAGGCTGGCATGTGGCCGTGTGCGCGGGTGTTGCCTGGTTGGTGGCGCACTGGTGCGCGTGGGATTGGGATCCAGCAGTCAGTGGCGATGGAAAGCGAGTGAGGGGCGGGGAGCGCCGGCCGTAGGACGGCAGGACAGAGGAGGCTGGAGGACATGGCCCGCTCGCGGCGACCGTTGTCTCGCTGCGCGACGGGCCCCATCGTACGGCCGTTTCGGTTGGGGGCGTCTGGTGGTTAGTGGCTAATCAATGTCGACGCTGTGTAGTGCGATGAATGAGACTGCTGGTGCCAGCAGTGTTGTTGCTCGTCTCAACGGCTCGGAAATCTTTTATGTTGTGTCTGTCCTGTTTAGTGCCGTTGAACGAAACCCTTTTCCGTGTGTTCTTATGTAGTGTTTCTGATGAATTAATTAATTAGTTAATGTGACTGACGCAAGTGCTATTAACACAGTGGTTCCTTTTATTTTGCGAGGAATTAACACAGTGTTCTGATAAGTACAGTGAGCACACTGTTTTTCTTGCGAAACAGATATCATAGAAGTGAGTGTTCAAGCAGACTTTGAGCCGTCCAGTGTGCGGTGTGCCAAATGTCACTGTTGCAGCACTGCCACAGTAGAGATTTTTATTCGACAGGGTAACAACACCTGGATAAGGCGTGGGTTTTTTGGTTGGCTTCTGAATCTCTTGAAGGCAAAAGGGAGATATCATCGTTTTGGTTGGTGCAGATTAACACGAAACAGTAGCTGTCAAACTTTGGCCGCCCACTTCCCACTGTACTGTGGCTGCAGTACTTGCGTGTTCACAACGGACAAGCTAGGCTGGCCGCTGGGGTAGTCGACAGTCGACAAAGGTCTCCCCTCTACTGTTCCCGGCGACTTACGCTGACCGTAATCCAGCCCTCATCCGCAAATAAAAACCCTGCTGTTCTGTTCACGGAGAATCTCAGAGCAACCAACAACGCCTGCCGCGTGACACCGAGAGCGCTCGCTCCCGCGCGCGCGGGGCTCGTCACTCGTCAGGTCGACAGCGACCTGGACGCGTGGTCCTCCACAGAGGACGTGGTGATAAGCAACAGCCGGCATCCACCGACTTAAATTGCCTGCTTAGTGAAGGCAAAGCAAATAACAAACGCGTGGATTCAGTACAAACATGCACGACAGACGAGCTAGTGCACCGGCCCGGCCATGGCAACTGGCAAGTGCACCTATAGCCCCGGTTGCCATTGCCGACCATAGCTTTGCCGTCTTTGCTTGGACACGGATGATTTATTATTACCAGAGCAGGTAGCCGAAGGCTTTGGAAGTTGGTGTGCTGAGGCAATCGTAGGTTAGGAAAGGCAATTGGATCGGCAAAGCGAGATGGACCAAATTAAATGGGGGGCATCGTTCCAACTCCGGGTGCTTTGTTTTGCTTGGCCCCTAGTCGCGTTGTGTGTTGTGTCCCATGGGCATGGGCAACAAGAGTACGAACATAGCATGGTTGATCGATCGAGCGTGAATGCATGCGTGTCGCGTTTCGGGGAAAGGGAGCGGCTTTTAGGTGAAAGCGGTGGAGAAGCGGCTCGTAACAATGGGGACAGGACAGCCGTTCAAAGGGTCAGAGAGTTGTTAGGACAGTGCAGAGTTAAGTTTGTAGCGTTGTCAATTGGCGAGACTAGCAACAGGGGAAACGCGGTTCCGTGGATACTGGAGACTACACATCGCCGGGTCGTAACTCTAAACGAAGCGTTTGGATTTAGGGATAGAGATATGATATCTCACACTCTAAAGAATAATATCGTATTCCACATTTATATTATAGTTATTTATTTGTATATCTCATTTAATTTCTAACCGTTTATTTATTTTTCTTATTTCTATTTCTATTCATCTCTCATATTCCAATATCTAAACACCACCTAAAGTCTAACACAGTTTTTTTTTTGGGGTCACAGCTATAGCACGTAATGCGAGTGTGACACAGGCACACAACAAGACACACAAAAAATGTCTCCCGCTAGGCCGTCGTTCCCATGCATGATTCATACACGCTGCGTACGTAGGGGGCTTTGCGGGTTGTTTGGACGTGGCGAGTAACGTAGCTGCTACGGAGCATCATGCTCCGTCGCGTACTCCAGTTACGTTTCCCAGTCCCGGCTGCAAGCAAAAACCATGCATGCGCTCGAGGTCGAGAAGGTGATGAGATCATGAAACACAGCCCAAAGCATGCATGATTCGCCGTCCGCATGCAGCAAAGCATGCCCGTTCACGGAAAGTCGCCGGAAACATTCAAACAATCAGGCCGCATGAGACGGACGGCTTGGTGGATATGACAAGTTTGCGACTCATGCTTCGCCGGAAACACCCAAACAATTAATCAGGCCAAGCTGTACTAATAAAGGAACTTTGAGCAGCGGAGCAATTTCACCGGGTAGGCGCGCGTGGCGGGGCCGGGGCCGGGGCTCCGTGCGTGGGCACCAACACGAAACGAGACGGAGACGATGTGGGGGAAGGGAAAGCACTAGCAGGGTGGAAAAAAGCGAGTACAGCTAGGCAACGGGAAAGCGGGCTTGTCCTGCACCCGGCCGCGCCATGTGCGCCGTGACGCCCGCGCTCCGCTCGCCCCGTCCTCCGGCGCCATCACTCGCCGAGACGACTCGGTCTCTCGGTGCTTGCGTTGCGAGGGAGACGCCCTCACGCCGCCCATGCAAGACTCGCTGGCAGTGATTGGTGGCTGCTAGTGCGCCGGAGCCCGGAGCTCATGTGGGGGCGAGTGGGCTAACAATTATGGAGGTCCAGATTGTTCGCACTCTCGATCGGGGCGGGCACATATTTGTCCGACCGAGTCGTCGTCGTCGTCGTTGTCGTCGGGGGAGGACCGGAAGAGGGTCGGTCGCCCCGCCCGCGTCTGCTTCTGTCGAGTTCGGGTAGAAAATGATGGACGAGCGCGCGCGCCGGCAGATTTCCAGCCTCCTCCTAGTATACTCCTTTGGCTGATCATCCCATGATAGCAGAGCCGCTGTTCATAGATCTCAATGTTCCTTTCCTGGCCTCGCTTCATTATTCTCCGGTAGTTTCCTTCTCCTTTCAAGCATGTGGACTGTGGCAATGGCGGCTTGGCAATTGGCATCCTTCCTTCCATTCCACTCATCAGTAGCGCCAATAAATCGCGGATAAAATAAACTCAGGGTTATGCATCATCGCACGGGAGGCATGTTGGAGTTTCAAGTTTGATTACCCACGATCTCTCTCTCTCTCTCTCTCTCTCTCGTAAGAACAAGCACCGTCAGCTCGCTTGGTACTCAGTGCTCCGGACAGTACGTGGCACTGGCACGGGGATATTCGGTTACAGCTCCCACACCATCAGGTGTCAGAGTGACTGTCTCCCATGTGGATCTCGAGCGTTTCATGATTTCTTCATCTCCCTGGATGGCGTTTTCTGTCGGTGTGATTGAAGAACTCACACCGCCTTGCGCGGCCGCGCCAGAAACCGGCCGGGTCCGCGAGTGCAAAATGACGAGCACGCTCCGCCACTGGACGTCACGGCGGCGTCATTCATCCTGGGACCAGCACCAGCCTGCTGGATGATTGGAGCTTGGATTACTACTGCCACCGGATCCGTCGCAGTGCAGCGACAACCATGAGAGGTCAAGACTGCAGTGTGCTCATGTGAACCAAAGCTCTTTTTATTCGCGCCGTGGGCAAGGGCAACCACATACTAGTACAGCAATCGATGCAGTGAGCTCTGCTTCTCACTCTCTCTGTCACTCATGACCTGACCATTGCCTCCGGGCTACTGTACTTGAGAAACGAGATCACGGCGCCGTATTCAGTCAGCATATTCAGACAGACAGACGGAAAAAAAAAGATGCATCACAAAGCTGAGACAAGATACATAAAACTCGGAGTCGGATGGTTCATACTGCTAAGTGCTAACACCTAGGTTCAGATCCTTGGAGGATCGAAAATTTCATGGCAGCAGATACACACGGTACCTATCGGTAAAAATTAGCGTGTATTCAGTCAGGGTTAAAGGTCTCAGAGAAGTTTTACAAAGCTTGTTCACCGTCAGGCTAAAGCCAGTAATTAAACCGACTAGATCTGACACTGTTGCACACATGGATGCGTCTACCAAACCCCACATGTGGTCATGCTCGTGGGTGACGGATGAGGCAGCATCATGCAGCATTCACGCAGGCTGCACCTCCTCCCCTCCATGTGCAGCTGGGCAATACATGACACGGAAGAAGAATAGACGATATCTGGGTAAAGGGAGATCAAGCAGACCTTGTTTAAACTTTAAAGCAAACCAACTCCTCCAGATTCCCCCCTCTCTTCCAGTCGAGGCTAAAGAAGAAATTGACCAAAACCTACAATGGCAATGTTGAAGGCCTTTCATCTGTTTTTCACTTTCAGTTGCCCCCCTCCAGTCAAAGATGATCTGGGCATTTAATGGAATTTGGCCGCAGGTTTCTTCCAAATGATGGTACAAGCAAAGAAGCAATTCCAGAGCCCCTTCTTCATAGAAATCTTCACCATCGCCACTTGGCAAATTTGGATGCAAAGAAACGACACAATGTTTGATAGAGGAAGACCTTTTAATTGTTGGAAGGCTCTCTTTCTTGAGGAGGCTAAACTTCAGGCCCACAGATTTCTTGATGAGGCATTGAGGCCAAACGAACTGCTTTTCTTCTTTGTGTACAGCTTCTTGTTTAGGTCTGTTTTGTTTTTCTTCTGGCCTGTTTAGGCCTCCTTCTGCTGTTTGGCATCTTGCCAGACAGGTTTGTACATTTTTTTTTTTGCCTCTTTTAATAAAAATCTCTACAGTAGGGCTGTATTTATTAATGTTTAAAATAAACAATGGGAACGCAAAAAAGGGGGAAATGCCAAAAAGGTGCAAGGCTGAATTACATAGATCATCTGCGATGCAGATGAGTATGACATAATGACATCTACCAAGACAAGCAGAAGGGTTTCCTGGGATATGCAGGCAAGTCTGCTAGAGCAAAGTGAGAAAAAAGAGTAAAAGCGTGCTAAATTTATGCAACTCTGAATGCCAATTTCACATGTACCAGAACATAACTGCTGAAATGAGACCAGTAAGACGAAAGAATGGCACTTCTTTGTGCAGAAAACTGAACGCTGAACATATATATACTAGAGACATGCATTGCAAAATTGCTCTCCAGAGGGAACATTACAAGCGGATATCAGGATATGCACAGGCCTACTATACAACCTAGCTATTATTTTACAACAAACAGCAGCTAGAAGATCCGCGTATGTACAGTTGCAGGTTTTGCTTCGCTACTTGCCAGGTACTTGGTGCAAAAGGAAACTGCTGGTTACAGGTTACTGGTTAGAGCTATGTAAGAACTTTCAGCGTTAAACTCCTGTACTAGACTCTTCCTTGTTTTTTATGTTTTCCGAAGGCCCCAATCAACTCTTGTTATTGATTGTTCACTCAATATTTTGTTCGGCTTACATTGTTTTGTTTCTTGCTTTTTCTGCTAGGATTTGTGCTGAGTTAGCTTGTTAATTGCTCAGTGACCTGCCAATTGCACTGTTATCTCGTCTTGGGTTTCCTTCTCTGCACAAAAACGTACCAGTGGACACATTCAGAGAAGTGAAAGGAAAGAAAAAGAAAAGGCGACAAAGAAATTGAACGGCAATCCCATGTCTAAAATGTACAATGCAGATGTTAGGATAACAAACATCGAAGTAACATTCCAAGTTAATTCAGAGTAGGAAGCAGACTTATCTCATAGTTCTTAGTACATGTCCTCTTCCTAATATAGCCATATTATGATTTGTGATTACAGAGCGATTCAAATTAACTTCATCTTAAGGAAAACATAAGTACACTATAACATTCTTTCAAATTTGCTTCTTGAAAATGGAAGTATAGGTTTGATTAGTGAGTATCTTAGGCTAACATAACAAATATGAACACAAGAGAAAACTTGTTCTTCTATAATTTCATAAGAACTCTTGAGTTAACACAAGAGCAAGTCTGCTGAAGTATTGAATGCACAAGTACTTACATGATGATTCTGGCTGCTATACTTCCGAGTCCCATCACGGTAAGCGGTATACCGTGCACCAGGTGAGGCATGAGATATGCGCCGGAGGAACACTTGAATGTGATTGTAAATGCTGCAGGAAACAGTAGCAGTTAACACCTAGCACACTCGAAGTTATAATGCAACCTAACTTTGGGAAGAAGATGACAAAATTCGTTTTGGATCACTTAAGGCCTTGTTCGGTTTGATGAAGATTGGAGGGTATTGAGAGGGTTGACGGGGATTTTGACTTGTAGAGGATAAAATCCCCTCAGCCCCTTTCAATCCCCATGGATTGGGGATTAACTAAACAAGCCCCAACTGTGTGAGAGAGAGGAGGAACAAGCCCTAACGGTGTGAGAGAGGCGGAAGGTCACTTAAACAGTCAGAGGGAAATAAAAGCCATTTCGAAGGACAATTTTGAAATCAACAGTAAACCAAGGTATCATTCTGATTTTTCATTTAATGTTCTTTGGATCTTACTAAACTGTAGCATTGCATAGGTGTCAGAAGAAGAAAAAAAATACCTGAGCCGGTGCCTATTACATGTTGAAAAGAAGGCAACAAAACCATACAAAATGCTCCGTAGTGCTCGGAAAATCTGATAGGAAAAAAGGTCAAAGTAAGTTTCATGGATAGTTTGGTGTATGCTTTGGCTGTGCCAACGAACTTCTGATACCTGATACAGAAGATCTTTCCAGAGCGAGCCCCAGATGCTATTATCAGATGTAAGCACAGGTGAGCTGCGAACAGATCCAACTTGATATAAGGCACTTAGTGTTGACCAGCTCTCCCTTAGAACACCGACAATATCAACAAAAAAGGTCCACAACAAAACTTGATAGCCCAATGACTAGTTGGAAAGGTGCAGCTAGTATCTCTCCAAGTAGCCAAATGATAGGGTACAGAATTGAATTTACTGGTGACAGAAACAAAATTAGAATTGCATAAGAATCAAAACATGGTAGGAAAATAAAATAGATGATGTAAGAGGTTACAGCAACCGTACCAATGCTAACCATAGTACTGAAGACAAACCAAAATGGCCAGATAATCATCTCCACTGTACCGATAACTACACTCCAAGACGTCTCCAATGATACCATGACAACTGAACTCAGATACCCTACTGTCTCAGCACAAAGGTTCCACATTGGCATGGTAAGTTCGAAAAACCTCCAGAATTGGTCCCGCAATTGGCTTTGTCAAAACACTAAGGACAGACTTAGCAGCACCCACAATCTTAAGGGACCATGTAAAAAGCCTGCTGAAAGTTATGCAGGAAAAGCATAGTTCCAAGATACTTAAGTCTTGATATCATTTCCCACGTTTCTATCCAATCAAAGAAAGGGCCAAACAATCTTGAGGCAGTTGCCTTCAACATGGGCACATTCTTGTAGAGGTCATAAAATCCTATAAGAACAGTGATTAATGACATCAAGACATACAATGCTCTGGCAAGAGGGCACATCCATGGGCGATATATCTTGCAAAACACTGGATATGACTGAAGAAATATAACCCATGAAGGAAGGCCATACTCAAGTAGTGTTAACAGTCTGACGTCAGATAGTATGACTTCTTTCAGTCTGAATGGAAGGTCATGATCATCAAAGCGGAAGCAGATCAGTACATCCTTATATGTGCTAGGCTCCAACAGTGGCTTAGCATTCTCATTATCACCACTGTCACACGATGAACACGAGGATGAAGAATGTGTTGGTGAGGCCACAATTTCTGTGTATGATTCTTCAGTTGAACTACTTCCATCATCTGATTTTGTTATTTTTCTTCTCTTATAAGGTCCAGAGCAAGGAGGTGTAGTGTAAGATGAGTCTGTGAAACCTGATGACTCTCTGATGATTTGAACATGGCTAGAATCATCACTATCACTTGGTAAATTCTCAATGTCGCATTCAGGTGTTATGAAACCATTCTGAGCATCATAAAATATATCACCTGTACAGAAAGTGTATAAGTGCTTTGTACTACCAGCAATGAAGAAGAGAAAAGGGAAAGGGTTCCTATAAGTGCTTTTACCATTAGAAGAGATGCTGTTCAAATAATCCAGTAGGAGCTGACATTCAGAGGGATTTCCTGAGAACCAAGAAGTGATCAATGTTGAAGCTTGATTGACACTATCAAATTCCCATCTCTTCATAATTTTAGACTCCACAGCCATTGATGTATCCGTCTACAATGATACTAAAAGAAATAAGTTTGTGGCTTTGTGTCATGAATTTAAAGTCATCATATGATCACCAATAGTAATACTATCAACATTAATAGACTGTACCTGAAGTTCATTCAAATAATTGATGCCACGCACATCAGCCCAGTCTACTTCAAAAATGATAAAACCATATAAAGTCTGATGAAGCTCCCTGTTCAGTATGCGGGCATCCTTCAACTTATTTACTTGAAGCTTCTTTTCCCGCATAGCCTCATCGATCAAGGAATACCATCTGGAAGATTTATTGTGTAAATGGGGAGCAGATACCGAGCTTGTTGAGAATACAAGCTTTCCATCAGTTTCATCTCTCTTTCTCCTAGTCCTAGAGTTGGCAAAAGGGGAAAACCTTGACTGGAGCAAAAAACAGCAAGAATCAGATTGTTAGCAGCGCAGTGAAACTTAAGCAAAAAAGAGATAATGTCATAGGTGTGCATAAAGCAGCGAGAAAAAAAGACCTTAGTAACCATCAATTGCCATAGATGAGCAGGTTTTGTAGCCTGATCTAGCAACCATGGGCGGTTGTCGAGCAATATAAGGAACTTCTTGGTATGAGGGCACAGAAATATTGTCAGTTCTGCAAGATATGACTGTAAATCCCTGCATATAAAATGAAAGAAAACCTCGTTTAGTTTCGCATCCATAATAGATAGAAATGAAAATTTACTATAGTTTACAAATAATATCAGATCAATGTAACAATCATGCCCCACTCTAAAAAGCATTTTCCATTTTACATGAGCTAGGACAAAAAGTAACAGAAATAAACATTGAGATGTCAAGACCCAGATACTAAATAAATGCCCATGGAACTGAAAGTACAAAATGCTCACTAGCGCAGCACTAATTCTCATTCATTTGCAAATAACGGTGCCGAGAAAAACATATCAGACATTCAGCTGCAAACATATATTGAACTGCTTCTTTTATAGCTTTTCTAGCTGTAAACATATATTGAACTGCTTCTTTTATAGCTTTTCTTTCATTGGTTCTGTAGACGATCAAGTTCAAATATTAGCGAAAAACCGAAAACACAATACTTCAAAACCACTATATGCACACAACATACATACTGATCAGTTCACAGGACGGAAAGCCGCACGCAACAGAAGCCTGAGCATTTTTTTCTGGGACCAACTGGATACGAATAGAACGCAAATTTTACTACTGCTCTACCAGCAGTCGAACACAGTCCATGGATGTACAAGCTGGGAGACGCGCTATGAATGGCAAAAATATATAAAGGCTCCAGTGCACGGCAATTCTGACCATCTGTCGCTTCAACTAGCAATATTTCCAACAGTTGGTTTACTTTCCATTTGGCAACCAGGCAAACAGCCAACTACGCAAGTGTACCTCCCGAAACATCTACAGATGCGAAAGAAAACTACCCATTCCCCGTTTTATGACAATTCCTGTCCGTTTTCCAAAAACAGCAAGTTGGAATTATCTTCTGCAGGCGCAACCGCGCAAGTCACTTCTTGCAGGTAAGCGGGTTCATGCCAGTTTCACGGCAAGAACCGATGGTATTGTACTCAAAGAAAAAGGAAAACTAATTTGAATTGTGCGCAGATATGTCACTCGTCGTACATCTCTCATCCGCATAAAAACAACAAATCAACATTAAAACCTGACCGCATTGCAATCTTAACGACCTTATAAACAGTAAAAAAACGAAATTCGCGACAGGAAAAAAGAAGAGCGCCAAAAGGCATTCGCTTCCATTACTCCAATGAGCACCAACACCTCGCCGGCAAGCCGGCAAACCGGCGGCCGGCCGTATTATTTTGGGCAAACAAGCAACAATCGCACGGCAAATTCCGAGCACAAGAGAGAAAAATCCCCCGAAACACGTACCCGATTTGCAAGCTGGTGAGCGGGAAGAAATGCCGCTTCTCGCCGGCCCGCTCCATCGCGCCGCCGCAGCTTGCCCCTTCACCGCTGAGAAACGTCGAGTTCTTGCATCAAGCGGGCAGATCAGAGGCTGGAGACCCCAAATCCGCACGCGAATGTGGTGGAATCGGAGAGGCTTCCTCCTCAAGTACCTTCCTCGAGGTCAGCTCTGTCCCCCCATGGCGTCGTGCTTATCCGCATGCCAAGGTGGCGAGGTACCAGAGCCCGGAGTTAATGCCCGCGCCGCGTGTGGGCGGTAAAGACACCGCCTCCCGTTTCCCCACGCGGCACCAGATCGTCAATGGCTTCCTGGTTCCAACACGCCGCCGCCGCGGCTGCCACGCGGTCTGGAGCTCCTCCGCCAGCGGCAGGGAGGAGGGACTGCGGTGACCGGATCGCGGCGCGGCGCGGTGCGGCCCCCCCCGTGGGAGAAGGCAGGCAGGCAGGCAGGCAGCCGCTCACCAAAGCGGCGGGCGCGGGGTGCGGGCCGTGGCAGCCTACCCTTTTGCTTTGGGTGGGTAAACTTCTTCTGCGCCCGTGACAGTTCGGATATTTAGCACCTGATGACATGTGGGGGCGATGCTTCCGCGGACCCCACGCGTCAGGCATCCCGCGCCGCGCTTTGTTTAACGCGGCGGGTGCGTTCGGCGCGCGGCGATAGCTGACAGGCACAAATGGCGACGCACCCGCGTTACTGCCGGTGGGGCCCAGACGGCCGTTTGTGTGCTTGCCCCACAAGGCAGCGTGATGCGCCTCCGCGGCTGTCGTCATCTCGTTTGGCACCTTGCTTGCCGCGCGTCCAAGCAAAGGGTGCACTAACGGGCGCTGACGGTTTCTCGCTGACGCGTGGGCTCAGGGTCTGTGGGACCACGTGCCAGTGGAAGGTGCTAGAGCTGTGATGCGAGACTTGCGTGATCAGGATGGGATCGTCTGCGCGGTTAGTCCTGGAGTCCTTGGTGTGCCGTTCTGAGTTTGTGACGTGCGCCGTGGGAGGGCCTCCGATATGGCGTTCCGGCGCGAGCGCGAGAGGTGTGCGGTGTTTGGATAGATGCACGGAGGCGCGGAATACCATGGGGACACGCAAGCAATCGAACGGCGTGCGTGTGACGCTTCGGGGATCGAGCCCAGCGACGGGAAACGGAATTGTTGCTTTGCAGGCGAAATTAATTATTGCTACACAGGAGTAGAATTGATCAGAAGTTTATATAGTACTTCCTCCGTCTCATAATAACTTGATTTTTTCAGATTTGTCTTATTTAAAATTTTTATATAAAATATAAAATAAACAAAATATTATCAAAATATCTTTAATAATAAAATAAATTATAACAAGATACATGATATTTATATAAAATTTTTAAATAAGATGAATACTTGATCTTTAAAAAAGTCAGCAGATTATTATGAGACGGAGGGAGTACTAGTCAATGATCGTGGGCCTATCCCGGTACAGCTCACACGGTATGGAAGTGAAGTCCGCAGATAAGATTCGCCAATCAATCTCGGTATAAAACAGCGTGCTATTTACTACTAGTCGATTTTTGCAACTTGGGGGTAAATTGGCAATGGCCAATCAAGCAAATGAAGAATCACATGCTCCCCCAACTTTTGTTTCACAATAAAGTTTGACTACAATGTTTGTAGAAACAGATAGAAGCATATGAGGTGGTTAAAATTGCGTTTGATAGTACTTTTATTGCTTTATTTAGTTAACTATTTTTTTTACAATATAAGATTTTGTTTACTTAATTAAACATAAACATTTATATATATTTTAGTGACAGCGTGGATAATATAACTTTCAATTGTTGATTATATCCAGATACATGTATAGTAAATTTTGTGCATCTTGAAACCCAAACCGATTTACAATAGAACGATTGGAGTAGTTAAAAGATAGATGAAGTAGAACTAGTACGTTCCCATTTTTTAAAAGGATATTTTACAGAATCCTTTCATGCAAATCTTACCGAGATGGCAAAACAACCCCCATATCCTGCGCATTATCGAAGGGGTGATTTTTCAGACTCATGCCAGCATATGGCCGAACATTATCTTTGAAAAAAAAAGAACAGCAACATGATTGAAATATCCGTGGTGGCACATAAGATGATTGAGCTTTCTACTTGTCTTAATCATGCTTGCATGCAAAAAAAAAAAAAAAAAAAAAAAAAAAAAGAGGATCAAGTGGCTTATCATGTCCGCACTGAGCCACTGACATAGTGACATGTTAGTGCTGTTTTGGTCTCTGCTACGAAAGAGAGGAATTGATTGAGCCTACCTTTGCATTCTCCACATGGCGTATCCTGCGTCAAATCCAAAAGCATATGCGGCGTGTACCACGGGGATATGCCGACACGGCCAGATCGGGCTGGACCAGAGGCGAAGAACAAAGGAAGGCCTTGCTGGACCGATGGGCCGTCAGCCACATCATTACTAGTCAACACAACAGAGTAGTCGGGTCGCGTCCGAGTCCAATCCCGTCTCCTGCTACGGCCAATTCAGGCCCAAAGAAACCACACTGACGCGTTACCGGAGAAGCGCAGCCCAGTACTGCTCACATTTTAGAAGTCGGTCCGGGTCCGACGGTCCCAGTCGCTTCCATCCAACCTTCCCAGGCTTTCCAGCCCTTAAATACCCCTCTCCGCAGTATTAGCGCCCCTCCGGCTCCGCCCAGCATTGCTCGTCTGCGCACGCACCCAACTTCGCCGAGGCGGCAACCGCAACACAAGCTCTCGAGGGGTTCTCCCACCGCGCCCAAGCTACGCCGCCGAGTTTGTCGATCAGCAAGGAGGGCTCGAAACCCTAGTGCCGCCGCCGCCAAAATGCCTCGCCGCAGCCGCGAGGAGGAGGAGGAGGAGGATGTCGACGACATGGAAGAGGAAGAGGAGGAGGTGGAAGAGAGGGGCGGGAAGAGATCGCGAGCCGGCGGCCGCGGGAAGCGCTCGCGCGGAGTAGAGAGCTTCATCGACGACGCGGCCAGCGAGGATGAGGACGCGGACGAGGACGTCGACGACGATGACGACGAGGACGAGGATTACGGGGGCGGCGGCCGTCGGCGTGCCTCCAAGAGGAGGCGGTCGTCGATCCTGATCGACGACATGGCCCAGGTCGACGATGACGACGACATCGACGACGATAGTTCGGATGTCGAGCCCGGTGAGTCGTTGATTGCCCTATTGGTCGGGTTCGAATTCCAGCTTCCAACATTGTGTCTACTGTGTAGAATCGCTCGGTTGATCTTACCATATCCTAATCTGTGGAATTTACCATAGAATTGCCCGATTTTGCACTTTTTGCTTTTACTTTATGCTGTGGATCGGCCCATAGCTAACAACTGCATTGTTAGTTTCGTCTCTGGACTAATAACAATAATGTGGAGTTGTGGCCATTGATTCCATTTGGGAGTTGTCATCAAAAAATGCAGAATAGTTTACTTGTCGGTTTATGGTTTGATAGTTTCTGTGTTTTTATAAGATCCGTCAGCTAGGTTTTTAACGAGGTTGTGTTGGTTTAGTCGCATTACGTAGTGATGGTTTATGCAGAGCTTTTGCAACCCTCAAAGTTTAGAGCCGAACTTCATTTATGTCGGGGATTTCATATTGATTTGGAGATCTTCTCGTGGGAAGCACCTAGTTCCTGCTCCATAAATCTCATTAGTTGTCCAACAATATGTTTACACCTGCCCCTCAAATACTCGAGCTGTTGTACATTCAGTTAACAGTGGTGGTTTTGACGTTTTGTCATGATGATGATGATGATGATGATGGAGAGAATCGTTTCCACGAAAATATGTCTTTTCTACGTTAGCTTTGTCTGTTAACTATGTTGTTGCTTTTTTCATTCTTCAATTTCAAACGGATAGTGGTCAGTTGGACAATGAGAATGTTATAATTTTTTATTGCTAAATTCCGACGACATTCCTAAGATTAAATAGAACCAGGATGCAGTTTAACATGACTGCTTTTGTGTTGAGTCGTCATTAGAGAGAGAAGCAAAGGCAAGGAAACATCTGTGTCAGTGCCATGACTTGTACACCTTTTGCCTTTTTTATCAGGCTTTATTGATGATACTGATGCTGGGGTTGAAATTCGTCGCGATGATGTGGTAAGGAGGTCTATTCCTCATTCTAGCTCTATGTTGGAAGACGACGAGGAAATGCAAGAGTATTTGAGGCGACTACAACAAAAATATGAAGCAACATCCCTTTCTGATTATGACGAGGAAGTTACCGAGGTTGAACAGCAGGCTCTATTACCATCAGTGAAGGATCCAAAGCTTTGGATGGTGAAATGTGTGGTAGGTTAGCTGCAAGTTCTAGAAGAATAATATTTGCTCCACCATTTATTCTTTGTACACTTGAACATCACTAATATCTTATTATGACTTCAGATCGGACATGAGCGGGAAACAGCGGTTTGTCTAATGCAAAAGTTCATTGATAGGCCAGATCTCCAGATAAAATCTGTTGTTGCACTAGAACACCTAAAGAATTTCATTTACATTGAAGCAGAGAAAGAAGCCTATGTCAAAGAGGTAAGTGGTGCTTCACCTGACATTTTTATTCATTTTGGTACAAATGTTTTAAGTGAACTAAATTTCAGGCTTGCAAAGGTTTGCGGAACATCATTGCTTCAACAAAACCAACTTTAGTTCCTATAAGAGAAATGGCTGATGTCCTTTCTATTGAGAGCAAATCTGTTGACCTTTCAAGGGACTCGTGGGTTCGGATGAAACTTGGAATGTATAAAGGTGATCTTGCTAAGGTATAAGTATAAACGGTGATTTTTGCTGCCTCCAGTCCCTTAGAATACACGGGAGAGCCATATGTAAAGTATTAAAAAGACCCACTTCCTGTCCTAACAGGCTTTTTCTCTATTTTGTTTTGACTACCTTTAGGTTGTTGATGTTGACAATGTGCGCCAAAAGGTTACTGTTAAGCTCATTCCTAGAATTGATTTACAAGCACTGGCAAATAAACTGGTAAGTTTATTCTTACAGCAATATAGCTTGAGTTTTATTGTTCAGCAAAACTTACGTAAAAATGTATGGTATTGCATCTTCTGTGAACTGGGTAACTTTTTATAGGTTTTACATGATTATATGTTGTTTTAACACATGATCTCAGGGTTTCCTTTCTCATGAGATTCTGATTACTTTTCTTGCAATGGTATTCAAAATGTTACTGAGGCCTACATATCTAGATGAAGTTTTCTATCCCATCTTATGGGGAAAAAAGTTGTGCCTTTTATTTGTCATGCTCCTTATGGTGCTTGCTCATTGAATCACTTTGCTTGATGAATGAATATTCTGATGTTTTCAGGATGGGCAAGAGGTCCCAAAGAAGTCATTCATTCCACCACCAAGGTTCTTTAGTGTCGATGAGGCGAGGTGCTTTTCATCACTGTTATCATTGTATAGTAGTGTTTTGTATCTGTATTTATTCGCTTTTGCTGTTATTTGCTAACTTGAATGAAACAGGGAGTTGCACATCCGTGTTGACAGAAGGAGGAATAGAGATTCTGGGGAATACTTTGACGCTGTCGGTGGTTTGCTGTTCAAAGATGGTTTCTTGCACAAAACATTCTCTATAAAATCTATCAGCACGCAAAATATTAAGCCATCATTTGATGAATTAGAGAAATTCAAAAAACCTGGTGATGACCTCAATGAGGATGTGGCTAGCTTGTCCACTCTGTTTACAAACAGAAAAAAGGGCCACTTCATGAAAGGTGATGCTGTAATTGTTATTAAGGGTGACCTCAAGAACTTAAAAGGCTCTGTTGAGAAGGTGGAGGATAGTACCGTGCACATTCAACCAAAACTAGCTGGGCTTCCGGTAGTTACTCGCAGACTGAGTTACTATTTTAAGGATGATTTAATTAAAATATTTGATCAATATTTACATAGGATACTTTCCTTTCATAATCACAGAGAACACTTGCCTTCAGTGAGACGGATCTCTGTAAATATTTCAATCCTGGAGACCATGTAAAAGTCATATCTGGAGTTCAAGAGGGTGTGACAGGCATGGTTGTTAAAGTGGAAGGGCATGTTTTGATCATTTTATCAGACACTACCAAAGAACATGTGAGATATTTTTGCTTTTCTGATGTGTTAATAGCTGCTTAGTGAACACCTTTTTGGGGGGTATGCTTTGACCTTTTACTGTCTCTATGATTATAGATCCGTGTGTTTGCAGACCATGTTGTGGAGAGTTCTGAGGTCACCACAGGGGTTACCAGGATTGGTGATTATGAATTGCACGACCTTGTCCTTCTTAAGTAAGTTATTTTTTTAGTGAACCATTATTGTTCCAGTTTTGTATTAGTGAGTTATAAATTTTGGTAGATATGATTGCTTTCCTTAACTATATATATCTACGGTTAGCTAGGATCTTTAGTGATCATATATCTAGATCTGGAAATTGTTTCTTACATGAGGTTCTATGGCATTCATTGCTAGGATTCTGTCTAAAGGAAAGCAATCATATCTACTGAAAAAAAATCTGGTAATAATTTCTTCTGAATGGATATGAACTAACTCATTCCTATCAACTTTTCAGCAATTCATCTTTTGGGATTATTATACGGGTGGAGAGTGAAGCATTTCAGGCAAGCAGATTGTATCTATCTTGTTTCATGAATTTGATGATTTATGTACTGAATAAATTGACCTTAATATATAACTAGGTTCTGAAAGGTGTGCCTGATAAACCTGAATTGGTCCTTGTAAAACTGGGAGAAATAAAATGTAAGATTGATCGACGCACATCAGCAAAAGATCGGTACAATAACGTTGTGTCAACAAAGGATGTTGTGAGGGTTGCTGAAGGAGCATGTAAGGTGTGTCTAACTTCACATGATCTTGCACGTTTCAGTTTGTAGCAGAAGATATGATTGTTTTGAATATATTTTATATATCTTTTTTTTTATTGACAGGGAAAGCAAGGTCCTGTAGAACATATACACAGAGGCATACTTTTTATCTATGATCGCCACTACTTTGAGCATTCAGGATTTATCTGTGCAAAAGCACAATCATGTTTCCTTGTTGGGGGGTCAACTGGCAGCCACCATGGGAATGTATGTGCTAATATATACTCAAGAGTTAGTCAATCCTTAAAAACCGCAAATATCAATAACTATTATACATTATTTAGTTTGGAAACATGTAGTATATGTGTGTATTCAAAATTCTTGCAAAATCTCTTATATTTGAAGGATTTTAAGAATTTATTATTGAAGATACACATCGAAAAACCATGCAAATGTTAAATATGTCAAGTATTTATGACTGACAGGAGTGTTAATGTACTTTAATTTAGAATACCGTGTCTAACCATACCTTTTTGTTATCTTACGCAGGCCATGGATAAAGCAGATCCACATTTTCACGCTTTTGGCTCTCAAGCAAGGATTTTGCAGTCTCCAGGGAGGCTGCCCCCTAGAGGACCTCACATGAATTGTACGAATGTATTTAAGTTGAAAAATATATCTGCTGTTATGGGTTCCAGTAGCCTCTTTATTTGTCTGTAGCAAATCGAGTCAGTTCCCTTGTGTTATACAATAATAATGCATGCGTCCTATGTTACTCAGCTGGTGGAAGGTTTGGAGGGAGAGGCAGTGGTGGCAGAGGGCATGATACCCTGGTGAACCGATGTATCAAAATTAGATCTGGGCCATATAAAGGATATCGTGGCCGTGTTAAAGAAGTAACTGGTGTGCTTGTGCGTGTAGAGCTTGACTCGCTGGTGAAAATTGTCACAGGTAAGTCTGTTGCAAGTGTACTTGTTTCTCTTATGTTTAGTTCTAATATTTGTGCGAATATATAGTTAAGAGGGAGGATATCGGTGACACAGCAGCTGTTGCAACACCATTTCGGTAACTTTTCATTTTTGTTCATCATCCATATTTCTATATTTGGTTGACCTGTTTAGTTTCATTTGCTGACGAGTTGTATAAGCAGTGAAACCTGTTATTCAAGGGGTAATGAAACACCTTTGCATTCATCTCGAACACCACTACATCCTATTCAGACTCCGATGCGGGATCCTGGAGGTGTGTATTACATGCTTTACTACGCTTTGTTTAAGATTAGATTACTAAAATTTATTTAGTAAACATTTGGCGTTTTGGGAATGAACATGATGGTCTACAGGATTTGCTTTGACTGTTAATTTCATCTTCTCTTGGCATTAACCATATTATCCAAGAGTCACCTTTTCTGGGCTTCTACATCTATTATGTTCCCTAAAAAGTTAGGAAAGCTGGACGTTATGGTCCTAGTTTGATAGGGAAGTACCATAATTCCGCTGCACCTACTTTGATTATGTGAAGAGGATTCGAGTATTTGTGTTATTCAGTCTCTATTGGAGGCAAAAACTTTTTTTTATTGCCTGGCACTTGAACTGATATCAATAAGCACTCTTGTATTTTGGTTCCATTTTAAACCAACACAACCGGATAAAATGACGTATATGTGCAGTTGCTGCTATTTTGTTGGAGCATGTATTTCTTCATTTATTTTTCTGGTAACCATATTATATTATTTTTACAGCGACTCCAGTTCGAGATGTAATGAGAACTCCTATGCCTAATCGAGCCTGGGTGCCATTGAGTCCTCACAGGTCTGCATGTCTTTTTGCATAATACAAATTAATATAAATTTGCTAGATGCACATTGTCTTATAAGCTGATAGCTTGAGCTATGAGCAAATCAGCTTAAGAACATAAGTCATCTAGTTTAAATTTTGGCAAGAGCCTCTATACTGTTGGTTGCTTTCTTTCAAAAAAAAAAAATATATACTGTTGGTTGCTGATTGCTTCTGTTATTGACAGGGACAACCGGGAAGATGGAGATTCCACTTGGGCAAGCAGTCCAGCCTACCAGGTTTAGTGAGCCATTTTCTTGTAATTATCTTGGAGATCATTAAACATTTTGCTGGCAACTGATTGTGTTTCTCCATATTTGTTTTTTTCCTTAAAAAAATCAGCCAGGAACTCCACGACCTCGACCATACGAAGCTCCCACTCCTGGGTCAGGGTGGGCGAGTTGGGGTGATGCATCTGTTAACACCCCAAGCAAGAATGTTCCCTCAACGCCTATTGGTCAACCAATGACCCCGGATCCTGCCTCCTATTTGGTTGGTACTCCAGGTGGCCAGCCGATGACTCCAGGCTATGGTGGAATGGATCTAATGTCTCCCGTAATAGGTAACCTTGCCCTTCTCTGTACTGTTGCATTTGCAGTCAAAAACATTCTACAGTCAGGATCATGTTGAGCTGAAGCACGTCGCCAATAGATCATCAACCTGGACACACTTAAATGAATCCTTCTTGTCCAAAATCCTTGTTGTCCAAATGCTTGCAGGTGGCGAGGCTGAGGGAAACTGGCTACTGCCTGATGTTTTGGTGAACGTCTGCAGGGGAGGTAATGAGGTCAGCGATGCTGTGGTGAAAGAAGTGCTCCTGGTATGTGGCTACATCGATTATGAGCGGATGTGAACCTTTGTTTCCCCAAAGTTTTCATTTGCTTTGCAGTGCTAACATCTCTGAGAATCTGAATTTGCAGGATGGATCATGTCGTGTATCCCTTGGGCCATTGGGTGAGGGAGATGAACTGATTGTCACTGCAAACGAGCTAGAGGTGGTCAGGCCGAAGAAAAATGAGAAGCTCAAGATAATGAATGGCTCCTTGCGTGGAGCCACGGGAAAACTCATTGGAGTTGATGGGTCTGATGGCATCGTGAAGGTGGAAGGTAGCTTAGATGTGAAAATAGTGGACATGGCGATTCTGGGCAAACTGGCAGCTTGAGGAATTTGCACAGTCGAAATTCTTAGTTCATACATCTAACTTAGCATAGTTTAATTGGTTTAACTGTTTATAAGTACTCAAAATGCTGTTAGCTATCGGCGTCGTTGTTTTCTGTATATATATTGTCCTGTGCTAAGAAGCAATTTGGATGTTCATCAAAAGGTAACTTTCACCGTCAGGTGTTAGGTGATGCTTATTTGTTCCTCTGACATGTCGCCGCACTGTACAGTTATTGTTTGCCTTGATATTGATATTATCATCATCCTGTTGCTGCTATTGGATTTGCTACTTATTTTTGCGAGCAAATGTAAAACATATAATCAGACCCGTTACAATAGAAAACCACTGACTTAGTAGTTTTCTTAATAAAAGCCTTACGCAGTACATTGACAGACATCAAAGGGAACGCTTCTTATCTTTCTGTCTCTTTGCTTCCTTCGCTTCGCTTCCTTCCGGTGTACCACTGCATTGACAGGCCTATGAAAACTTAAGCAGTAGTTTTTATGTGTAGTAACTAATCATGCATTTATTTTTGTCAGTTCTGTAGTTAAACTCAGCACGCCATGATACAGCAGTCACGCACTCTACGGGGCCTAGCTGGTTTCACAATTTAAGGCCCAGTGCTACTATATATTTACAATATTCATGACTGTCTTGACTTCTCCCTTCGCCTATCATACTTGGATTCTCAGGACGTTACATTAAAAAAAATAGTGCAATTCATCAGGTGCATCAAGCAGTCATGCACTGACCACAAAATCCAGGACAAACATACATGATTGGATCCAATCATAAATGATGGAATTAAAATATATAGCACATACAAGAATGTACAGTAAAACAAACATTTTTGCTAGAAAAGCATGAACTCTTCACCTACACTAGCAGGAAAGGCTGATAGCTAGAACCACCTCCCCAGCCTCCTGATACAGAAGGCTGCCTACACCAACCTGATCATGCATATAGAAACATCAGGAGGAAGCCAGTAAAAGTACAAGGACAACAACAAAAACATTTTGGCTAATAGATGTCTAAAAAACGCAAAATAAAGACATTTTAGCTTATGAAAGGCTGCGCTGGTTATAGTCGATACAGACAATATTTAGCAAATGCATGTTGCTGCACTGCATTGCATTGCTGCAGTACTGTTGCTCTGCTGGTAACCAACAGAGAGCAACAAAGAGCGCTGTTGCTGCTACTGCACTGCTGGCAAGCTGCCAAAACCAAAATTAAGAACAGATGTAAACACAGGTTGCATTAGACCAACAGAACAAAGGTTACAGGTCACACACCAGACTATTCACTCCTAAGAGTATCAATGCTCAATTACACCTAAATTTGGGGTGTAACTTAACAACTATTATTATATATATGTGAGGCACCTATAAATAGTCGTTGCATACATGAGTCTAACCCCAGTCGTGGAATAGGCTTGTAAGCAGATCTTTTTTTTTTCTATCTATCAATGAAACAGCATGCAGCTCTCCTACGCATTTAAGGAAAAAAAGAGTAACAGGATATCAACGCAAATAGGGGAAAGATTTCTTAAGTGATTAGCAACTAACATAAGTATATCAAGCAGAATTTTAATAAACACATGGCACCACAACATCAAAATTATGCAACTAAAGGTGATTACATTGATCAAAGAAAACTTTGCTTTAATAAACCACTTCTTCAATGTATCATAAATACAATATAGTAGAAACTGGACTTTGTAGTCAATTGGCACCTAAGGATCATCCCATCTTTGCAACCGAACACTACCTTAACTTTAAACATATAATGAAAGATTATATCAAATAGAATAAATGACACTAGTTTATTGAATGACCTTCAGGGCATTTTTTTACTCACACTAACCATGGGCATATCCCTAGTTCAGAGAAACAAGAATACCATAAGATTTTTTTAAAAAAAACAGCTCTGTGCTTCAGGCTAACCGAAAGGTTAAGTTCAGGCTTGTGGGGTAGTAGCCAAGCCAAAATCTGTTCGCATGTTTACCATTTGGTATCTTGTAGCCACTGAACAAGTATTTGATGGAAGTCAGCGTACCATAAAGAAATGGATAACCTGGCCAAATTAAGAAACAGAGAACCGCTATATCTGTCAGAATCAACCGAAAAAAAACCAACAACAAAAGGGAGAATAAATTAGATCTGATCTGATAGGTAAACATCAACCAGGCCAAGAGCTAAAGGATGCAAAATCAACACATCACAAAGGGGATTCGAAAATTGTATGGGTCAGATCACAAATCCAGAATATGCGTGGCCGCGTGGGGATATTATTTGCCTCGATTGATAATAGATCTCCGGCTCGTACCACAAGGTCACAGCGTCTGCCGATCCCTAACTCCCCCGCGGGCAAAACAATTAAAAAACACAAAAAGGGGAAATCAAAATTAGACCATAGCAAAGGCAAGAACAAGACGAGAATACAAACCGAGCCGGTCTCCTGGAAGAGATGTTGAACGAAATGAAAATGGATAGTGCGGTGCTCCTCAAAGTGAAACATACGCTTACACAGGGCCCTACTTGTCAGAGAGCCCGTGGCTGGGTCGGGTGAGATACTGTAGCTTCCATCCAAAACGTTACGGGCAAGGACCGCTCGCGGTTAGCTTTTCCATTTCCCTTCTCGTCATTTCCTCTCCTCCCCATTCTCTCTCACATCTCACATGTTGCGTGTCGTTGGTGCGAACGTCAGCAAGCGCATCGCTCGGGGACGATGACAGACGGTGACGGCGATGACGGCGGCAACGGCAACAGCAACCCGCGACAGCGACTGGGGCTTCAGGTACACGCATACCACGTACTAGCCCGTACTCCTACGAACTAGCGCCGTGCACCGTGCTCTCTGCTCGATCGCCATTGGCCGTCGCCCTCTCGCTCTGCGATCGCCTCTCGCCCTCTCGCTGCGCACCGTGCTCTCTGCTCGATCACCATTGGCCGTCGCCCTCTCGCTCTGCGATCGCCTTTCGCCCTCTCGCTCAATCGGCTTTTGTCGCATCGGAATATACTGAAGTTCGAGCAAAATTTTACTCAGAACAAACAAAGTCGCTTATAATTAATCTAGAACCATATGTGTTAATTCACCTCGCCTTTTACTTGTCGGAGTCACCTCGCATGCATCACCTTTCCATATGCTAATATAAATACTCCCTCCGTAATATAAATACTCCCTCTGTCACAGGATATACAACACACACGTATTTTAAAATTCAAATTTTATTATTTTTGACCAATAATTAGTCAAATAATATAAAACTTTTATAATACAATTACGGGAACATTAGATTTGTGTTTACAAATACTTTTTGGGGATATTTTTGTTATTGCTATAAATTATATATAATAGTGTAAATTAATAGATAAAGTATGATTTTAAAGAGCGTGCCGAGTCAAATCACGTCTTGTATTTTGGGACGAAGGGTCTCTATGCAAGCAAAAGTGTCTCGTGATCTTAAGTTTTATACTAGCTTAATTAATGTTACATACATCAACAAGTCTAATCTGGTTTGACTACTTTCAGAAACATGCAATCCATTTGTTAGTTATTAGTTACTCGCAACCATGCATCCTATGTTAATTTAGTTTTCCTAGTACTGATAACATAATTACTGCCATATTGTATTAATTAGGGCACCGACTGCGGGTGATAGTCCTGTTCAAGATCCCCAAAATGATAGGCTGGAGAATCATCTGTTCTTCCAACTTCAGACCCCAGATGATGCCCAAAGACAGTTGTGTTACTACTATTCTGCTGCTGCTTATTCCTTACCCAGTAACTGCCAACTCGTGATCTGGTGCAATCTGCATAATGCGCCTTGCTTGATTAGCATACTACATGCATGCAGTTTTCTTCTTCAGTGAGTAGATAGATAGATAAAGTTGGTGGTGACTAGTAGTAATTTAATTCACTGCAAGCTCAGTATGCTGAAAAAGTGATCAATTCATCCGTGTCCTGTTAATGCACGTATTACCTGTCCTGATCAGATTCACCTCACATGCGTGACCTTTCCGTGTGCTAGATGATATGTAGGCAAGCAAAAAGTGCCTCATGATCTTGAAGCGTAGCTTAATTAATGTTGCACACATCAAGTGATAATCTGGTTTGCCTACTTCCAAAATCATGTAATCTATTTGTTAATTACTACTCCCTCCATATAATGTGTTTTGGCTTTTATTGACATGTAACATTTTGTTGTGCATTTAGATATACATTAGGTCCAGAAATAATTCTTTTTCTTCTAAAAATCTCTATGTGTCCTCTTTTGCCCTTCGTGTGATCGATTTCCAAACTACACTACTCGCACTTCCATTTTCGTATGAGTTAGAAATAAAATAATTTGTATCTAATGGTGATGGATGTAGAGTCTAACAATACGCACGAGGTCGCATGCTATGACCTTTAAAGATGACGTATGAGACCAATTTCGATCCCGTTAGACAGCACGTACCACACAAACACATTTGCTGGTATTTATTATTATTTTTTATATATAATAATCCATATATAAAGGGAGAGTAGATCTGTGCGGTGCGTCCCGCCACCCTGCGTCCTCTCCCCGTCCCGAAACCAACCGCCGTCGCCACCACCACCATCACCATGAGGCCTTGTTTGGCTGCTCACAAATACACTTTAATTCATACAGCTTGTGGGGGATTGAGGTGTATTTTAGTTCAAATTTTACCACAATCCCCCCACAAATCGTATGGATTGAAATATATTTGTGACCACCTAAACAAGACCTTATGTGGGTTTGGAACACCCCCGGCAGGAGGCTCTGCGCCCGCCGCATCCTCAGCTTCCTCAGAAGCCACTGCCTCGAACGCACGACCCGGCCCACATGTACGGACAGAACGCCCCCTTCCCCTTTATCGAAGAAGGGAAGAAAATTGATTGGTTTCGCAGGCTGGAGAGGGACACGGCGGTGTTCTTCGACGTGTCCCACCTCCAGCACCTCGCTAGGTCCGCGCGCTGGGACGAGCTTACCGCCTACTCCCTCCGTCCCTTTTTATTTGTCGACGACTCGGACACAAATGCCGGCAATTTTAATAAATAATAAATATCATTAATTAGTATCGTAATTAATATCATCAGAAAGATCTTTGGATCTAGTTTTTTAACAAAATTATTTGGAGATATAAATATTGTGCGTATTTTTATAAATCGAAAGTCAAACTTGTGGCACGCATCCCACAGCGACAAATAAAAAGGGACGGAGGGAGTACATCGGCCGCTTCATGTCGGTGGGGCCTACAGGTTGATTCGCTGCCTCCACGTCTATCAAATGCTCGGCAAGATCGCTGCCGGTGGCAAGCACGCGGAAGGCGTCAGAACCATGTACCCGCTCCTCAACGCCTCAGCCACCAGGGCCAATCCCGACATCGCCGCTTTGCATGCCTTCTTCCACCACTTTCTGCAACATCCACCCAGGTCAGATCATCCTTCAGTAATTTTCTACTCCATCCGTCTGTTGTTTCAGGTTCTATTAAACAAAACAATAGAGGGTTTTCTACTCCATCCGTCTGTAGTTTCAGGTTCTATTAAACAAAACAAATGTTTGAGAGGGTGTGGATGACTGATGCTTTGTTGTATCCATCCGTCTTCTGTTAAACAAAACAATGCCAGTCATAGATTGGCTTTTGACCATAGTAATTAGCAGAATGGAAGACATCCGTGGTGTCTCAACAAAAGTGTTCCTAATCTTCAATCAAACACTCTGATTTCAGTGTCACTAGCTTGCTGATGTGATATAGTAGGAAGATCAATATTGATTAACCAAATCCTTATTTTGTAGAAATTTCTCTGAGTGGATGCGGATTTGGGCGGTGGCTGCAGAAAGGCTAAAGGATATGGCCCTTAAGTGCCCAGAACTGAAAGAAAAGCTGCACCTGCCACTCATGCCCCCAAGTGTTGGCAAATTAGTATGTCTGGGTGGGTTTCATGTTCTTGCCTGGCCAACTATTGTTCTAGTAGTGTGTTATTTTTCCTTTTTGAAGTCTATAATAGTGATGACCGCTTTTCCATATTTGCATGGTGTGGCTTGATTGCTTAAAGGGTGCGGCCAGTTCTAAGGCCTTATACAAAGAAAATGAATCATCAAAAAGCGCGTGATATAGCTTATTTATTTGAGGAAAAGAGGTAAGTAATGCATGGTTTATTGTGCTTATCTTTTCTGTTACCTGTTGAAATTTACATGAATTCATTAAATTGTACAGACGAGAGATAACAGGAAGCCTTTCAGGTCCGTTGTTCTCCCTAATCTGACCATTTAATTTTGCTATTTACTTTTTTTGTATAATGCATATCGTGTGAGCTACACTACTTATGCTTCCCAATAACCATTGATGAAACCTCTGATTCTATGACATGCACGTTTTACCACTTGTTCCAAAGTAAGATGACATCGCCTCTGCATTTGCTATCTGTCACTGCTTCATATTTGGAATCGCATACTACTGATGCTATTCGTTACTATAAAGATTCTGCATCAAATAATTGCATCATCTTTGCTTAGATTTCATGGTATTAACACATAGATTGTTGCTTTGTTTCGAGAAAGCAATCCATGAATAAGCATGAAAACAATTGAAATCAGGCAATTTTATTTAGGGACAACAATCAGAAGAATTTAACTGCCTGCTAAATTTAAGTATTTTTAGAGGATTTTTTCTAGATCCATGGCTTCTATGTGCAATCATGGATATTCACTTGAACAGTCTTGGATGAAGGTCGCTTGACAATCACACATAATATAGTACATAAGCGTGCCTCTTGTTGCTTCTTGGAAGCATTATCTCTTCATTTCATTGCGTACACTCCATTGGCGAATTTGCATCCAGATCCTAATTCCAATTCCAGCATCTAAATTAACTAGAACTGGGCGCGGCGTTGCCGCGCTAAAGTAGCCCTCCTTTTTTTTTTTTTTTTTTTTTTTTTTTTTGAATGGTTTAATATGTGTTACAATAAAATTGGTGATGATTTAAGGGTTTAGAGTGTGTATATATTTATATTAAGTGGGTAATATTAAATAATGAAGCACTGTAAGGCCATTTAAAACTTATATGTACGACTTAGTAATGTTTAAAACATCAACTTTAATGTAACATATAATATGTGTCATTTAAATTATTTGAAACCTTTCTATTTTATGGTCAATGACATTATATAATTTTGATTATTACTGATGTTATATGAATTTAATTTCTAATCTATATATTCATATTAATTTTAAGTTCTTTAATTATTCATAAATTGGCTTTTTTTTAAAATTGTGAACTATCTATTTATAAATGTTATTTAGTTTTGTCAATTTTTAGTATATTCAATTGTTGAAATACGATTCTATACGGTCTTATTTGGTTGTAATTTTATTTTATCGGATGCTATTATTTATAGGGATTATATAATTATATTTTTTTGCTAAAACTATCAACATACAAATAGATATATGTTAGTTTGAATTTTTTAAAAAAAATTGCAAACTATTTATTTGTAAATATTATTTAGTTTTGTCGATCTTTATCGGTCTTATTTGGTTGTAATTTTATTTTATTAGATTTGTTATTTATAGGGATTATATAATTATTTTTTTTGCTAAAACTATCGACATACAAATATAGATATATGTTAGTTTAAATTTTTTTAAAAAATTGTAAACTATTTATTTGTAAATATTATTTAGTTTTGTCGATCTTTAGCATATTTAATTGTTTATAGGGGTTATATAATTATATTTTTAATAAAACTATTGACATACAAATAGAAGGGCGTAATCATATTAATTTAGGTTCGCGTCGTACCATGTTATAATTAAAGAAGAGGACTATTTGCATTTCTAACAATAAGTGAAAATTAGGAAAAATGAATTGAATATGTAGGGTTTTATTTTAGAAGATTTTTGGTAGAAGAATTACGAAGTTCGAGTTAGGATGGATATAATTATATTTTTTACTAAAATTATTGACATACAAATAGATATATGTTAGTTTTAAAACAGAGAAGGACGTAATCATATTAATTGTAGGTCCACATCGTACCATGTTATAATTGAAGAAGAGGGCTATTTGCATTTATACTTGAGTTACCAAAAATTATAAAAAATGAATTGAATATGTAGGATTTTTATTTTAAAATTTTTTTTTTGTGGAACAATTACGAGATTTGGAGTTAGGATGGATGAGTTATAAACTTCTTATGTTTATTAGCAAAACGCGAATGAGAGGCATTTGTAATAGTCACCGAAAATTAGAAAAAATAAACTATCGACATACAAATAAATATATGTTAATTTTAAAAGCAGAGGAGGGTGTAATCATATTTATTGTAGATCTGTAGGTACTATGTTATAACTGAAGAAGAAGGCTATTTGCATTTGTAATGATCAGCAAAAATTAGAAAAAATAAATTGAATATGTAGGATTTTATTTTAGAAGACTTTTGGTGGAACAATTATGAGATTTGAAGTTAGGATGGATGAGTTATAAACTTCTTAGGTTTATTGCCAAAACGTGAATGAGAGACATTTGTAACAATCACCGAAAATTAGGAAAAATAAATTGAATATGTACGGTTTTATTTTAGAAGATTTTTGGCGGAAGAATTATGAAATTTGGAGTTAGGATGCATGAGATATAAACTTCTTAAGTTTATTGATAAAATCTGAATGAGAAAAATTTGTAAATTATTCTGGATGTTTGGATGATGAAGAAGAGATTGATTTGGTAGGCTCTACAATAGTTCTAGTTTATTCATGTACTTTTTAGAATTTTTGGGAAATGCAAATGGCTTAATTTATTTTTCTAGGTACGTTTTCGTGTACGCATAGAAATTTTTGTGTGAATAGTAAAAGCTGTATGTGAACAGTACATAAACAGTATACATGAAAGTGACTTTTACAGTGTTTTGAGCCATCCGATCGCGATCCAACGGTCAATATTTTTTTTTTACGTGGCTGGCTCCTCTTTCCAGTACCGCGACGCGGTTTCACTAATGAAAGACTACTGCAGTTGGTGCCAAGTACTCTATTGTTTACTTGCATATTTTTTATTATCCTTTAGATTCACGTGAGTGGCTCATGCATCCAATACTAGTGGTTATATAAAAAATACTTGATGATCTATGTGTTGCATTTCAATGTTATTTTAAGAGTCTTCTTGGACAGGCATAAAGCGTGCTAGAAGTCAAGATGATTGTTGCACTGGAACCTCTCACTATGATCCAACAGAAAATTACAAAAGGCCCCGAAGATCTGGAGATGTTGACGTGGTAATTTTTATGAAATACTGACATGTGGCATTCTTTATTTAGAATCGTTTTAACTGTGCTTGAAAGATGTAAACATTTTATAATGGAAGTTATTGTGGAAGTAAGATCGATATACTAGTATTATATATGCTTGGTAGTTTTAGCTCAATCTGAAATAACCTATATGCATGGTTTTATGATGGTTTAGCTCAACCTGAGATAAACTCTTTCGAAATTTGGAGGCATGCTGTTTAAAGTTTAAACATTATAGTGTGGTGGCCTTTTTTCTAGTCACATGCCTTTCCAGAAGTAGCCGGTGAACTGACTTCACTGGTATTTCTTCTTGGTGTTTTTTCTGAGCAGAAACTGGAGAGTGATTTCAACATCGGTGGAGGAATTACATGAACTGAGATCTGTTTCAAATATTGAAGACTTGATGAACGTAGTCTTGCCTATGATATTAACATGAGCTAATTATGGGTTAATAGACTCTAACCACCAATTAGCCCTTGTTAACTGTTATTACCCAGAATTAGCCCATATTTAGGCTTTCTATTTGGTGTCCAAAAACATGGGCTAATTATTAGCTCCCTTAGTAGTTTGATAATCTTGTCAATATCTCGATCTTTTTATATCCTTTTAGTGGTTTGGAACAGTTTGAGGAAAGAGAATGAGACTTAAAGAGGTGATTAATTAATTATATGATTGCTGTCATTATTGGGTATCGACTGATCATGTCAAGGTTAAAAGTAGTAGCACCTATTCTGTGTGTTGCAATACTCCCTCCATTCCCTCTATTTCAAATTAGTTATAGCAGTCATGCATCGACAAGTTCTTTCATCGTATTTATTTTGTGCAAAGTATTAGTTTTCATTTTTTTTCTTTGATTTTTTATTTTCTCTTGAAATTTATTTTTTTAAATCTCTAAGAATCTTTGATTAAAATAATACTGTTTTTCTAATATTATACGTAAACAGCCAATCATGTCTATTAAGGGCCTGTTTGGTAGAGATTCACCACTACAAAAAGTGAATCGGATCTAGGATTCACCATGGATCGATTCACCGTGAATTTAAGATCTATCCCGAGAACCTGTTTGGTGAATCTCGAATCCGGTGGAGCACCTCTTGAGGAGATCCACCAAAATAGTGAATCCAACCCCCAAATCCACTTATTTGGTGAATCGAATCCGGTGGATCTAGAAGTGTTTGGTAAAATTTTTTTTTGTGAATCCAAGCACCGAATACGAATCTAGTGGATCCGAATCTCTACCAAACAGGCCCTAACACCCTAATTTTCTTTTTTTAATCAAAATGTTTAAATTTCTTAGCAAGTGTTTGATTGAAATAATACTTTTTTTTCTAATAATAAATTCAATGATCAATACTCTCTCTATAAGTCAAACAATCTTTAAATTTAACTAGATTTAAAAGAAATGGTATAAATATTTGTATCTTTAACTTTTTATATAAAAAATCTCCTACGATTAATTTAATACTTCCTTCAGTTCAAATTATAAGTCATTTTAACTTTCTTAGAAATCTAAATCATTTCAAATTCAACAAAAGTTTATCTATATACCTAAGATATCTATTCTATACTTATATATCTCTTAATTAATAATAAAAGACAAAATTTCAACCTTTTGTTGTTCATGTAAGTTTCTTCCGTCGACTCGTGTAACTGTTTCTCTCTAACTACTCATGATTTCATGAACAATGTAAAGTTTGTTCTGTTCGGACTCGTGTAACCGTTTCTCTAACTAAATAACATAAAAGTTTCTTCCATCCAAAATCATGTAAGTTAGAATAGCTCATGATATAAAGTTCAATTTCAAAATGTATTAGATGGTATATATGATCTAAACAAGTTACATGCATAAAAGTTAGAACGCTTCACGTTTAATAATAATAATAATAATAATAATAATAATAATAATAATAATAATAATAATACAGAGTTTAATTCTAATATTATTGTTAGGTTGAATATAACTAATAAAGAATCTAACGTTTGACTCTCAAGAAAATTAGATTAGATAGGGTGCCGATGAGGAGGAATGGAGGAGCGGATGCTCAACACTCGCGGAAGAGGACGGAGAACGCGGACAGTGCCGACGTGCCGACCTGCTCGCGCCGAACGACGAGCGGAGGCGGACGGGAGCATCGCCGCCGAGGTCCAAGCCTCCAAGGTTCAAGTGCGCCGGACGGGGGTGGACGAGGAGGTGAGCGATTTGGGGTGAGCGGTGACGGGCGTCGCAGGTGCGCCTCGCATGGTGCGCGATGGCGAAGTGGGACGCTCCTGTCCCCTTGATTTGGGAGAATCGATCCGTCCTGCAATCCGGTGAGCATATTCTCCTTTGGACGAACCCATACATACCTCTGTGACTCTGAACCCCATCCCGTCCGGCGTCCCGTCACAACCTTCAAATCAAACACACTTCCGCCTGCCTGCCCATCTCGAAGACGACGGGGAAGCGGTCATGGCGACGGCGGAGAACAAGAGGCCCAGGCTCAGCACTGCAGCAGAGAAGAAGCCAAGCAGGAAGGAGGTCCTTCTCTTTTCTCTCCTCTTCTCGATTGAGTTGGGATTAGAGCCTTTCAGCTCCTGTCCCCTGCTTGTCGACTTACTGATCTTCCTTTACCCCCATTTGATTGATGCGTAGTTGTGCTTGCTATGACCATAGAAAATCTACTAGTAATGCTTATGGGTAGGTTTCTAGTACTTATTTATGGCGTTATACCAAGGGGCCTCTGCAAGATTTTATCGGGGTGCTACACTCCACAAGCAGTGTCCGACAAAGGGCTGAGGAGTAGCTGGGAATTGTTGCAAGTTCTTGGGTTCCTCACGCTGGATATATTTGCTGCATAAGATCAAATAGTTCATTACGTGAAATGTGGGCTGTAGGGACAACGTTAATACACCCATCAACCAGGTTGACATGTTGTTGTCCTGCTGAACTTGTGTCAATCATCTTTCAGTATTGTTTGTGTCTGAATATGCTTTTAGACAGACCTAATGGAGGTGCATATAGGTATATAAATTGGGGGCTCGCACAGATAATTCTATTCTCTTGTGTAGATTTTGGAAAGGAAGAAGGCGACCGATGAACTTATAAGAAAATCTGTGTCTGTGAAGGACCATCTGGCTCAATTCTCTGACTTCCATAAATATCAGAGAAATGGTAACCTACATTGACTTTGTACTTGATGAAAAGAATTACAGAACTGTTGAATAACTAATGTCATGTTATCACTCAAAACACCTAATGTTTTCCAAGCTTCGAAACAAAATTTATCTTCAGAAATCATGGAAGCAAAATTGAATAAAAAAAAAACTAGTCCTTTGTAGTTGCAATTCAGCCAGTGCTTATTGCTTAAGTCTCGTGTGTTCTGTTGTTTTGGATTCTGAGTGCTTCACATCAAGCCCATTTTTCCTGACATATAGGTCTTTCAGTGTACCTAGAGTCTGGACGTGGTCATCAACTCACATTACCAATGAGGAAGTACATCCAAAATCTTCTTAAGGTTAGATGCAATTTATTGCACTGCATCCTGTTGTTAGTACAGCATATTGCAAATTTTACCTTTACATGTTCCCCACTTTAAGT
Organism: Chrysopogon serrulatus; assembly: GCA_015844335.1. Lineage (NCBI taxonomy): Eukaryota > Viridiplantae > Streptophyta > Magnoliopsida > Poales > Poaceae > Chrysopogon > Chrysopogon serrulatus. The sequence goes on from JADLZL010004249.1 coordinate 61,895, forward strand.
GTGATGCGAGTAGACAAATTTTAGGTTAACATGGAGGAGCCCTATGGAGCAGAATGGCCTTCAGAAGAGAAAGTTAAGCGTCGGGAGATGGTGGTCCCAGAAGCACGATATATCTTTGTGAAGCAATATTCTAATGGTTTTATTACTGAAAATTCCATGAAGGAAGACACAGAGGTGGAGCGTCAGCATGCAGCATCTACTGAAACCTGCTTGCTTGGTTTTGTACACTATAGATTTGTTGTGGAAGAGGAACTGCCTGTTCTTTATGTGTATGAGCTACAAATGGAGCCTTCTGCCCAGGGTAAGGGGCTGGGGAAGTTTTTGATGCAGTTGATTGAACAGATAGCTTGCAAGGTAATGTGATCTGTTCACCATCCTAACTATTTATTATTCATATCTTCTGAATATTTTTCTTGATATGAACTGTTACTGCACTTTTTTTTCTTTCCACTTGTGTTTTTAGTTCAATCACTGTCCATCATTAAGAATGACAATCCAAAGTATTTATATAAACATGCAGAACCAAATGGGAGCTGTGATGCTAACAGTACAGAAAGCTAACACTCAAGCGATGGCTTTCTATACCAAGTTGAGGTATGTACACTAGATGTGTACCTTATGGTTGCTTAATCTTTTGGGTACTGCTCTGATTTGAGTCTAATTCTTTTACTCTTTCAGATATGTGATATCTAGTACCTCACTCACCATCGCGAGTCGATCCTCAGGTACTATTCAACATTTTAACCAACAGTATCACGTATCACTTACCTTCATATCGTTATCACGATTTACATGGATAGCTTTATTTTCTCAGATCGGACTTGAAAAAAGCTATGAGATTTTGTGCAAGACATTTGATGCTGAAGCTAAGTCAAAATTAGAGGTATGTAGCATACTGATTCAATATGGCATCATTTTGTTGTTGCATTTGCATAAGATCTCTGAATCTCATAGAAATTTATATCACTACAAGAATTACTGGTATTTGTCAGAATTGCCTGTATTACTCCCATCTCTCTGCTTCATATATATCATATAACTTATGAAAGCATAGTATGCTGCAGTTTGTGTTATCCTAGAACAGGTGCACAGCTAATTCTCTTCTTTCTTAACATCTGCAGGATGGCGACTATTAAGAGTTTAGAATGTGATGGACCGTGGGCCTTTTAGCATGATCTGCAGTTCTGCCACAAGATCCGTCTCACTGTGATTTATTATTGACAGTGTGGCTCGCTTGTCCAACTTGCATTCTGTTTGTCTGTAGCTTCTCTTGGAAATTGACACATTCTATCTCTGTCTGTCTCTCTCTCTCTCTCTCTCTCTCTCTCTCTTTTCTTGTCATACAAAATTTCTCTCTTTGGCCAATTGGCATTTTCATATGCATTGAGATGTCACGATGCTTGTAGTGTGAATGCTGATACTTTGACACTTACTGTTTCTCATTGACACTTAAGCTAATTTTTCATGAAAGAGAGTAAGAGACTGCATGTGTAACTGTTGTATTAGCATTAGCATTGATGTAAAACTTGGTTGATTTGTACAGTGTTTTTTGTAAGAAAAAAGCCATTTTTCATGAAAGAGAGTAAGAGATTGCATGTGTAACGCCGCTGGTAGAATGAAGAGAAGTTTGAACGCTGATGCAACACTGCAAAAGGACATGATAATAGTGGGCACCTTGATTCTGGATGAAGTGGCTGCTTGAGGCCTTGAGCCTTGAACCCTTGAGGACGCTGCAGAGTCAAGATTATTCGGCCATTCGCATTATAGCATTTCATTTATTGTTTTCAAAGGTGCCACGTTGTTAAGAGATCTCTGAATTGATGAATGAAAAGCCTCCCTCCAATGCACAGTTCTATTTTAAGTAGTAAGATTTGTCATCTTATTTAATTGGAGTGACTTTCATTGGACCGGCCTTAATTCATGTCTCACTTAGCGTAATTTATTAATGGGATCTCAGAGTAGTACTGAAGTCATGTGTCCAAAATTTATTTTGTTCGTGGTTTGCATCATCATTACTCTATGCATACTCTCCGGTCTTAAATACAGTAATTAGGAGCAATTTGGCTATTTGGGTATGAAACGTCAACTGTTCACTCAGGTGTCAGCTATTGCTAGTACATGGAATCCCCTGTCGACTTTTTGTACCTGTCTGACATATCTGTTCGTGAGGTTTGACAATCCACTGATTCCTGTTTAGTACTTCAATCATTCCATAGCAGATACTCGATTTTGTTATTTACTTCTGCGAGCGATTTTCTTTCAGTTTGTCAATTACAGAGTCAGACTGGCAACAACCGAAACTCCGTACTAATCCCCTGAAAAAAAAAAAAATAAAGCCGAGCAGAATATGACATCGGGAGTGACTGACAGTGTGACATGAGAGGAAAAACTAGTGAAACAGCTCCCAGAAAATGAGATGGAACCAAATCCATGTGGAACCAAATGAGATGGAACTCAACTCATTTGTACAACTGACAGCGAGACTAACAGTTCCACGGATAACCTTTGTACGTACTGAACACGACTGAACACCACCAACTCGAAGCCCGTGAAGGAACCGGCCAGCGACTGAACACGACTTGAAATGGGGCTTCTCTCACAGAAAGGAACTGCAAATGGAGCTTATCTCACACTGCCTGTCAGGCCCGTGGCATGAAGAGCGACAGGCAACCGACGAGCCACGCCAGTAACGCCAGAAACAGGCGAGTCAGTGGCACCGGCGCGGCGGCCGCGCCGATGATGACAGTTGCTCCAAAAGCATCAGCTGGAGCGCTGGGATGCGCAGCGGCGGCTGCTGCCCACGGCCAGCGCCGGTTTCGGGGGCGAGCGCCGGCTCTTGCTCCTGCTGCTCTGTCGCGGGGGTGTCCTCGGTGACACCGCTAGCATCCTCCCAAGCCATGGCAGCCGTGAGGAAGGATTGCGGTGCAAGGGCAAGCAAACGGGCGCTTTGTGCCGGCAACACCAACTCGACGATGTATTTATATAGCTCGGCGTTCACATTAGACAGTACCCCGATTCGAGCCCAAAAAGAAAACTATTTCGTATTGACCGTTCCGGGATCGGCGACGTCATTTCGGCGCTCGATGGTTTCGTATAGCAGATTATCGAAAATTTCTATTTCGGCCGGAGTTGTTGACTGGGAAAGCAATCTGCTGACACAACAACGCACGCCGCTGCCTTGTGTCACTCTGCCTGCAAACCAAGAAATGCCCTGCGCGAAGCTTCGACGAAGCTTCACTCTTCATGCTCCAGCCCTCCAGCGGACCAGCGCCACCGCGACGAAAACCAATCCACACCGACGAGAAAATTCGTTGGAGATCGATCGGTTCGACAGGGCCGTCCCCCAGCCTCGCACCGTGCTGCGTCGTCCGTGCAAATCCAATGGCCTCGCTCGCGCCCTCGATCAATGTTGGTGCCCCAGCTGGCCACCGGCGACTATCCGAATTCCGGAAGAGACACGCACGGTGCAGAAAGCGACGTGCAGTGCCGGTCGAAGGCGACCGGCCGGCCGGGACCCGGACCGGAGACGTGATCGATGCTGATCGCTGATCCATGACGCGGGCCGAAGGCGACGTCCAATGCCGATCCGACCAGCAGCTGCGGCGCAAAAATTCCATCTCGGCACACGGGTCGATCGGGGCCAACGTCCAACGCCGGCCCAAGCGGAGGTGACGACGACTTTCAGAGCTGATGCCTGATGGAACATGGAAGCATCGCGATCGACGAAGGAGACGTTTCAGCTAACCCGGAACAGGAATACGAGCATACGCATGCATGCAGTTGAATGAAGTCATGAAGACATGTATGTGGCTGGTCTTGCGCGCGAGCCAGGGGAGGCGGCGGCCGAGCTTGGCACCCGGCGCCGGCGACCTACAACCTGCATTGCATGCACGTATGACTGAGGTGTGTTCCGTTGGAATCGACGGCCATAGGCTGGAAAAAGGGCCCATAATTTCTTGGGAATTTCTTCCAAGAGAGACGAGGTAATCCCGTCCAGGCCCGTCGCCGTCGTGCCTTCTCTTTACAATACGCAACTGACGAACGGGAAGGCAGCACACCGGACGCGGGGTTGTTTCCTGTTGGACGCGTCAAGAGGATGCATCGCTTCATTCCCTTGTTCACAGGACCCGGTCTTCTTGTCACGCCTCTACGCCGGGCGCGCGTTGATCTACGCGCTGATTGTTGGTGGCATGCTTCGTTGATTGGCGTTCCTTTTTTGATTCCCCCCTCCCGGATGCGAGGATGTCGATTGGCATACTTTTTTTTCTTCCACTCTTTGTGGCAGAACCTTCTAAATTATATGGCCCACAAGCACCTGACATTGTCCCTAAGACCTCTGTCGGCTATGCTTGTACACCACATAACCTAGATTGTTCCGTCGGGTGGATCCCCGATAAACCACGATTCCTCCAGGATCGATACTTACAGAGACATCACACAGTTTTCATACACAAATACCAGAGTAGCGGAAGACTTACAATAACTTAATTTACAAACCATTTGATAAACTTATACAAACCAGAATGTTATTATTACAAAACAGCGAAAGTATCATTACTTAACCTTATTACATTCACACAACAAAATATGCCCTGCCCACGGGCCACACAACCTATTCCTCGGCAGACTCTTCCTCGATCACCGTCATGCAACAAGGGCCGTAGCACACTTGTTCACACGGTTCACCTGCAACAGGGGTTTAACAAACCCTGAGTACAAAAAGTACTCCGCAAGACTTACCCGACCAAAAATTGGGGAGAAGACTCAGGAATGCTGGCTAATAGGAATCAAGGTGAGGCTTTAGCAAGATCAAAAGACACCTTTTGCGAAAAGAGACTAAGCCAGTCCTTACTATAGCAAACACTTGTCAAACATGTAACGAATTCAAAACTTTCCAGGCTCACCACTTTCATCATTACTACGATGCTGACGCTTGGTCAAGTCTCCTATATCGTGGAGCAACGACGATTCGAATCGCTTAATATACCCAGCTGGGGCTTCCTAGCCACACGATGTATGCAGGACCGAACATCTTACATACATCAACTCACGCTTGCATTTCTCCCGGCCAGAACGGGTCCTAACCACGAGGTACAGTACACCATCTCCCTACGCCGCGGTCCCCTTCCACGGTGGTCCCGTAGGATGGGTATACGCTACGCTCGTCCCGGTTGTCCGTTCTCGTCGTGGATAGTACAAGGGAGCTTACTGCCATTAGCATGCGAGTAGTACTATCCAATAACCTTCTTGACCACAGGATCACCACAACGGACGGTCCTTAACCGACTCACAAGTGGACGACACTACACCAGGGCACTAGCCCATCCTGGTGCAAGTCACTCCACCCGGTCTCGATTTACTCATCATCATGCCCTTGTTGTGTATCCTTGACCCCGTCGGAACAAGGATAAACAACAAGCAACATCAGGTTTTCATAACTTCCCCTCAGGGGGTATTGTTATCACACTATTGAAAACAGTTGCTCAAAACCCTACACTAGTAGCAAGGCTAAGCGTGTACTAAACTTTTCGAAATCAAAGCAGGTATTCAGGATAATATATCAAGATACGGTAAATGCATCAAAGTAGGATATCACACAACTCCTAACACCTAATGCATCATTTCATCAACATACAATATAAAAGAATTTCGGAATTCAAGGAGGTGTTTAAATGCATCCGGAGCTTGCCTTGGGGCTTGACGAAGTTAGGAGCAACTACCCAATCACCAAGATCAGACTCAACCTTCTCACGATGATCACCTTCTTTGAAGACTGGAGTTGGATCAATCCCTTCTTCAGACGGCACCGCTACACGAGTGGAATGCATGATTACGATGCAGTAATAAAAAGAGCATGCAATAATGATGCAACGATTGTTAACCTATCTTGAGTACAACTTCCCTTCACGGTATATTTGCACTAAGGAAGTATAACTAACGTCGACGACGACGGACTAACGATACGCAATCAACATAAAATGCCGAAGGTCATTAGAGTTAATGACCTAGGGTCATCACTCAATCCCAAAATCAAACAACCCTAATAGTGATTAAGGCTAATTACTAATTTATTAACCATTTTTACAGTTGTTGAAAGCCACTGATTAACTTACTAATTAGGGATTAATTAAACCCTAATTAATCAAGGAATTAGTTAATTAACATTAATTAATTAAGGTATTAATTAAACATAATACAAAAATTAGTCAAAAGAGGATCAAACTTCATAATTAAGATCATTATCATCTAATTAGCACACAAAACAAAACTCATGATTTTTGGACTTATATTTTAATTATTAAAAATCATAGAAGTTGCATTTATTAATTAAAACAGCAAATTACATTGTAAACAAAAGTTGCTGGAAAAACAAAGTTAGTATTTTTATGGTGCAGAGCATCACACAGGGAGCACACCCATATTTTTATTGCATTTTTATCTACCCAAAATAAATCATTATGAAAAGATGAAAAGCAGCTTTTAAAAACAAATAAAGGAAAAAAAGAAAAAGACAAAGCAAAACCCTCCCTTTGCGGGCCACGGTGCGGCCCAACTTGGTCCACGCGGCCCAAACCCCAAGACGCTGGCGCTGCCTGCTTTTTCCCCTCTCGGCTCATCGACAGGCGGGTCCCGTACGTCAGCTTCATCTCCCTCCTCCTCTTCCGTTTAAACAAAAGGAGCGGCGCGGTCGGCGTTTGCTCTTGCCGTCGGCGAGCTCAGACACCAAACCAACGGCACCGTTGGCTTCCCCACTCCATGGCGAACCCGGAGAGCTACTTGGTTGGACAAAACAGTGACCGGAGAATACATAACGACGGCCATGGCGGCTCGGTGAGCCGCGACGGCAGACGCAACGGCGTTTCGCCGCCACGAGCCGCGATTAGACGAGGTGGGGCACGGGAAAGGTGGAGGAAGCTCACCGAGACTTGGTGCTCGTGTTTGTTTTACTGGGAACGGATGGAGAGGTGTGACCGGGCGGACGCGCGGCAAGGGCGGCGGCAACCGATGACGAGGAGGCGTTCCCGAGCCGCCTGAGCCGGTGGAGTGTGAATTGTCGGGTCGATGGTGACACGGGGTTTAAGGCGAAACTGGCGGTGGTATTGATTTGAATGGAGACGCTCCGAGCTGACCGAACCACGGTGAGAGCTCACGGTGGCGGCTTCGGCCGGCAACGGGGAAGAAAGCCGAGGCCTAAGCGATCCCGACGACGAGGGAAAGCGACAGATAGCTCAGCGTGTGCGCAAGGAGATTGCGAAGTGGATGGCAAGAGCAATTGAGCAAGGGTGGATGGTGATGCGGGAATTTCTCCGGCGACCGAGCTCCCGGGCGGCGATGGCGTGGACAAGAAAAGCCGGCGGCGATGGCCAATGTGTGGCTTATATAGGGCAGAGGTGAATCAAGGAGGTGGCCCGGACCTTCACGACGGTGGCGAGATGTGCGGCGTTGCGCAAATTCCGGGGAGGGCGCAGGAATGAGTGCCACGGCGCCGGCGACGGTATGGACAGAGCAGAGGAGAAACCGAGTTTCTCACCCCCAAGTCACTGTAGCAGTGCCACCTCAGCGTTTCCCTTTTCAAATTACTCCCAAAATTTGAACTGTACTCAAAAATCTTCCAAAGTACAGATTGCTCAAAATTTTGTGCTCTATAACTTTCAATAAACAAGTTTTGCCAAATTCCAAATATTTTTGAAATAGCATTTCAAATTTAAAAAAAAGGGTTTAAATTCTAACTTTTGGGGTTTCAAAATTACTTTCAAATTTTGAATAAAAGATGAAAATCTCCAAAAATAAAAGTTGTTCCATTTCTCAAGATCTACAACTTTAATTTAGAAAGTTTTTCATGAAACTGAATAATTTTTGAATTGGAGTTTAAAAATCAAAAGGGGGCAATTCCCAATTTAAGGAACTTTTGAAATTACTTCAAATTTTATTCAAAAACGTAAAAAACTTTATATACCAAAGTTGTAGAGCTCAAAGAGATACACAAACTGTATTTTTGAGGTTTTCCCAAATTTTGAATATTTTGAGATGAAATTGAGAAAGGGGCAAAAAGGCTTTTGAATTTCAGCTTTTGAAAAGGATTTTCAAATTGAATCTTTGGGCAATTATTTAGTGGTGTTGTGGTACTTTTTTCAAACCCAACCAATAGCACATTTTCAAAGTACAAAGTTCATACTTTGAAATGGTGCTAATGGTTAGCAACTTTTATTTAGAAAATTAATTATGGTTAGCTCCTCAAAAGTGAACTTGAAATTCAAATTCCAACACAACCACTTTGGATTAGGGTTTTGGGGATTTGAATTCCAACTTCAAATTTGATTCTTTCTTTTGCATCATTTGACTTGTACAATATGTTTGATATGTGAGTCAGAGTTAGCCAAACACTTGCAAACATAAAGGTAGGTTTTAGTGGATTGCTTTTATAATCAAGATTAAACTTGCAAGTGAAATTTAAATGGTATACACATACACATGTGATATAAAGGAGCTCAAACAAACCCTAAAATTGTAAACTCATTTTAGTAGTTCATATTAGTGTTCTCTAATTATGAATGCTTATACAATGATAATGATGACATGGCAGGTTTACGGTAACGTAACACCGGGGTGTTATATTATATTCCCCTTAAAAGGAATCTCATCCCGAGATTCAAAGCTTAGGGCTAAGTAATGGAAAAAGAAATGTATCAAGTAGACACATCTTACATGGTTTCATAAGGAAGGTAGAAGGGTTCATATTACAAGTCTCATGTTTTCGGAAAGTCACAATTCTTAGAAACGAATCGTGACTTAGGAGAATGAAGGAAGAAACTCTGGAAAGTGCTCATTCAAAAATTCCTCAGGGAACACCTCTGAAAACTCACAGACCACAGGTATATCTTTGATTTCTTACACTGAGGTTGCATTAACTATCTCCACTGCTCTTCTGAGAGTCGGGAATTGGATAAGAAGCTGAGACTGGTCATCAGGTAGAGTTAGTTTAATGGTTCTATTCAGCGCGTCTATCGTAGCGCCGTGTTGATGTAACCAATTCATTCCAAGGATCACATCTATGTTTTGATCTTTCAGTACTATCAGATCCGTGGGATAGAGATACCCACCAAGAGATATAGGAACTTGATATACCATTTCCCGTGTGTGTATACGCCCTCTCGGCGATTGCACCAAAAACTCATCTTTAATTTCTTTTATGGGGATTTCATGCTTTGTAACAAAAGTACGGTTGATGAATGTATGCGATACACCAGAATCAAATAATGTAATTGCAGGGTGACTGGCAACGGGAAACATACCCATTAATACAGGTTCTCCTTTAAGAACATCCCCAATTTGAACGTGATACACACGCCCAGGTTTCTTCCCGGCATTCACCTTCGGGACATGCTGTGACTTACCCTGCCTTGACCCTGATGCTGCTGACTGCCCGGCCCTTGTTGGAGGTTGGAAGTATTCCCGATTGGGTAGGGGCAATATCGAACATAGTGTGGCTCTCCACAATTAAAACAGGGGCCTCTACCAGTGGACAAAGCCTGGGGAGCTGGTGGAGTGAGAGTTCGAATACCCTGGGTATTTGGCTGCTGTGGATAGGTTGTGGCAGCAGGGTGAGTGTACACCTGTTGCCTTTGGGCTTGCTGCTGCTGTGGTGGGTAGTAATGGGGTTGGTGGTTTTGCTGGTGTTGTGGGTACCGGTATGGCTGATGGTTATGCTGAGTAGGGTGGAATATAACCTTCTGGCGTTTCTGGATTCCGCCAGATAGGTTAGAGGAAGCACGCCGCTCTTCACTCTTCTGTTTAAGCATAGATCTTTCATAGGATATTGCGATATCCACCGCCTTATAGAAGGTGGCAGTTGGGTTGGCAGTAAGGTGAGTTTCAATATCACTCTTTAAACCCCGAACAAAACATTTCTTCTTCTTACTGTCAGTGTCCACGTGCTCAGGGGCATACTGTGATAGATGACTGAACATATTTACATACTGCACCACTATTCGACCACCCTGCTTCAATGCTAGACATTCTTCTAGCTTTGCTTGCATCACCCCGTCAGGAATGAAATGCTGACGGAATGCATCTTGGAACATGGCCCAAGTGATTTGCTGACCGACTGGTTGACGTGCGAGGAAATTTGCCCACCATGCAGATGCAGGGCCTCTCAACTGTTGGGCGGCAAATTTGGGTTTCAAAAGGTCTGGACAACCCTCTAACAAGTCAAACTTCTGATCTATGATACGAAGCCAATCATTAGCCTCTAAGGGCTCCTCAGCCCTAGTGAAAACTGGTGGACGGGTCTCTGTGAAGTCCGCATACGTGATCTCATCATGATTACGACGGCCACGATTCTCATATGGTGCATTTTGATTGTGCTGACCCATTTCTCGCAGTAGACGGGAGTTCTCAGTAGTGGCATTTACTAAAGCTGCCACGGCTTCAGCCAAGGATTGTGGTGCTGGTGGTGCCTGCGGGGCTGCACCTCCCTCGTGTGAAGAACCAGCGCTAGTATGGCCAGACATCTGTTATAGACAAGATCATATTTATTCACAAACAGATGTATTGAACTTAAAGCATTACACAAATTAGCCACATGCCCTTCTGTAGGAAAAAGAGATAGAACCTATAAGATTGAGATCCTTAAGGCTAGAAAGAATAGGATTGATTTTTACTTAGCCCAACCACTTTGCAAACGGGGATATGATTTTAAACATGTGAATTAACATGATGCATGATCGAACCTACGGATCAAACAAAAACCTTTTAAACTAGCAGAAGCATACTTTTAGTAATATAGGGCAAAAAGAAAACAACATGATACTCCACTTAAGACTTTTAAATAGCACCTGGAAAGACTACTAGAAAGGATTAAGACGGAGCAGAAGCAATTTGGACCAAACACATTTAACTTTCGGATCCAAAATATTTTGAAGTTTTTGAAAAGTAATACTGTAAGTATCTTTGCAAGTACCGCTCTGATACCCGCTGTGGCAGAACCTTCTAAATTATATGGCCCACAAGCACCTGACATTGTCCCTAAGACCTCTGTCGGCTATGCTTGTACACCACATAATCTAGATTGTTCCGTCGGGTGGATCCCCGATCAACCACGATTCCTCTAGAATCGATACTTACAGAGACATCACACAGTTTTCATACACAAATACCAGAGTAGCGGAAGACTTACAATAACTTAATTTACAAACCATTTGATAAACTTATACAAACCAGAGTGTTATTATTACGAAACAGCGGAAGTATCATTACTTAACCTTATTACATTCACATAACAAAATGTGCCCTGCCCACGGGCCACACAACCTATTCCTCGGCAGACTCTTCCTCGATCACCGTCATACAACAAGGGCCGTAGCACACTTGTTCACATGGTTCACCTGCAACAGGGGTTTAACAAACCCTGAGTACAAAAAGTACTCCGCAAGACTTACCCGACCAAAAATTGGGGAGAAGACTCAGGAATGCTGGCTAATAGGAATCAAGGTGAGGCTTTAGTAAGATCAAAAGACACCTTTTGCGAAAAGAGACTAAGCCAGTCCTTACTATAGCAAACACTTGTCAAACATGTAACGAATTCAAAACTTTCTAGGCTCACCACTTTCATCATTACTACGATGCTGACGCTTGGTCAAGTCTCCTATATCGTGGAGCAACGACGATTCGAATCGCTTAATATACCCAGCTGGGGCTTCCTAGCCACCACGATGTATGCAGGACCGAACATCATCTTACATACATCAACTCACGCTTGCATTTCTCCGGGCGAACGGGTCCTAGCCACGAGGTACAGACACACCATCTCCCTACGCCCGCGGTCCCCTTCCACGGTGGCCCCGTAGGATGGGTACACGCTACGCCGTCCGGTTGTCCGTTCTCGTCGTGGATAGTACAAGGGAGCTTACCGCCATTAGCATGCGACTAGTACTATCCAATAACCTTCTTGACCACAGGATCACCACAACGGACGGTCTTAATGGACTCACAAGTGGGCGACACTACACCGGGGCACTAGCCCATCCCCTGGTGCAAGTCACTCCACCCGGTCTCGATTTACTCATCATCATGCCCTTGTTGTGTATCCTTGACCCCGTCGAACAAGGATAAACAACAAGCAACATCGAGGTTTTCATAACTTCCCTCGGGGGGTTGTTATCACACTTTTGAAAACAGCTTGCTCAAAACCCTACACTAGTAGCAAGGCTAAGCGTGTACTAAACTTTTCGAAATCAAAGCGGTATTCAGGATAATATATCAAGGTACGGTAAATGCATCAAAGTAGGATATCACACAACTCCTAACACCTAATGCATCATTTCATCAACATACAATATAAAAAAGACTTTCAAAATTCAAGGAGGTGTTTAAATGCATCCGGGGGCTTGCCTTTGGGGCTCGACGAAGTTAGGAGCAACTACCCAATCACCAAGATCAGACCCAACCTTCTCACGATGATCACCTTTTTCAAAGACTGGAGTTGGATCAATCCCTTCTTCAGACGGCACCGCTACACGAGTGGAATGCATGATTACGATGCAAAGAATAAAAAGAGCATGCGATAATGATGCAACGATTGTTAACCTATCTTGAGTACAACTTCCCTTCACGGTATAGTTGCACTAAGGAAGTATAACTAACGCCGACGACGGACGGACTAACGATACGCAATCAACATAAAATGCCGAAGGTCATTAGGTTCTTGACCTAGGGTCATCACTCAATCCCAAAATCAAACAACCCTAATAGTGATTAAGGCTAATTACTAATTTATTAACCATTTTTACAGTTGTTGAAAGCCACCGATTAACTTACTAATTAGGGATTAATTAAACCCTAATTAATCAAGGAATTAGTTAATTAACATTAATTAATTAAGGTATTAATCAAGCATAATACAAAACAAAAACAGGATCAAACTTCATAATTAAGATCATTATCATCTAATTATAGCACAAAACAAAACTCATGATTTTTGGACTTATATTTTAATTATTAAAAATCATAGAAGTTGCATTTATTAATTAAAACAAAGAAATTACATTGTAAACAAAAGTTGCTTTGGAAAAACAAAGTTAGTATTTTTATGGTGCAAAGCATCACACAGGGAGCACACCCATATTTTTATTGCATTTTTATCGCCCAAAATAAATCATTATGAAAAGATGAAAAGCTTTTTAAAAACAAATAAAGGAAAAAAAAGAAAAAGAAAAAAGCAAAACCCTCCCTTTGCGGGCCACGGTGCGGCCCAACTTGGTCCACGCTGCCCAAACCCCGGCGCACGCGTGCGGCCCGCTTATTCCCCCTCTCGCTCATCGACAAAGGGTCCCGGCCCGTCCGCCTTCATCTCCTCCCTCTCTTCCGCTTAAACAAAAGGAGATGGCGCGGCCGGGCGTTTGCTCTTGCCGCCGGGCGAAGCTCAGACACCAAACCAACGGCACCGTTGGCTTCCCCACTCCATGGCGAACCCGAGAGCTACTTGGTTGTACGTAAAACAAAGGCTGGACCGGAGAATACATTAACGCTTGGCCATGGCGGCTCGGTGGAGCCGCGACGGGGACGCAACGGCGTTTCGCCGCCACGAGCCGCGATTAGACGAGGTGGGGTACGGAAAGGTGGAGGAAGCTCACCGAGACTTGGTGCTCGTGTTGGTTTTATCGGGAACGGATGGAGAGGTGTGACCGGGCGACGCGCTGGGGCGGCGTGCACCGGTGACGAGGAGGCGTTCCCGAGCGTCGGAGCCGGTGGAGTGTGAATTGTCGGGTCGATGGTGACACAGGGTTTAAGGCGAAACTGGCGGTGGTATTGATTTGAATGGAGACGCCCGAGCTGACCGAACCACGGTGAGAGCTCACGGTGGCGCCTTCGCTAAGAACGGGAAGAAAGCCGAGGCCTAAGCGATCCCGACGACGAGGAAAGTTTACGATAGCTCAGCGTCTGCGCAAGGAGATTGCGAAGTGGATGGCAAGAGCAATTGAGCAAGGGTGGACGCTGATGCGGGAATTTCTCCGGCGACCGAGCTCCTGGCGGCGATGGCAGTGACAAGAAAAGGCGACGACGATGGCCAATGTGTGGCTTATATAGGGCAGAGGTGAATCAAGGAGGTGGCCCGGACCTTCACGACGGTGGTGAGTTGTGCGGCGTTGCGCAAATTCTGGGGAGGGCGCGGGAATGAGTGCCACAGCGCCGGCGACGGTATGGACAGAGCAGAGGAGAAACCGAAGTTTTCACCCCCAAGTCATCAGTAGCGGTGCCACCTCGGCGTTTCCCTTTTCAAATTACTCCCAAAATTTGAACTGTACTCAAAAAATCTTCCAAAGTACAGATTGCTCAAAATTTTGTGCTCTACAACTTTCATTAAGCATGTTTTGCCAAATTCCAAATATTTTTGAAATAGCATTTCAAATTTGAAAAAAGGGTTTAAATTCTAACTTTTGGGGTTTCAAAATTACTTTCAAATTTTGAATAAAAGATGAAAATCTCCAAAAATAAAAGTTGTTCCATTTCTCAAGATCTACAACTTTAATTTAGAAAGTTTTTCATGAAACTGAATAATTTTTGAATTGGAGTTTAAAAATCAAAAGGGGCAATTCCCAATTTAAAGAACTTTTGAGATTACTTCAAATTTTATTCAAAAACTTAAAAAACTTTATATACCAAAGTTGTATAGCTCAAAGAGATACACAAACTGTATTTTTGAAGTTTTCCCAAATTTTGAATATTTTGAGATGAAATTGAGAAAGGGGCAAAAAGGCTTTTGAATTTCAGCTTTTGAAAAGGATTTTCAAATTGAATCTTTGGGCAATTATTTAGTGGTGTTGTGGTACTTTTTCAAACCCAACCAATAGCACATTTTCAAAGTACAAAGTTCATACTTTGAAATGGTGCTAATGGTTAGCAACTTTATTTAGAAAATTAATTATGGTTAGCTCCTCAAAAGTGAACTTGAAATTCAAATTCCAACATAACCATTGGATTAGGGTTTTGGGGATTTGAATTCCAACTTCAAATTTGATTCTTTCTTTTGCATCATTTGACTTGTAAAACATGTTTGATATGTGAGTCGAGTTAGCTAAACACTTGCAAACATCAAGGTAGGTTTTAGTGGATTGCTTTTATAATCAAGATTAAACTTGCAAGTGAAATTTAAATGGTATACACATACACATGTGATATAAAGGAGCTCAAACAAACCCTAAAATTGTAAACTCATTTTATTTATTTGTTCATATTAGTGTTCTCTAATCATGAATGCTTATACAATGATGATGATGACATGGCGGGTTTACGGTAACGTAACACCTGGGGGTGTTACACTCTTGGATGAGCAATACTAACTCCATACCCATAAAACTTGATGTTTTAGATAAGGACACGGTCTCCGAAACCTAACGTTATCTATTATTTTTTATTAAAATATAAAAAAAAATTCAAATAAAATTATTTTTATAAAAGTGGATTTCAAAGTGAATCTATACATATAAATTTTATTTTTTCAAACTAAATATTTTAAAAGTTATTGATAGTTTATGTTCCAAATATTTACTAAGACCCTGTCTAAAACGTAAGTTTTATGGATATAGAGAGAGTATATGAGGACACAAGGATCCTTTTTTTTTTTAATAAATAGATTTCTAGAGTTCATCTAAGTCAAATTTTTAAACAATGACTCAATTTCTAAAAAAAAATAAGATTTATGATTTTAAATTAGTATCATCAGATTTATCATATAAATATATTTTTATAATATATTTATTTTATGTTATAGAGGGAGTATAAAGTTATTTAAACTTAAAAAATTGACTGGCACATATCCTAGAAATTGATTTATTCGAGGACGGAGACAGGATGTTGCGGACTTTCTATATTTGGTTTTCCATAGATAGTAGCTACAATCTATCTCCTTTGAGGGGGTGTTTGGATGGTGTGGAAAAAGATTTGCCTCGTGTCACATCGAAACGTCGGAGGGATGTCGGAAGGGGGTTTCGAATACTAATAAAAAAATAAATTACAGAACTAGTCAGGAAACCATGAGATAAATTTTTTAAGTATAATTAATCCGTCATTAGCAAATGTTTACTGTAGCAGTACATTGTCAAATCATGGACTAAATAGGCTTAAAAGATTCGTCTCACAAAGTTATCTAATCTGTGCAAATACTTATTTTTTTAGACTATATTTAATACTCCATGCATGTGTGACAAGATTCGATGGGACGGAGCAAAAAATTTGCCCCTCCCATCCAAACACCCTCTGAATCCAAACATGTGTGGATAGTGGACTAGATAGTTATTAGTTGAAACTCTAGATAGCAACTATCTCACCATTTGGACCAAATCAGATAATAACTACTTCCTCCATCCCAAATTATAAATCATTCTAAGAATTTTGGAGGGTCATTTTTTTAAATTTAACCAAATTTATATAATAAAATAATAATATTTATGACACTAGCCAAGTATCATTAGATTCTTTATTAGTTATATTTTCATTATATATCTTTTTTGATGTAATAATTCTTTGTGTTTTTTCTATAATTTTAGTCAAACTTAAAAGAGTTTAACTCTCTAAAATTTTTGGAATGCCTTATAATTTAGGATGAAGGGAGTATATACTACTAATTGATTGATCTAAACAGACCCTAAATCAAATTGTTGAAATAAACTATAAAAGCATGAGAACCCTGATGAACTGTATTTTAGTACCATGGATCAATAATGCAACAAAATATGTTGCTTTGCTGGACAAATATGTGGCCTACTAGGTAAAAATATTAAAACCAATTCAAAAAAGCGTATTTCAGTCATAATTTTTTTTTTTTGAAATTTAGCACATCCATAGTTCATACAAATATATACTCACACGACAAAACATAAGATGCAAGATCAGACTACAAAAGATCATATGTTGTTTTGAATGCAAAACTGGTCCTTTGCATGCAGTTGCAGTTCAAGCAGAGCGCTTATTATATTGCTTTCTTGCAGTTGCAGTTCAAGCAGAGCGCTTATTATATGTGTTCTGTTGTTCTGGATGCTGATTTGCTGAGTGCTTTACATCAAGCTCATTTTTCCTGACCTATATGTCTTTCAGTGTACCTAGAGTCTGGACGTGGTCATCAACTCACATTACCGAGGAAGTACATCCAAAATCTTCTTAAGGTTAGATGCATTTTATTGCACTGCATCCTGGTGTTAGCTTTGAACCATTGGCCCTTTCTAAAAAAGAACCAAAGGTTTTCAGCACCAAGATGTTGATATATTTTCATTAAAACAAAATTTATTCTTACTAATATTGATCAATTGATAGTCCAACCAATCTAAATATGAACTGATATTTTTGACGATTTGTTGTCTAATCCTGTCTATACAAATGTATCTCTGCATTCCTAACGGGGATTGCCATGTTGATGATTGAGAGGGTCTCACGTCATAATTTATAGGTAGACAGATCAATTCTTGATATGGTGCGACTTTAGGATTAGAATTACAAATTTATATTGTTCTCGATGAAAATCATGAAACTCGATATTTAATTGTAGCAACTAGCAACATATGGATAGAATAAAAATTAAAGTTATCATATATTTATGTCTTTTTTTCTATGCTTTACAATAATTGATAAAAATTCAGATCTAGTTTGTAATTTAATTTGATACGTACTTAGTAGGATATTGTTTTATTATTAGCAACATCAATTTATATTATGGATATTATGGTTATAATAAAATAAATTATTAAATTAAAATTTTATAAAAATTATAAAATATAAATAGATATAAACTATTTCTAATAAATAATATTATTATATAGTATTAAAGAGACTAGATAAAATCTGTTGTAAAAAAGAGACTAGATAAAACAAGATACAATAACAAAATTTTAGAAACAATAAGAGACAATCCGCCTGTACTTGCAGCCCTCCTTACCCCTTGCCTTGTCTCTTCTTCCTAGTTCCTATCACCCTGCTCCTTGCACGCGCGCTATCCCCCAACCCCAACGGTTGGGCCTCAGTTCTAAAAAAAAAAAAAAAACCGGTTGGGCCGGCCGTCGCTGCTGTCTACTTCGCCACCCGCCACCTTCGCTGGCCACGAGCACCACCTGGTATGCGCTCCCCTTGGTTTTCCCTTCCTGCTGTGCTAAGCCGTGCGCCTAAGCCTTGACGTAATTTGTAGGTTCGCCCTCTCCTTGGTCTCACCCCTCTCAATCCCTTCCAACCCCATGGATTTGGGATCAAACGAACAGGCCCTTACTGGGTCTGCACCTGGCTATAATTGGTGTCAATGTCACCCATATGTTAAGAGGTGATAGTTAGGCTTGCAAAGGAATCGATGCGGGCGCTCCTAATCCTGATCCGCAAATCCATTTATACTCAATTTAAAGGTCTGGGGCCGGTCTGCTCCTGTTTATTTTTTCTGGCAATGAAGATTCGTGGGCATCAAGGTTTGACCCTCTTTACCTTTTCTTTAAAAACTGTTTTCACGCTGAAGTTTGCAAATAGACAGTCCTGAAACTAGCAAGTAGAGATTGCTGCGATCTCAATGTGTTGCTTTCAACTTCTCTGAACATGTAGAGCACACTGCACACTCAATGACTAAATATAGAAGAGGAAATAAATAAAATTATAAAAAGTTATTATTGAACAAAGATTAACAAATTACAGATTCTTGAACAAGGATATGATAAAAAAAATGTTAGTAAGCCAGTGCAGTTTAACACCAACTGGATTTGATCAAAATTTTATTTGATCTCCTACAACAACACTTGTCTCTTGGAACCAGGAGCTATCTGCAAAAGTAAGTAAACAAATATTGAACAATCATAGCCAGTGCATGTAACATGTCCTTTCATGAACATGAAAATTTGGTCAGTGACCACTATCCTCAGGAAGGCTAATGAAGTGCGTCTTGAGAGTATTTTCATGCAACCATTCCTAAATGTGTTCTGACAACCAAGCTTAAACAATGGGCATTGACCTTCTGAGCAATGGAGTCCAACTTGCCCAGAGCCTTCTTTAGTAAGAGCTTACTTGAGATACCTGAGGATAAAGCTCACAAAACAAGTTACCAATATAAAGCTCACAAAACAAGTTACCAATATCAATCAGTTAGGAAAGAAAGAACTCCTCCGTCGGCTTTCAATAAAATCTGGACCAAGCCATGTGTTATCTACAAAATGAAAGGAAGATACTGTCCAAGTTGAAGGGTTTATCTCGAACACGCAGGAGAGCTGCGTATCATTGTATTAATAGAAGGATGAGAGTCATACAGAGACCCAAAACACACCCACACCCACACACGAGCAGGGCAACCCTTGGGGTCAACAGGGTTCTGACCCTTTGGATCCTCTTCCTGTTGGCGTCAGCCCACTCTGAACCGTGGGCTCAATCTAGGAGCGGCGTGTTCAGGAATCGGTCGACTCGCCCCACCTTTGCATGATAGTATGTTAGTGTTCCATGCTTGCTGTTCTCTAGTATTGCCAGTTCCCAAGTTCTCATTCTTATTTTCATAATGAAAAATTAGTTCAAAAAATAGACTTGAGTGTTGTGTTCTCAAATTTCTTTATTTTTCCTGGTTAGGTTGTCTATATTTCCTTCCCCTTCTGAAAATGGATTATAGTTCTGACGAAGATACAGAAATCAGTGATTCTGAGATTGATGATTATGAAGGAAAATTTTTTGCAAGACTGATGTCAGGAGATTTAAAGGTAAAGAAGAATGGAGAAAATTACAGTTGTCTCTTCTGTAGCAGCAAGAAGAAGAATAATTATAGTAAAAGTAGTCTGGTTCAGCATGCCTCAGGAGTAAGTGTAGCACCTAATCGGAAGGCAAAAGAAAAAGCAGCCCACTGTGCCCTCTTCAAATATTTGAAGAATGATCTTGCTAAATCACCTGAACCACGGCCACTTGTAATTTCTGTGGAGCCACAACCACTTCAGAACAGAGATGAGAAGTTTGTGTGGCCCTGGATGGGCGTTCTAGTTAATTTTTTTTTGAAAACAAAGGCAGGAGCTCTGCCGCTCAATTAAGAAGGATAAAGAGTTTTATGTACAATGGCACCCACGGTGCCTAACAGCGTCGGTCATAGGACCAGAACCCGTGTCAAAGGACACCATACACACAACACTGTGTTACCCCTCAAAATACATGGCCCTACGCCTCTGAAGGATGTCTTCCTTTACGAGATAGGCAACTTGCTCCGCCGTTTTGAACTCATTTTCGAAGATCCTCCTATTCCTCTCTTTCCATAGGTTCCACACAATGTAAATGAGCACCCCATTAAATGTTTGGCGTTCTTGCTTCGGGATATTTGTCACCATGGCCTCCCACCATTGTGCTAGGCACTGCAGATTTTGTTGGTGTAGCTGTACATCGAAATTTTCCCAGAATAGCACCCTGTTCCAAACTGCTTTGGCAAAGGGGCATAGCAAGGAGAGGTGTAGCCCCGTCTCCAGTGGTCCATTGCATAAGATGCAGTGCTCGTGGTGTGGCCATCCTCTTTTCTGTAGGTTATCCGCCGTAAGGAGTTTACCGTGCATTAGTATCCAGGCATGTACCTTGCATTTATTTTCTGCCCTTGCTTTCCAGATGAGTTCAGCCCGAAAATTGTGGTGTAAGCCACGGAATTGGATCCTGTATGCCGAACGTGTGGAATATTTTCCATCAGCTGTCCATTTCCATACTATGGAGTCTTGCACATCGGGTATGAGCTGCACGTCTTGTATCCTAATCCAGAGGGCGACGAATTCTTGTATATGGACAGAGGATGTGATTCGCGTCCTGAGGGAACGGATCCAACTGCCATTTTGTAGCTCTTGGCAAACCGTCCTGTTCTTACGGCGTGCCAGCATGAAGAGATTAGGCGCTAGGTATCTTGGGGCCTCCCCCTCTAACCAATTATGGTGCCAGAACCGAGCCTTGTTACCATTTCCAATTGTTATTGTGGTTGAGGCATTGAAGAGCAATCGGTCAATGTCATTGCAAGGCAGTGTTGTCCCTACCCAAGGTTTTGAGTCATCAACCCACTCCTGCCACAACCAACGCAGACGCAAAGCTCTTCCAAAGTTTTCCAAGTCTGGCACTCCCAAGCCACCCAACTCTTTTGGCATGCACACTGTCGGCCAATTTACTAGGCAATGCCCTCCGTTGGTATTTTCTTCCCCCTTCCAAAGAAAAGCTCTTCTAATTTTATCAATCTTCTTTCTTGCCCATACTGCCAGTGGAAATACTATTAGATGATAGGTAGTTAATGTGCCTACTGAATGGAAGGATGGACGCCAAATTGGAGAAAGTGGAAATCGTTTGAAGGTGCAACTATCACACTTTTGCCCACTGAAGGTCATCCCATTATGGACTTTTAGAGGTCATACAGGAAATGCTATTGTTGAGTTTGGAAAGGACTGGAATGGTTTCAGAAATGCACGTACCTTCGAAAGTCACTTTGCGGCAGGAGGATACGGTAAGAAGGACTGGATTGGAAAAAGGAACCAAGGATCCGAGCTCTATGGATGGCTTGCGCGGGCTGAAGATTACAGTTCTCCAGGAATAATAGCGGATCACTTGAGAAAAAATGGTGACTTGAAATCTGTCAATGATCTTGCAAAGGAAGGAGCACGTAAAACTGACAGGCTTGTTGCTAATTTAGCTAATCAAATTGAGGTAAAAAATAGGTACTTACAGGAACTTGAATGCAAATACAGTGAGACAACTGCGTCACTTGAGAAGATGATGGGGCAGGGAACAACTTCTCCAGTCATATAATGAAGGTTTATGTTATTCTTTTTACTAGTTATTTTTTCACATGGGTCTAGATGTATTTCCACTTTTCTATCATCAGCAGCTGCAAAGTTTCATTTCAAAGATCAATTAATAAGCATAACCATTGCCAGAAATTAGCAAGTTGCAGCAGCTAGCTCGTAGGCATTCTCAGAAGATCATTGGTGAGAATCAAACACTGCGTTCTGAACTTGAGGCAAAAATGAATGATCTTGATGTGAGATCCAAGCAACTTGATGAGCTTGCAGCAAAAAGTGATTATGACAGAAGGAACCTTGAGCAGGAGAAGCAGAAGGTGTGTGATTTCTTCCATCTTTTTCCCTCTTTAAAAGAATGGAAAGAGTTAAGTTTCCTTAGTTTCATATTAGTTTAAGACATGTTAGATGATGTTTCTTTTCTGTTAGCAACTTCTTTGTATTAGTCATCTTCATATCTTTCATTTCTGATAACGTTCTCAGCTAGAAATATCCGTGCAAATATGTTCTTTGTTTTTGCTTGAACTCAGAATGCTATCAAATCGAGCCATCTTAAATTGGCAACATTGGAGCAGCAGAAAGCTGATCAGAATGTTCTGAAGCTTGTGGAAGAACAAAAAGTATGTACTTCTACCTTGCCTCCCCCTTCTATGATACGATGCTTTAGGTTTTAAACAACGTGTCCTGTGGTATTCTTACTATCTTGTACAGAGAGAGAAACATGCTGCGTTAAAGAAGATTCTGATGCTGGAACAACAATTGGATGCAAAACAAAAGCTTGAATTAGAAATACAGCATTTGAAGGGCAAACTAAAAGTGATGGAGCATATGCCAGGTGATGAAGATTCAGCATCAAAGAATAAAATTAATAAGCTAAGTGAGGCATTGCAAGAGAAGATAGATGAACTGGATGGAATGGAGTCACTTAACCAAACTCTGGTTATCAAAGAAAGCAAAAGCAACATTGAACTGCAAGAAGCTCGCAAAGAGCTAGAAAATGTATGCTGTTTCACCAATAAGATCTTTGTGACTAATATTGTCCATCAGATTTCATGGTTATTCATCTTTTGTTCTATATGGCATGCTCCACAGGGCTTGGCCCTGTAACTGTCCGCTGTGCCTACAAAGCTGCGGTGGAACATGCAGACACATAATAAAGCATGCAAATTCTGTATGTTCCTTCCGTTCATGAGACAATTTTGTTCTAACTTTTTGCCTTTTTTTTTAATTTGTTCCTGTACACTAATGTTTGGCTGAGAAATAGTTCTCATCTAGCCTGAAATAAAAGTTTGCTCAGATATTCAAATAAAGATGATTGAAACCAACTTTTCGTAGAGGTTCATATTGGAACAATGCAGGATGCTCCGATGACATCGAGCTCAAAACAAGGTGACTGTGCCGGCTTTACAAAGTAAACATTTTTCTCATAAAATCTGGGATATTTTCTCATGCATCCCAGGCAAGGCGACGTTTGATGCTAAATGAAAAAATGTACTAGGTTCAAGTCTTCAAGAGAACAATATTCGAAGTTTTTTTTAAAAAAAAATGTTCAATCTTCATAAAATCAGTATTATTCCATCTTCGTCAGAAAGTGTTCCAGCTTCAGGGGGCACAACGTTCTAGCTCCACAACCCGTCAAACACCAGCTTGTAAGGCTCTAGCCCAAGAAAAGCTTATGAAGCTTGCAAAAGGCCCATGAATAGAACAACAAGGGACCACCCATTATGGGCCAGAGTTGCTAAAAAAAATCTATCATGGGCCTGAGAGCCGAGCAGTTCCATTTCTCCTTTTCCATGCGACCATCCGTCCAGCCTCGTTCCCCATTGCGGCGGCTCTGCTGCCCAGTCAGAGTCACAGACACAGAGCGAGGAGGCGAGGAGGCAATGGCAACGGCGCAGTACAAGAGAGCGCGGGTCAGCAGCGGCGTGGAGAAGAGGCCGAGTAGGAAGCAGGTCCGTCTCTTCTCTCTTTAATATCTTCCCTTGCATCCTATTCTCGAATCTCGATTGGGTTGGCAGCGCTCCGCTCCGTTTCCCTGCGACCCTGCCCTGCCTAAGTGCCTAGTCGAATTGTTTTTGTATGATTGCGCTTGCTATTTTTTGGATGGTTAGCAGTTTCCTTTGTTCCGAAGGGCGTCTCAAATAGCCTGCGAGTTGCTGAAAGTTCATGTATTCTCACGCTGTCACGCAGGATGTAACTGCAGCATAAGATCGGATAGTGAATAATCTGAAATAGCTGGTAGAGTCAACTTTAACGCACCCATGTTGTCTTCCTGCTGATCTTTTGTGTGGCAACATTATCTTTGGTCACTTTCAGGATTGCGTTTCTCTTACTGACAGCAATGAATATTTGGTGAAGCATGGTCCCTGATTCATTCTATTGGATAGATATTGGGGAGAAAGAAAGCAGTGGAGGAACGAATAAAGAAAGCTTTAGCTGTGAAGGATCATCTAGAGCAGTTTCCAGCATTTCATCGGTATCAGAAAAATGGTAGCATACACTATCCTCTTCTTCTTTGAAAAAAAGTTTACTGTAGAACTAGTAATGTAATGATGTCTTACTAGATGTAACATGTTTCCAGGATTCATCTTCAGAAATCCAGTAAAACAAAATTGAGTGACAAATTAGTCCTTTGTTAGCTACAGTTAAGCATACTGCTTTGTTCTGAGGATGGATGCAATATGCATCACAGCAAGCTCATTTTTCCTGATATCTAGGTCTTTCAGTCTACTTGGAGTCCGGACGTGGGGATCAGCTTACATTACCAATGAGGAAGTACATCCAAAATCTTCTAAAGGTTACATTCATTTGTTTTTCACTGTAGTGCTCTTTGCATGCCATATAGCCATTTCGCTATTACATGTCATGACTCTGAATGTAATTCTAGTAAACAAATATAGGTTAACATGGAGAAACCATATGGACCAGAGTGGCCTTCAGAAGAGAAAATTAAGCGCCGGGAAATGGTAGCCCCAGAAGCTCGATACATCTTGGCTAAGAAATATTCAAATGGGTTTATTCCGGAAAATTCCATGAAGCAAGATGCGGAGGCGGAACATATGCATCCAGCATGTAATGATGGCTGCTTGCTTGGTTTTGTACACTATAGATTTGTTGTGGAAGAGGAGCTGCCTGTTGTTTATGTATATGAGCTGCAAATGGAGCCTTCTGCCCAGGGCAAGGGTCTGGGAAAGTTTATGATGCAGTTGATTGAAAAGGTAGCATGCAAGGTAATATGATCTATTCATGATCCTACCTAGGAGTACTTATTATCACAGTCTTCTGGGTCATGGCATAACTGTTACTGAACTTTCCACTGGCATGTGTTAGTTCAGTTACTGTCTTGACACATAAATGATAATCCAGACTGACGCACTGGGATTATATATGCATGCAGAACCAAATGGGCGCTGTGATGCTAACAGTTCAGAAAGCTAATACACTAGCTATGGATTTCTATACTAAGTTGAGGTACACTAGATGCTTATCTTCTGGTTACTTAATCTTATGGGTACTGCTTTTCTTTGAGTTAATTCTTTTTCTTTTGTAGATATGTAATATCCAGTACCTCACCATCGCGAGTGGATCCTCAGGTATAATTTTACCTGTATAACATAGCTTTTCAAAAGCATAAGAAATTTGCGTATTGTTGCCATGATTTACATGTATGATGTATCTCTTATATTCACAGATAGGACTTGAAAAAAGCTATGAGATTTTGTGCAAGACATTTGACTCTGAAGCTAAGTGCAAACTAGAGGTTTGTGGCTGTACACTTACTGGTGTGGCATAAGTTTGATGCTATTTCTGCATAAGATTGGCAAATCTCATAGAAAAGTAATGTCACTACCAGAATTGCTGGTATTTTTGGCATAGCTCGTACTACTACTACTACATGCTCTACATATGAAATTCATGAATGAATGAATGAATTTGAGGAAGTTTGAGTTATCTCTAGCACAAGTGCACTGCTGATGCTCTTCTTTCTAAATATATGCAGGATGGCGACTATTAAGACTTGAGAGTTTAGAATGCAACCACCACTTAAGAGACCACTGAGTATTATGCCCAATTACGCCTCAAGATTTCTCAGCATATTGTCATGCAGACAATTGTAAAATTGTTACTGTGATTTATATTTATTATTACACTAATGTGGCGCCCTTGGCCTAAATTCTCAATTTTCATCCTGTTTCGAGTAGCTTCTTTTGCAAATGGACATACTTCTGCTAATTACTAATGCTCAGCTGGATGTTTAATAACTTAGCTCGTGTTGCTTTGCTCCTTAAGGTTGATGGCCCCTGTCTCTCTTAAAATAAAAAGGAAAAACTATGATATATTAGAAATTTTGATCTCCAGTAGGGTAGCACGGATGAATCTCCAGTAACTATTAAGGGTTTAGGGTTTAACTTATACAAGCTGTCACTTTGGCTAAATTAGAAATTTTTATGGAAACAATATGACAGATCTATATTGACAGTAACTATTAATCTCCTATATTTAATTACAGTATAATTTATAAATGATTGAATGCAGCATGCTACAGGACGGAGGAAGTAGTATCAAGTATCGGAGTCTAATAAAGATACTTGGGCATACACTTGGGGAAGTACCATATACTCCTCAAAGAAGCTTTACAAGCTGGCCTTCCAAAATGTTAACGCCCATCCTGCCTTCAAATGGTTATGGAAAGCAAGCTGTACCCCAAGAATTAAATTCTTCGGTTGGCTGATCCTAGTAGACAGGCTGAACACCAAGAACATGCTAAGAAGGAGACACTACAATCCTCAAGGCCATGAGTTCTGTGTATTATGCTCTCCAAATACAACTGAAGACTTG
This sequence comes from Chrysopogon serrulatus, assembly GCA_015844335.1. Classification (NCBI taxonomy): domain Eukaryota; kingdom Viridiplantae; phylum Streptophyta; class Magnoliopsida; order Poales; family Poaceae; genus Chrysopogon; species Chrysopogon serrulatus. Next base: position 88,480 of record JADLZL010004249.1, read on the forward strand.
GACCATCTGCTGTTCTTCTGCCCATTCGCTAAGCGCTGCTGGCAAAACCTCGGCATCATCTGGGATGAAAATCAGAGCCTTCTACCAAGAATAGCACAAGCAAGAGCTGACTCGAACCTCCCCTGCTTCGTGGATATTGTTCTGATCGCTTCATGGGAAATATGGAGAGTCCGTAATGATAAGATATTCCGCAACACCCCCCCCAGGTTTCAATCGTGGTTAGCCAATTTCAAAATTCAATGTAATTTCCAGCTACTTAGATTCAAAGGAGACCTGAGGTCGTCCTTCTGCGCTTGGCTAGATGCATTTAGTTAAGAACTGCTGTAAGTATCCTTTGATACTCTTTCAAAATTTATAAAAGGTGATCAACTGTGGGGATCTCCCCCACAGTCTTCTTCGTCAAAAAAAAAAAAAGAGAATTTTTTTCATGCTGATAACTAGCACAAATAGCAAAATGAATTTTATTAGAAAAAAAATAAAATACAAAATTCTGACCAATTTTTTTAGTGTAAAACTGGAAACCCGATAAAAGACCACGCCACAAGGAAACACCTCCACGCAACTACGTACAGCAGTGGAAAGCACGAAGTGCACAAACACCAGATTAGACTCTTGGCTTCCCACCATACCACCAGACCACCTGCCGCTTATTCAAACTTCCAAGCTCACACCACACCACGCCGCGCGCCTTCTCCTGGCCCCTCTCTTCCCCTTGGCGATCGCGTCGCCGATAGTCCATGTCTGCCCCTCCCTCTTGCCGTGGTCCTCGCCGCCGCCGAGGTCCGGCAGCTGGGTCTCTCCCAGCCTCCTGAACACGGACCGCTTGCGCGGCGGCAGTTCCTCGTCCCTGATGCCCGCGGCGTTGGGCCTGCCGTGGTCGCCGCGGTGCATCCCGCATGTGGCGCAGATGTGCCGCCTCAGCTTGCAGGGGTACCTGAGCTGCTCGCCTGTGAAGCCGCCGCGCTCGTCGTCGCCGCCGACGAAAGCGCACCGGAGGACTGAGCTACCCAGGGGCTTCTTGTCGGCGCCCTGCCTCAGCATCATCTCTCTCGATTGATGGATTGTTACAGATACCTCACTGTCATACTGATTCTGCCTGCTGGTCGATTCTGATGGTGATGGCAACACGCGTATTTATAGGTGTGAAGAGCTTGGGATCATCCGGGGAGATGCGAAATCATGTGTAGCAGAATTGGCATTTGGCAGTGCCGATGAGCATGAGGAGAGAGAGAGAGAGAGAGAGCCTGATCACGCAGGGTGTGACGGCGAAGGGTGGAGCCGCGACAGAAGAACCTGCTGTAACGCTTGTTAGCTTTGCCTTGCTTCATGCCGGGATCATGCGAGCGCCAGCCGAGTGAGGAACCCCAGCAGGCCACGGGAGAAGAAACACGTCGGTGGCTCTCATGGTCCTTGCACGGTTTGTTGTGCGTGCATCCAATCCAAGAGAAATAAAACTAGCTAGCCCGCTTATCTGTGTGTGCGGTGGCTTTGCTTTCCTCTGATAGGCGACGAGTTCAGCCACGCACGGCACTCGTGGGACTTGGGGCAGACCTCGCCGCGGCGAGCACCGGGAGCGATCGAGTGAAGCGGTAGAAGACGCTGCCTGCTGTTGTCTGATTCATCTTTTTCTCGGCGATCCTGTGGACGCGCTACTGCAAAACCTGCAGCGGTCTAGAGCAACCACGCCTCTTTTTGGACGTAAAGGATAAGTGCTGATGACAGCGCTGGCCAGCCTATCTTATTTCGATTAAGCATAACTGAACAAGACAGTGAAGATTAGTGCAGCAAAGCAAACGTGAAGTGAAGGTTAGTACGCCGTGGTCCACACTGCACTACAATCCTCCGTCGAGGTGTATAGGAAAGAAATGCCATGAACTGTCGTCCTTTTTTTCCTTTTTCACGAATTAATTACACTTACAACTATATCTTTTTTTTTTTTGAGGAAAACTTACAACTATATCTACATCGACGTTTATCACTGAAAGCCCAATGCTGCTAAAATAATGTATAGTTCGCTTCCACACGAGTCAGGCCCTTTCGCGTCTTTCCTTTCTCTTTCTCTTCAATGAAAATAAGGCCGAAGCTATTCAGTTGCTGCGCTAAAATCCCTCCGGCCCACGAGGGTATAAGGCTCCGGCCGACCGGCCGGCCCTGCTCGCAGATACAACCCAAGCCCGTCCCACCCGACCGCATATCGTTCTGCAGCCAGACAGCTAGCCCCACCAACAGCGGCGCGAGCGCGTCCCCCCGCGCCGGCTGCCAGTGGGCCCCGGCGTGGGCCCCTCCTGTGACGAGTCAACACTCCGCAGTCCAGACCACCATGCGTCCGTGCCGCGCAGCTCGACCCGAGCACGCACCGTACAAACACCAACATGCGTAGCGGAGGACGATGGCAGCCGTCCGATCTCCGTATCACTCACTCACCCAAACCGAGAGAGAGGAGAGCGGCAGAGCGCCTGCGTTGCTTGCACTTGCACGACCGCAGAGGAACCGGCCGGAGCGCGCTCGGTGGCGGGGCCAAGTACGATGCCTCGAGTCGAGTCCCGCGCCCCGCGCCCAAGATCCGGCGAGAGTTCTCTACCGCTACGTACGGCGGCACCGGCCACCCGGCGGCTGTCCTGCTCCTCCTCGCCGTCTCCTCCCCGGGCGCGCGCCGGGCCGGGCCGGCCGTACGGCGTAGTGACGGCGAGGCGGAGGCGGCCGTAGGCGCGCGGCCTTCCAGCGAGGGCGGATGACGGCGACGCGGAGGCAACCCCGCCCGTCCGGCCGGCCACCGTGCAGTGTGTGTTGGTGTGGCGCTGGCGCGTACTAGTACGCCAATCGAGAGGACGACAGGGGCCAATGGATGGGTTTCGCCATTTATTTATGCCTTGCTGTGTTGGGGTTCCTTTCCTGCGTACGTACTGTATCCGGTGACGCGGGGAGAGGAGAGGAGCCCTGGAAAATGAATTGGAACAACGAAGCGATCGAATCATAATGCAATCAGGCGTAGACGTCCTTGTTGGGTCTTATTGCAGGCATTGGCCGTGACATTAATACATGATGTTACCACCACCAACACGCCTGAGTACATACATGCATACATGCATGCATGGACAAGAAAATTATTGATGCATGCATGCACCCACGTTCGCGTGTAGCGTCGCCGCCACTAGCTAGCAAACCCTTCACGCGCATGGCCGCGCGATCCAGCTCGATTGTTTTGATGGACGAGAGACAAACAAGCGCGAACGAATTGTCCTAAATCAATCAATTTAATTTAATTTATTAAAATGGCTTGACACGATCGATTTTCATTTCATTCATCATCATGTAAAAGAAGACTGCACACACCAGAGTGATATGATTAATTCGTGATAAATACATCCATCCACCGAGCACTCGGCCAAATGAATTCACAAGAGTCGATATGCACAGGATGTGAGAGCAATGCAAGAACATTTAAGAGGGGCTATGAATTGGAGTAAATGGAAACCAGAAAAAGCTATTCAATGAAGAGTATCTTCCACACCAGCAACGACTCCGTTTTTTATTTTCTTTTTCCGCTCCCATGGCCGGCCTCGTTCTCCCTGCCCTGCCCTCTCTTCAGAAGTTTTAATACTACTCCTACTACATGCAGCGTACGTACTGAGTACGTGGCATCATGTAGACGAAGATTGTATGTATGGAGGGCTTTGAAGAAAATAACTGTAGGCTACAGATGAAGTGCCAGCATAAAAGAAAGGAACCAGCACTAGTTTTGTTATTGCTTAACAATCGACATCACTAGTACCACCAGTAGTACTACATCTGTTCAATTAATTCACGTGTGAGACTTGCCAACGAGCAAGGTTAATAAATTTGGAATTTATTTATAAATTCTCTTTACAAAAAAGGCAATCAGGGGGCCGGAGCCGAGGAGTATTAAACACTAGGCTTTTATAGGACGTCCCTCTTATTTCCTGGTAAAAAAGAGCTTTCTTTCACCTGAGGCCAGCACGCAGAACAATAATTAAGGGAGCCTGATCCAATTCCGGCTTCCTCCATCTATCAATTCGTGAGCACCACCTCCGGAAATGAAAACTTGAAAAGGACATTCAAACACTTGAATCCATGAATTTACCTCCCGCCGCACGTATCAATGCACATATGATTACTCCTTTTTATTTTGAATTAAGTCAAGTGGAGCTTGTCATGCCGTACGTATATTTATTTATGCATACGGCCCGTTCAAAGTCAATGCACATCACATCGGTCTTCACCTCCGATGTTTCAGTGTCACTCCTAATAGAGCAGGGGGTCATAAAAGAGGCTGCTGATTCTACTACTCCTGCTGCTTGGTTGCTGGAGTAGGAGTACCACTGAGAAGCTGTTCGTCGTCAATCCGGCACGCCACCCCATGGGGAGCAAAGCGAGAAGCAAGTGCTGCCTCTGGCTTAGGAAACAGACTCCCAAGAAAGATGGTCAAGCGATGAACTCGTTTAAACTCATGTGTTTAATTAAGTGCATCGTGATCGTGTGCAGCATTTTTTTTTAAAAAAAAATAGAATAGTCTAGGCCCGAGATTTCAGAATCTTAGGGTTAGAAGAGCACCTGAATCCTGCATTGCATGCATGGGTTGGTGCACCCAAGTTTGGACCCTTTTTTTTTTATAACTCCAAGTTTGGACCTTGAACGGGTGGCTATAGCCTGGCTTGACGAACTGCGTGGTCTCTGCCATGCACGCGTGCAGTGATAGTAGTATTGTGCACCCGCCAAAATGGGGTGTGAGGCCATGCAAGTGCCAACATGCCGGTTTGCATGCATGATCATGGTCTGACTGCCCTTGTATGGGAATGGGATGGAATATGGAAGGATGGATGGATGGATGGATCCAAGCAAGCCCAGCCGGCCCAACCCCGTAGAAGGAAGTCTTGAGTTGGGTCTTTTGGTTTTCGATCCCGATACCATTATCGCATTTGGGAATCCCACCAACGATTTAATGCTGGCCGGCTCGTCTCTGCTTTCTCTTTCCAGGGTTGCGTTGGAGACTTGTGCAGGGCAGCGCCAGATCAGGGCGGGGCATGCAGAACCCGGCCCGTTCCTGAATGCGCCCAACAAGGCATGCATGGTGCAGGAAATGGAACCGGCGTTGCTTGCATGATGTGTTTTATTTTTTTGGTTTTTATGCCATTAAAGACCTGCTACAATCAATAGTTTCAAATGACCCTGGTGAAAGAAAATCATGGATCTACTAGCTCAGCTGGATTTGGATATCGGCCAGTTCATCACAACAATAAATTTACTTGCTGGAAGTTCAAATCAGTAACAGCAAGTTGAAATCAGTAAATTAATTATTGCAGTGGGTATGTAAATTGCTGTTTGCAGGGTGTCTGCTTGGATTTTAATTTTGACTCCAGGTGTCCAGAAAAACATTTTCTGCAGATTACTTCTGGTGACACTGGACCCTTGAACTGCACGTCAGCACTAGTATATCGTCACCAATATGGAGTAGTCCGGTATATGAACGCAACACAGCTGACAAGAATACACTACCAGTACTAGTACTGTGGAGTAGCATACGCAAACAGTAGAAACGGGCTGGAATCGTACTTGCCTGCTTGCGGGTGGCAGGAAAAGTCAACAGGCCCGACCCGTTTGGGCCTTAAATGGCTCCAGCTGTTCCCACCCAAACCCAAGAAAGCAGCAGTAGGCCCGGCCTCGAACCGAGGTGGTGGGGCCCTTTTAAATACTCATCCGGCTCTTAATTCGCATCGGTTATTACTCCGCCCCGCCTACCGCTCCTCCTCCTCCTCCTCCGTCCGATCCCCCTCGCTCGTCGTCCCCCACTTCCGACGCGCAAAAGCGCAGCAACGCAAACCCAGGGAGCGATCGAGAGCGAGGTCTCCGGTCATACTACCCCGCTGCTGCCGCCCGTCCGGCCTGTCTCAGTCCACTCTCATCAGAGAGGGAGAGAGGGTGGGAGGGCCGGAGTTAAGGGTGGAACGGAATTAATGGCGCCAGCCCAGGAGGAACAAGCGGAGGCCTGCTGATCGATACCACTGCACCACTTCTCTTCATTTCTTTCTCTCTTCTTCTTCCTGGCAGCGAGAGAGAGAGAGAGACAGCGAGCGAGCGCCTCCCTTCGATCTCCCCCCTCCCCTCCTCCTGAGCTGTAGTGTGCTGCTTCGTCAGGACCAGCGAGATTACTGCTGCGTACCTCCGCTACCACCACCGCTGCTGCTGCTGCTATTTCCTGCGTACTACCAGCGAGGCTATATAGCGCCTTGGAGGAGGAGCTAGCTATATAGAGCTAGTAGACCTCGTGGTACTAGTACAGCCACCCGCGCTAGTCCACTAGCTTGCCAGTCCTCCCCGCCCGGATTGCGCTCGAAGCAAGCGGCCGCCCGAGGCGAGGCGAGGGAGGCGTGCGCGCGCCGCGATGGACTTCGGCGACGACGTCGTCATGGACGGCGGCTCCGACGCCCAGCGCCGCAAGAAGAGATACCACCGCCACACCCCGCGCCAGATTCAGCAGCTCGAGGCGTACGTGCACACCGGACGGCCCGCGCCAATTTCCGCTCCCTTCCTTCCTTATCTACTGGTTAGCTGTACATTTCTGTTCGTTTTGAATGCTTTGCTCAAAACTCAAATGGCGGCGGCGCTTGTGTGTTCCTGTGCCTGTGCGCGTGCGCAGGATGTTCAAGGCGTGCCCGCACCCGGACGAGAACCAGAGGATGCAGCTGAGCAGGGAGCTAGGGCTGGAGCCCCGGCAGATCAAGTTCTGGTTCCAGAACCGCCGGACGCAGATGAAGGTATCGTACAGACTTGCCATTGTTAAGTTACCTTCTGTCCATCCGTCCCATGGCTGCAGTGGCATCATCCTTTTCACGTTTATTTCTTCATTCATCTCCGTTGGTTATACTTTGATTCGCGCTCATGTTTGAGATGACGGCCGCCATTAATTCCGGTGTCGATTGTTTGTTTGGCTGCTGGATGGGGGCCGGCGTACTGCATGCAGGCGCAGCACGAGCGGCAGGACAACTGCTTCCTGCGCGCGGAGAACGACAAGATCCGGTGCGAGAACATCGCCATGCGGGAGGCGCTCCGGAACGTCATCTGCCCCACCTGCGGCGGCCCGCCCGTCGCCGACGACTACTTCGACGAGCAGAGGCTGCGCATGGAGAACGCGCGGCTCAAGGAAGAGGCAAGTCGCTTCGCATTCTCCATTACGCCCCTCCCTCCCCATTTTACACCGCGCTCTCGTTTTCACACGGCGACGAAATGGTGGCACGCGATTCATGTGATGCGCAGCTTGACCGGGTGTCCAGCCTGACGTCCAAGTACCTGGGGCGGCCCATCACGCAGCTGCCGCCGGTGCAGCCGCTGTCCATGTCGTCGTCGCTGGACCTGTCCGTCGGCGGGCTCGGCAGCCCGGCGCTGGGCCCGTCGCTGGACCTCGACCTCCTCAGCGGCGGCTCCTCGGGGTACCCCGCGTTCCACCTCCCGATGACGGTGTCGGAGATGGAGCGGCCCATGATGGCGGAGATGGCGACGCGCGCCATGGACGAGCTCATCAGGATGGCGCAGGCCAGCGAGCACCTGTGGGTCAAGACGGGCGGCGGCCCCGACGCGCGCGAGGTCCTCAACGTCGACACGTACGACAGCATCTTCGCCAAGCCCGGCGGCGCGTTCCGCGGCCCCGACGTGCACGTCGAGGGCTCTCGCGACTCGGGTCTCGTCTTCATGAGCGCCATCGGCCTCGTCGACATGTTCATGGACTCGGTAAGTTTTATAATAGCTGTTATATATATGTAGGTAAATATGACATATTGACATGTCAGTATTATCTAGCACTATTACGGTTCGCACCTGCCACGTCGTATCGTAAGCGTGACGTGCACGGTCGTCATTGTTGTCGCAGAGCAAGTGGACGGAGTTCTTCCCTGCCATCGTGTCCAAGGCGCGCACGCTCGACGTCCTCGTGAACGGCCTGGCCGGGCGGAGCGAGTCTTTGGTTCTGGTAGAGCAGCTGATCTATCCCCTCCCTCGTGTCACGTTCGTTCGCACGGGCCGTCTGCCTTGACCTCACTCACCGATGATTCTGCGTTCCTATGCATGCAGATGTACGAGGAGCTGCACGTTGTGTCGCCGGTCGTCCCGACGCGCGAGTTCTGCTTCCTCCGCTACTGCCGGCAGATCGAGCACGGGCTGTGGGCGATCGCCGACATCTCGGTGGACCTGCAGCAGCGCGACGCAAGGTTCGGAGCGCCGCCGTCGCGCTCGTGCCGGCTCCCATCGGGATGCCTCATCGCCGACATGGCCGATGGCTCCTCCAAGGTAATCGATCAAAGTGCATTTTCGCCTTGGCATTGTCATTCATGTGCAGTGCCGCTGCACGTGCGCGTAATATGGTACGGAGTCATGGCTCGAGTGACATTTTCGTCCGCGCCGTATTCATTCATCAGGTGACTTGGGTGGAGCACATGGAGATCGAGGACAGGGTTCCCATCCACCTGCTCTACCGCGACCTCATCCTCAGCGGCGCCGCGTTCGGGGCGCACCGGTGGCTCGCCGCGCTGCAGAGGGCGTGCGAGCGGTGCGCGTGCCTCGCCAGCGCCGGCATGCCGCACAGGGACATTGCAGCTGCGGGAGGTGTGTTTGTTTGTTTCTGATGACTTTGGTCGGCATCGGCATGCATGAATTGCTTGGCCTAGTAGGAGTACCTAGTAAATCTCATGGAAAGCTACTCTACTACTTGCAGTGACGCCGGAAGGGAAGCGGAGCATGATGAAGCTGTCGCAGCGGATGGTGAGCAGCTTCTGCGCGAGCCTGAGCGCGTCGCAGCTGCACCGGTGGACGACGCTGTCGGGGCCCAACGACGTGGGCGTCCGCGTCATGGTGCACCGCAGCACGGACCCGGGGCAGCCCAGCGGCGTGGTGCTCAGCGCGGCCACGTCCATCTGGCTGCCCGTCCCGTGCGACCGGGTGTTCGCCTTCGTCCGCGACGAGCACACGCGCTCCCAGGTAAGTCCGCCGCGCGCGACGCCACGTCTTCTGATGATTGTTCCATCCCATCTGTCCGTCCACCCGCAGGGGAGGTCGGGTTCGCGTCGCATTCTAGCTACCTAAGCGTGTGCCACCACGCTCACGTCTCCTGCTCCCTTTGCTTTGCTTGCAGTGGGACGTGCTGTCGCACGGCAACCCGGTGCAGGAGGTGTCGCGCATCCCCAACGGCTCCCACCCTGGAAACTGCATCTCCTTGCTCAGAGTAAGCATCGCATTCGTATTCGCATTCGTGCGTGCATCTCATCTCACTGAAAATTCGCTACTACTAGTACGTGTACGTGTCAACGAATGACATCCACGGATGCACGTGTTTTATATATGTGATGTTACTCCAGACCATTAACTATGTAACGTGTCTGATGAGATGCAATTGCAATGTGGCGGCAATGCACATGTGTGTGTGCTGTAGGGCCTGAACGCGAGCCAGAACAGCATGCTGATCCTGCAGGAGAGCTGCACAGACGCGTCGGGCTCGCTGGTGGTGTACGCGCCGATCGACATCCCGGCGGCCAACGTGGTGATGAGCGGCGAGGACCCGTCGGCGATCCCGCTCCTGCCGTCCGGCTTCACCATCCTGCCCGACGGGCGGCCCGGCGCGTCGTCGTCGTCGAGCGCTGCCGGCGGCGGCCCGCTGGGCGCCCCGGCGGCGGGGGGGGTCGCTGGTGACGGTGGCGTTCCAGATCCTTGTGAGCAGCCTGCCGTCGTCCAAGCTCAACGCTGAGTCGGTGGCGACGGTCAACAGCCTCATCAGCACCACTGTGGAGCAAATTAAGGCGGCCTTGAATTGCGCCAGCCATTGATGGAGCCCGGGCGGGCGATGGATCCATGGGAATTGATGCGTGCGTGCATGCATGCATGCATTGCAGACCTGGCGTAGGTCTCCTCTCCTCGTCGCCGGCCGGCCGCCTGCCGCCTGCTTGCTGGCTGCTGGCTGCTGCGAGGAGTGAATTCCCTTCAAGGCGTTGGTTCGCGACGGAGTTCTTGGTTGGTTGGGGGACTTCAATGCTGCCCATTCAAGGAGGCGGGGCTGCTGGCAGCCATGGTGTCGCCCGCTTGGGGTTCACCTGCCGCTGTTGCTGCGCCGTTCGATCACCCATGCATGATCATCATCCATCATTCAGCTCTCTCTCTCTCTCTCATCTTGACCTCTCTCTCTACCTCTCTGCCACTCACTCATGCATGCATGATAACTTTTCCTCTTGCTCTAGGTGTCCCGTCCCTGTTACAGGATTTGAAGCTTGCTTGCTCGCGAGGCTTTGCATGAATCGGAGGAGTCAAGAACGCACCATGCTCGTCTCATTCCTCTTGCTGCTGCCGTCATGTACTCTCGGTTGCTAATTAATTCCATTTTCCCCTCTTCTCTGTGTGTGTGTGTGTCTCTCTCTCTCTTCCCCAACTCTCTCCGTAGTTTTTGCCACCCATTTGCTCGTAGTCTCCCATTCTGTAGTTTGTAGCTGTTTGCAGCAGAGGATGATGAATGGTTCGGGTATTGACTTCTGTCAAAAATGGTGTTAAGCCTTCAATGATATCAATTAATTCTCTCTATATTTTAGTAAAGATAATTAAGGAAATATCACTGTCACTGCTTTGATTGTTCCTTTTTATTCCTTCCTCCCTCTCACTCGCTGTTGCTTCAGTGTCCAGGCCTTCAATATGATGGGCGCTGGCTGGATTATTATTAGTACTACTATTGCTATTATCTGGCTCGTGGAATCTGTCATGATTGCGGTTATATATGAGCTAGCCCGCCGGCTGTCGATTTGTGAACAGGCTTGGCATCACATTTTGTGATGTGTGCCCTGCTAGGCCTCCTCCTACCAGCGGGCAGCGGTCGTTACTCTGCTTGCTGGCTGGATGGATGGTTGGGGTGTACACGGTACACCTAACACCTCTGTCCGCGATGCAATGCAAAATGAGGGCGTACGTACTACGTGATGTTCAGGGTCGAGAATTAAGAGGCTGCCTGCAGGGCGCAGGCTGTAAGTAGGGGCCGCCATTGAATTGAATCGCGACGTTGCGAGATGCATGCATATGCATATGCTCGCGTCGCCTCCTCCCCGGCCCTGCCCTTGCAATTGCTCTCTATTAATACGGGTGGTTGCCATTCCCCTGGCAGAATTAAGCAATAATTCTGCCAGAGGGCAACGTGATGAGCCAGCCGCCCAGCCCAGCCCGTATTAGTACAGCTAGCGTTCCCCACAGGCCACAGCCACACCCCCGCACTTGCAGCCATCGATCGATGCACTGGTAGTAGTAGTAGAAAACAAAAACGGACCTATGAGATCAGATCACGTACGAGTGACGTACGCGCCCTTGCCGTAGAATTGCTGCAGGGGTCCGGCCGGCCGGCGCCGGGCATCAGTGCGAGCGTACGTGGAATGCGTCGCTCTCGATATGGGCTTATTTCATTCAGGCGGGCCATGGACGCACGCGCCTGCTTCCTTGTTGGGTTTATTTGCCGACATGTGTAACCACGGCGATGCTCCGGTATTGAGTGGCGCAATCAATTTGCCATGCTGTTGCGACAGCAGCAGGCAGCGTCGTTGATCGATCGAGCAGACGCATGCACGCGTCCTAGCTAATCTGTCATTATCGATCCCATATTTTCGGCGTCCGGGAGCTGGAATCGTTGTTGGCTAGCCCGTCCTCATCAATGCCGGGAATGGCCTGGCCTGTAGTATGTGTGCCTGCGTGTTCTCCGTCCCAGGCATCGCGGCTCATTCATTTTGCAACATGCGATGAGGGCCGGGCACCGGGCACCGGGCACGCACCCCGGCCTGTCGTCTCGTCTCGCTTGTCTGTCGCCATATTCCCCTGGTCCTGCTCCGTCCGTGCTAGGTGCTGGCCTCCGTTGACGCCAAATGATGCGTCGCGACGGAAGTGTTGCCTGCATCGCGCTGCTTGCTGTTGACAACCATGGCACCGCTGATGGCAACTCGTACTGCTCCTAAGCTCAAGGGCATGAATGATATGCTACTTTTTATTTTACTCCAACAGCCATGGAGAGGAAGACGATCGGTAGATTCGCTCGCGCGCGATTTGAAAACATGACATGGGCCTAAAGTTGGGGTTGGGCTAAGCTCGATGTTTGCCCACAATACGCTATCGGGCCCGGCCTAGGTAGTACATACGTCTTTGCTGTTTGCTCATTTCAAGTCCGGACGGAGCGGTCTGGTGTGTTTTGCTAGCCAAAATTCAGAAACGGATTCGTTTAGGGTAATCGCCGCCCTCGCCCCCGCCGGGCGGCGCCGGGATTCGCCGGAGCTCCGAGCTCCGGCGAGCTAGGCGGGGCGGCCGCCCTCTTTCCCTCCCCCACCGCCTCCTTCTCCGGCCCGGCGCCCTCCCCCCCGCCCTAGACCTGGCCCACCGCCCCCCCCCGCCCCGGCACCTAAACCGCCCGCCTACCTCCCCCACCGCTGTCTTCCCTTCCTCCCCTCGGCCAGCGATCTACACCCCCACCGGAGTTGAAGGAGAGAGGGGAGGCTCGCCGGAGTTGGAGAGGAGGAGGAGGAGGGGAGAGACGAGAGAGAGAGAGAGAGGAGGAGGCCTATCTGGAGGAGCTCGCCGGGGAGGAGCAGCCCTTGGGGGGAGCGGGCGCGCGGGGCTGTCCGGCAGGGTTGGGGGCCGGACATGTCCGACCCCCAGCATTACCGTAAAAAAAAGTGCCGATCACTCACAGTTGGCCATTGCCCATTGGTGGCGACATGGCGTGATGATGGATGCATGGCGCCGCGCATTTTTGCACGAGTGGCCCAAAGGCCGCAATCAGTTTGAACGAAAATGGAATGCCCCACAACAGAATTAAAAATTTTTAGTACCTTTGTAAATACTTCAATAGACAACACCGCAACTCATCAATTCACCCATTTTTTTAATGATAATATTGGTATTTTTCATCATGTGTACATATGTATAAGCATTAAAAAAATTTACTAACACACATGCATTGTTTGATGTGTGTCCATTGACGATGGTCACATCATCAGTATATAGGATGAATAAAAATGGCAATAATAGATCCCTTGGCGCAACCCCAGCATGTTTAATATTCCTTCCTGGTTCGGGAAGGACTCGTGAAGAGAACGGCTAGGATAGAAGAAATACAGTCTCTCCGCTTCAAGCTAAACCCAATTAACACCAGAAAACTACTAGCAAGAATTGCCAACTGATCGTGTCCAAACTCCAAAGCCTTTGAAATACCGTACCTGGCCTTTCAAAGGCTATAAGCATGGCTTGTTTCGGGTTGCTCGAGTTCAGAGTTTAGACCAGCTATGAATAATTTGCAGGGCCATAACATGTACAGCCCTGCCATTGCATGCAGTGTAATGGCATGTCCGAACAGTGAAGGCGACGGTTGAAAACTTATGATTAACCCTGCTTCTTTGGAGGGCAGAGAAAGGAAAAGAAGAACCAGACAGCCTTTCAGGGCTTTCAGCTACCCTTGACAAGAAGCTATATAGCTAGCTGGTTTGGATCCATCCAATGCAATCTGCATGTAATGATCATGCAAGAAGCCAAGAAATGTACATGCATGCTGGTCCCATACGATGAATTCAACTTGGCTGGATGCATCATGCTCGTATACAGCAGCAGACACCAGCATTAGGTACGTAGTACTACATTTCGGCGTCAATTAAGCATCTAATAAGCTGTGATCCAGCGGCCAATAGCCATGCAAGCCCCTTAACTGTTCCATGAACATGCAGGCCAGGGCAGGGCAGTGCAGCTCCGGCTTGCTCGGCTGAGATAAGCTGCCTCTGCATGTGAACGTCGCCAGCATGTTGCAGTGAGGGCACGCAGCCTGGTCCATTCCTCCAGTCCTCCTCCATGGTTAATTACTCCATGTTATGATAGGGTTTAATAAAGCTTGCTGGAATTACTGCGACTGCGTTTATGGCGCTGCGGCAGGCCTTCAGCGGTCGCCGCGGCTCCGCGGACTGCAAAGTGATTCGACAACGACCGGTGAATCTCCCTTGCAGGTCGACAAGATCTCAGCACGGAAAAAGGTAAAAAGGTGCCCGGTCGAGGATTCAGGTTTACAGGCCGAGGGCCATTTCCATTTCCTTTCCCTTTCCCTTTCCAGGCGATCGGCGACGCAAGTCAGCGACAGGACCAGATGCCGGCGGGCGCCCGATCGAGATAGCGCGCGTTTGCCGGAGATCCCGGCCGTTCTGTTCTCAATTTGGACAACTAAACTGTTTCCATAATGCATCGACCTCAGAAGAATCATGCTATTAGCATATTGTATGCGACAAAAAACCATTGGTCTGATGATGGGGATGATTCGACGAGGGTACCTGATTGCTTGTACTCTCTTCTCCTCGAGAATACCTTGTCTCTGTCATTTCGTCGGTCATTGCCATGTCACCTCCTAGCCTGTGGGCGCTTGTTATACGACTTTCCACTACTTAATATAAATGACATGCAAGCCTTTTGCGTATTCGAGAAAAAAACTATTAGCTCTGTCTTAATGCAAGTTTCATAAAATTTTATAGACATTAAATATGCTAACATGTCACAACAGTTATGAAGAGAGAGACGATGAGACTTTCATAGGAGTAGAAAAAGTTTCATGGCATAAAAATTTTTAGCGTTGTTTCCAAAATATAAGAGTGTTAGAAACAGAGCCATAAAATTTGTGTTGATACTGACCTTACATCCAAATATCCAATACAATTTGATTGCCATAATATTAGCGCTAAAATTAGAGCGTCTTTGCAACTAACCGATATTCTCTCCATTTTAAGATATAAGGCGTGCATGTATTTTTTAAAATTCAAACTTTCTTATGTTTGACTACCAATTTGTCTGAAAGTTTATACTACAAAAAGTACTTTGTGTTAGATTTGTATTTAAAAATACCTTTTAATGATCAAACTTGTATCTATACATAATATATTATAAGAGAAATTATAGACTAAAATATGTTTTTGAAGACCATACCAATGCAAGTTAAATCACGCCTCATACTTACTTGACCTAAAGACTCCGTATAGGAGCTGAGGACAGTACCGCACATTGTACTGGTGACAACATGTGAAGTACTGATGAGTAATTTGAGGCATTTATGGCTTCTGTAGTTGTAGTTCTGTGTCACGGACTCACGGTTCCAGTCTTGTTAATTAAGCCACGCGCTGCAAGCTGCAAAGGTCTCGGTCATGCTCCAGAAAAATGCAGTTTGTTTGATGGGATTTACTAGGGGCCGGAGGTGAACGCAGATCCTCGGTACGGAACAACGAATAATTGTGGAGACTCATATGCCCCAAATAATTGCGGAGACACATTTGCCGTTATTTGCATCGCAGCTTTGATACATACTGCCACATGCTTTCAATTTTACTAGTCAATGAGCAGAGTTAATATGATCTGGCTTGATAAAGCGAAACTCGTCGATGATTCTAGGTTTTGGATAAGTCAAACTTTTCTAAGTCAAACTTTTCTAAGTTTGATTGATTTTATAGAAAAACAATATTAATGTCTCTCATTAGGTTTAAAATGGAAATATATTCTATGGAGAATAAAATTTCAAGGACAGTTCTGCATACCTACAAGCAGATGGAACAAGGGGTGGGAATAGTCGCCCAAACGGTAGCGGGTAATCAGTTTTCTAAAATCCTAAAACCTATGTAGCCTGGCTGGGGTAGGGAGCGTCTCTCGCACATGTAATCAAATGTTGTATGTTAACTCCTTATCAATCAAAGCTAGGTATCCGGATCTTTTCGAAAAAAATAGTCTATGTATGATATACTTATAGTTCATAAATGTTACTAGTTTTTCTTCATAAATTTAGTGAACCTTTAAATTGTTCTACTCTTTGGAAGTAAGAATTGTATTTTTTCCTAAACGAAGATAGTCATAAACTATACACAAAAAAAAAAAAAAAGGAAGACTGACCCTAATGATACTTAATGATCTCATTGTGACATAGCTAAGAGCGAGTACATAGCTGAACGTTTGTTGTATCCGAGATAGTCTCATGCAAAGCTATATATGATTTTTTTTATTATGTGGAGAAAAGAAAACAGGACAGAAGAAAGAATCATCATTTTACAGAAGCAAGTATGCACTATTATATGAGTTATTATTGCTGCCATGTATGCTATGCTAGTGGGACTAGACCTGGTACAAACTATAGCGTGTAAACAATATCGTGATTAGATGGTGTTGTCTAATTTGTTGCAAAGGGATAAGATTAGATTAAGCAACAAGGATTACGGACAAGCAAGGCGAAAGCTAAAAGCGGTTTGAGCCTTTGGCAGGACGTGGGACTACGTATAACGAAAAGACAATCATCAC
This sequence comes from Chrysopogon serrulatus, assembly GCA_015844335.1. NCBI lineage: Eukaryota > Viridiplantae > Streptophyta > Magnoliopsida > Poales > Poaceae > Chrysopogon > Chrysopogon serrulatus. The sequence continues at coordinate 104,803 of JADLZL010004249.1, forward strand.
TATAACAAAAGCGCAAAGAACTATGAGTTACTACCAAACAACTAAAAGAACATCGTCTATTTAGTTGACTTGTTATGATGACATTTTTTTTTTATAAAGACTTGTTATGATGACATGGCACTACATGCATGGTGTGTCCTCCTAGCGGATGCCACATAAGAAAATGATCTGGTATGCACTAATTCTTTTTCTCATGACAATCTTGCAAAGCCAATGTTTAGGTAATGATATTTTGGCCCAGATTATTCCCAGCCCGTGTACGTCTATGCGCGGCATCTAATGTCGGCCCATATATGAAGTAAAAAGAAGCCCATATACCAAATATGTCCGCTGACACACAGAATTGCGGGCTCCACCTCGTCAGTGGCTGGAGCCTCATCGTTCGATCACCGAAGACCCCAACGCCCACGCCCCCGCCCCCTCTCGTCAGCTCGCACCCGCCATGGAGCCCTCGCCGGAGCCTTCGACGCCGGTCACCACGGCCACCTTCCCCGCTGCCGGAGAAGGTCATGAGACTTACCAGCCTACGGTGTCATCTTCTCTATTCCCACTTTTCCCCCTCACCGCTTCCACCTCCTCCGCTCCCACCGCTGAATCCCAGTGGCTTTCAAACCCTAGCTTCTCCTTCGATGCGTCCTCCCTGAACATCCCGGCTACCACCTCCTCGTCGCTCCCGCCACCGCTGAGCCCCTCATCCGACGAGGACACGCCGCTGCAGCCCGCCCCTGCGAAATACGAGCCGGTGCCTTCGTCGGCGTCCTCCGACGAGGAGAGGTGGTCGCGGAGGAAGGAGAGTGGGAGGAAGAAACGGAGGCGCGAGAAGGAGCGCTATGATGGGGCAGCGTCGCGGAAGACTGGGGTCCGTGCCTGGCCTGGGTCAGAGACGAAGCCAGCCAAGGATTACTATGTCGACGCGAAGGGCGACCATGATAACCTGGCTTTTGGATCCCTCTACAGGTCTGATCGTGAACTGTTTAATGCACCATACCAATCCAATTACCGTTCTGAGAAAATCTATGGTGCTGAATTCATGTTTAATAATTTTGCTGTGTTTAGTTCTCTTCTGAGGTTATTTAGTTCACTTGATGACATGTGCTCAAATTTTAGTGTGAAATCAAAGGTCTCAGCATCAGTATAATTTTATTTCAAAACGTTGCACTAAGTAGAGACCTGCCCCAGGCTAACCAAGTTATCTGAAATCCTAGGCCTAGTTATTTGTACCTGAGATTCTGAAATGTTCTCCACTAAACCCAGAATGGTGACTTGCAATCCCCTGCTAAATGCAGCACTGGACTTGCATCATATAGACGTCAGAAATAGCACAAGTTTAGCTACCGACATATCCATTTTTTTTTTTTTTTTATATAGATAGACCGGTACTCTATCTCCAACTGATGCACCGGATTCTCATTTCTAGCCTGTTTTAAAACAAAGTAGGAGTTACAATCTCCAAAATCACTATATCATTGAACTCTCTTTGGTTGAGACATGCATTGCCATAGGGCAAGTGTATAACATGAATTCGATTTAAGCTCGTAATATTTGGACTACCCCAAGCTGCAAAACATTTCATGGTTTGGTTAGAATATCATTACTTACCTATGACTAATAACTGTTACCAGATCTTAAATCTTCTGTTTCAGTCTTGTTACTTGAACTTGTTTTTGTTAGCACATCTTGACATGCTGTGCACTGAAGTCTAACACCTAAAGGATATCTGCAGAATGGATGTTGTACGCTACAAGTCCCAGAACATGCGGGAGGCACTTGCTTTAAATCGTTTGAGGTTTGGTTCATCACATATTGATTTGGATTCAGACCTGGATGGAATGGATAACAAAGTTAGAGCTGGAGGCCGTTACTATTCAGCAAAAAATGCAGTTTTTGAAAGAAATAAGGGTTTCAAACACCTGAAAATATTCAAGGGAAACACCTCTGTATTGCTCGCTGAAGATTTTGTCCCCTTTGATACACAATCACTTCCTGTCAAAAGCACAGCTGTGGAACAGGAGCTAGAGGAATCTTGGGAAGATGAAATACTTCGTCGGACTAGGGAATTCAATAAGATGTCTCGTGAACATCCTCACGATGAAAAAGTTTGGCTGGCCTTTGCTCAATTTCAGGTATCATTAATTTCTATGGTGTCTTTATGAGCTTCCTTCAAGAAGCTATGCTTATTCTGCCCTAGTGCTATATTTTCAGTTATTTTGCTCACTTCATTCTAGGACAAATATTTGTTCTTACAAAATGAAATTCTACAAATTTGATTTACTACTAGAGTTTTGTTTCAGTCACTATTTCACACTTCTGTAATTTCCTCTGCCGCTGAACTACAGGACAAAGTTGCTAGTACTCAGCCACAAAAGGCTGCTCGTTTGCAAACTACCGAAAGGAAAATTAGCATATTGGAGAAGGCTGTGGAGCTTAATCCAGATAGCGAGGAATTATTGCTTTGCCTTCTGAAGTCATATGGCAAAAAGGGACAGCACTGAGACTCTATTGGCTAAATGGGAGCAAATACTTACAAAGCACCCGGATAGCTGTAAGCTGTGGAAACAGTATCTGCTTCTGTGCCAAGGGGAATTCTCCAGATTCAAAGTTTCTGAAATTCGGAAGTCGTACATGTATGTATGCTGTACAGGCTCTATCTGCAGCTTGCACCAAGCTATGTAGGCAGGTTTAACTTCAATGTTCCTCTGTAAATTACTATCTGTTTCCCAGACCCCTATGAACTATGAAATGTTGCTAATGGTTTCTCTTTTCCTTTCACACAGGATAATCAAAGTGTGGACTCCAAATCTTCTTCCTTAGTTCAGCTGGAAGTGGGGTTAGTTGATATATTTGTTAATCTGTGCCGATTTGAGTGGCAGACAGGACATCGGGAATTAGCAACTGGGCTATTTCAGGCGCAAATGGAGTTTAGCTTATTTGCCCCCTCCTCTATATCTGACGACAAGCAGTAAGCAAAGGCTCTTTGAACACTTCTGGAACAGTGGCGGTGCCAGAATAGGGGAAGATGGAGCTCTTGGATGGTCTGAATGGTTAGCAAAAGATGAGGAGAGTAGACAAAAGTTGTCCATGCAAGAAAATTCACAAGAGACTGAAACAGGAGGCTGGAGTGGTTGGTTTGATCCTTCTCTGGGTAATACTGATGCAAACGATTTGTCAAACAAATCACTGGAGCCATCTTTGAGTGATGGAAATGATGCTGAAGACCTTGATGCTGAGGACTCACCTGCACAAGATGATGTTGAATCCTTGCTGAAAAAGCTTGGTATCGATGTAGATGCAGAATCCAATAGTGAAGTTAAAGATGCAGAAACCTGGAATAGATGGGCCTCGATGGAGTTGTCACGGGACAATGAGCAATGGATGCCTCTTCATGAAAAAATATGGTAATTGGATTTTGTCTCAATTGTTACTCGTTTTTTTTTTTTTTTTTTGTTTGAAGTTAACTTAATGCTACACTGGATGTTACTTTATAAAAATAGGATCAATTCATTCTGGTGACGCTCCAACTGGGGAAGACAATGACCAGCTTTCCAGAGTAATTTTGTTTGAGGATGTAGCTGAGTTCCTGTTTTCTCTATCTTCAGAGGAGGCCCGCTTTTCTCTGATATGCCAATTTATTGATTTTTATGGTGGCAAAATCCCAAGATGGTATTCTTCTTACTTTCTTGCTTATAAACTATGATCATCCTTTTCACACAACAAGAAATTAGTCAAGACATTCTTTCACTAGAGATTTTTTCAAACACAGAGTTAATATATCGTACCAATGACTTTTTTTTTGCAACATGGTGCATAGGTCGTGCATGTAGTTCAGTTTTTGTTGTCGAAACCTATCCCTTAAAATCCATGGAGATATGCTTTCAGCCATTTTTACGGTCAACCTATATGTGCAAAAGGAATTGAACTTGCCATTTACCAATTTGGTGGTAGGTTTATGCCCCCACCACCCTGTTATGGGTCCTCCTTGAATTGAAATTGGATGCTTTTATTCTTAAATTAACCCAGTTCCTTTTTACGGACTCTCATTTTTAGTCAACGATCCTAAAAATTCATAGAATATAATGCTATCCCTAGTTGCTTATGATATGGCAATATATTATCTGATATCGGGACCTATATGTTGTTCATGTAAATTTGGAAAATGGCACAATATATTCTCAATGCGGTTTGTTTTAACTCTTAGCAAACATATGGCAATCTAAAGTATAGTGACATAAAGAGCCAGCAACTGCCTATATAATTTTTAGTCAGTTATGAACTTTGATATTATTATTGGCCAGTGAAATCACCATTAATTCTTAAATACCAGGACATCCACAAACAGTCCGAGTTGGCTCGATAGAATTTTGAGCTTAGAGATGATTACAGATGACATCCTGGAAGATCTGAGTGCTGCATCTGACGTTGTAAACAAGAACCAAAGTTCATATAGTTGTAAATTGGAATCATTACTGGAAGGCATGCATGACCTTTTACAAAGGCCGGGCCTGATGAAGTTTCTCAGAAATGCGATACTGCTTCTGCTTGGTGTTTTCCCACGTAATCATGTCTTGGAGGAAGCTGTTCTTGTTACTACCCAAATGTTTAATCCTCAAGAGAACTCTTCCTCTACTCAAGCTAATGCATCACGGGCTTTAGCGAAAAGTATGTTGAGGAAAGACAGGCAGGTATGATTTGTTCTTTTTTCTTGCGTTGCTTTGTTGAGGAGTGTAACATGCTAAAAATCGGGTGGTAGTGCCTAGTTGTGCAGTTAGCTTGAAGACAATAAACCAGTCTTCTGATCTTGTCATTTGATTAGTTTTTCATTTGGTAGCATTAACTGTAATCTGCATCGCTTGAACACATCATGCACTTTTGGAACTGAAAATGAGCAATGCATTTAAAGATTTGTGATAGAATTCCATCCTTCATCTTCTTTAAAATTTAACTGCACTAATAATTCTCTAGGTGCATCTTTCCAGTTCTATGCATATTTTTATTTCTGAAAAGAGAACTTGCATTCACCCAGTAAAAACTGAACCAACATGCTTTGTTTGGGATAATTTCACATGAACCCAGTAATGGATGATTGATGTAAAAGTTTTTGCCATAATTGTTGTTTGGCAGGATTTTTTTGCTCTGTGGGATATATGGTCGAACTGAGGCAATGAATGGGAACATTGAGCAAGCAAGGAAGATATTTGACGCGGCACTGTTATCAACTGAAGCAACTACTGAGGTAAAACTGTGAACTATTATATCTATTTTAAAAGAAGCTCACATGGTTACTTCCAATTATCCTTTACTGAATTTGCAGTTGTAATGTGCAAGGCTGCTGGTTACTGGTTAGCGTAGTTTCATGTTTACAAGCATGGGTTCCTGTTGTTAAGGGTTTTCTCAGTTTTCAGTGTAACAACCATGTGCTCAGATGAGAACATTATGGCTCCTTTCAGTCCAAAATAGATTCCATTTTAGGATTATTCTTTTTGATTTGTGAATTGATGTCATTCTAGATTTACATGGTATCTTTTTTTTTTTAACACTAGTATTGTAGAATTTATTGCTAGTTGTATTTGGGAGATGGGTATATACTCAACAAGCCCCTTTATTTTAAGTAGAATAGTTTTGTTTGTACTAATTGTGCCTTAATCTCATTTATTATTGATGATCATTGCCTTTGCTGGGCAGGATCTTAGGAAGAAGGTTCGATCCTTTATCTTTGGTATGCCGAGATGGAGATAACAGTTTCTGCTTCAAGCAACAATGACTCAATGCACCGGGCAGTTTACATCCTATCCTGCTTAGGGAGCAATTTAAAATATTCCCTTTCGTTGGCCCTATTTCAAGGCTTCAGGTCTTAAGGGCTCGCCAAGGGTTTAAAGAGCAGATTAGAAGCATACGATCTGCCATTTCCTGTGGTGGTATAAAAGAAGAATCAGTTGCTCTGATCTGTTCAGCTTCTTTGTTCGAAAGCATGACAGCAGGTTGTTCCTCGGGTCTTGAAGTGATAGAGGAGACCTTTCCAATGGCACTTTCAGGTCTAGCATCCTTCTCATTTTCTTATTTTGATAGATTTTAGTGGCATTATTTTAAGCTTCTATTTGGCTATTGTAAATGGCTACATTTTTTTTATCTGCATGAACTGAGTTAATCCCTCTTGTACTGGTTTGATAGAGTCAGGACTCAAGATTATCTTGTTGCATTGCACTGTAGCACTCATATTTGTGTAAAATCTATTGCTGTGCTATTCGTCTAGAGTACTTTATGTCTTCGATAATTTCTGTTTTTGTTATTTTTCACTTGTACATCCTTCATTTCTTCTGTTGCTTCACAATTGTCTGTGAACTGCAAATTTGTTCTCTTTTACCAAAATTTTCAAATGTTAAATGCTCTTATATTAATTGTATTCTGTTCTGTTCAGAGAGCAGTCATAACTTGGAGTGTGAGGATTTGTGGGTGTACTACATCAAACTGCTTCAGAAAAATCTTAACCGTCTGAGTCTATCAAGGGTCTGGCCAAGCGTATCACAAGGAGTGCACAAATATCCCTACAATCCAAAATCATATTCAGCCATGTTAACCCTGAGCTATCTTTATAGTGTATCCAACAATCTCCGTCTCACACTCGACAAATGTAGCCAAAGGTGAAACTTCCACCTTTTTTTTCCATTACAATTCTCTTCATATCCAAGTTCCAAGTTCATTTCGAATGAATATTGTTCTATTTCTATCTTTTTTTTGAAGAAACATCTTCCTGTCTTTTTGTTTGCCATTGTCATTACTTGCTTCATGCTTCCACTTTCCAGAATGTTTTTCTTTTGGAAACAATAATATTGCAAAGTAAGGTGAATGTGGTCCTCTGTTCCACAAAAATTCTTTATATCTAAGTTCCAACTTCTTTCTTTATGCAGCTTTCATTAATGCATAGCCTTGTTTTGTGTATGCAGTTTTCATGGGTGGTACATGCATTTTCTTCCACTAAATATCTTGAAGCTATATATTGTTGTATACCTGGGTATTAACTTTGTAATTTTTGTTTGAATGCAACAGGGACCCTTCCGTAATCACCTTGCTCTTTGCTTTGTCCTTTGAATGGAGTAAAGCTGGATCTGAGAATAGAATACACAGCCTATTTGAGAGAGCTCTAGCTGATGATAAGTTGCAGAAGTCTGTTCTGTTGTGGCGCTGTTATCTAGCCTATGAGGCAGAAATAGCCTGCAACTCTTCTGCAGCACGGCGTGTGTTCTTCAGAGCTATACATGCCTGTCCATGGTATGATACTGACATGTAGCATTCTAATTTCATATTGGTATGGTTTTATGTCTAGCCAGCCTTCTCCTAAACATTGTTATGTATTCAATCGAATAAAAAAGACAAGTCATTTTATTGTTATGGCATTTGATCTATAATTTGTCCTTTTACAGGACCATGAAAAGTAGATCTTATTAGATGATATTTCCTTTTTCAGCTGTTGGTATCCACTCAAGTGCTGCCTTCTCTTTCATTAAAGTTCCTGTAGAAGAAAAAAAAATGCAGTCACTATTAATTTATGTTGTCACAACACCTGAATAGCCTATAAACTGTTTGCTAGGGACATCTTCGTTTTGGGGACACCAAGGGCATTTTAGTTTCACCATGTTTACAAATTCTTTTAACAGCTTCCAGTATCTTATATTGACTATTCCTTTATCTTTATTCTTTTTGTGGTCAGATATGAATGATAGTTGGGTCCTTCTGTGGTTGCTCATTTTAGTTTCTACTGTCTATTCCTGATCAATTGCAACACTTCAAATTTTCAGGTCGAAAAGATTATGGCTTGATGGTTTCCAAAAGTTGGGCTCTGTTCTGACATTGAAGGAGTTGTCAGATCTCCAGGAAGTGATGCGTGACAAGGAATTAAACATCCGCACTGACATCTATGAGATACTCCTAGAAGACGAAACAGATACATGATTCAATAATCTGGTTTGTATGAAGATACTGGAACTGCCTCACATGACATGTTTTGCAGTTATAAGATTCCAAAGTTTCAGGAATGATTGGTTCTGCATTGCTGTTTTGTGGCCTGTAAGCACCGAACTCTGAAGTCTGGTCACTCAGGAACCTGCTATCTATCATTAAATAAGATGGGTGGAAAGTATAATGGCAATGCCTTTGGATTGGCAACCTTGCCAAATATGACCATGTGTCACTTTTTGTTCCTTCAAGATGGACCTTGGCTGCCGCTCTGGGTATCTCGTTTGATCATTCTTGGTACAGAGGGGGCTTCAGTGGGCCCCTCAACTACATGCTAAGGTCAATGTTAAAAAGGCCTATTGCAAATTCTCGAGGAAACCGTGAGACGATGTGTATGGAAGACTAACAAAACTGACATCAAAAGCAGCATATATTTTTGTTTAACTATCAGTAAAACAACTGCCCAGGCAAGCATTCATGCTAAATGCTATCTGAAGCAAGCTTGTTTTTCTAGTTTCTTTGGTCTTTTTTTTTTTTTTTTTCCTTATGGTTCTTCTGGTGAAGCAGGTTAGGGGATCCTGCAGTGTGCTTGGTTGTCCAAACAAAAGGCGTACCTGGTGTTTTGTTCAAGGTTGAAGGGGGACACATTCCTGCACCGAGCTCTGTTGAGTACGTGAGACACCAAGCTTCGGGACCCAGGCATCCACATGACACCACGGTGCTGCGGTGCATACTGTTGAAGTTCAGATTGAAATGTTTGGACATCCCATATAGGGGTGGGGTGGTGGGGGGGGGGGGGGTGGGGGTGGGGGTGTGCGGTGTTGCTTGTTATTAAACTAGATAGAGAAGGCAGACCTTCATTGAAAACCCGAGGTTGTATTTACATCCGTAGCTACTTATCTACTACCATGATTATCCTGAACAGCAGGAATCGCAGACAAATAAAAAGAAGGAAAAGAAAGGAAACGGTTGATGACTTCCATCAGCCTCTTGTTCTGATGATGGTAATGGTGCCGTTTCCTCCCGTCCTGATCTTGGTCAGGCTAACGACTGCCTTGCCGGACAGGCCCAGGCCGTGCGCCGACACGGCGGGGCCGCACGCGTACGGGCCAACGGGGTGCCGAACTGGTCTTGCCGGTCTCTTGAGGATTCTCTGGTTGACGTCGTCCAGCGTCGTCATGCGGCCGTCGTCTAAACCCAGCGGCTTGACGACTGCGAAGGGGTACAGCACTCCAACGCCTCTCTTCTCCCCTTTCTCCTCCCCTGAAAAACATTCGAACGCATGCATGCATTTTAATAACGAACGCAATTCAAAATGAACAGTCACAGAATTCCATAGGTTTGTTTGGCTGCAGACATGAGCAGCTGGCTGGCTGAATACGTTCAAAATATTGCCATGTTGCAGCGACTGCAACTGCAACTGCTGCTGTGTAGGAGGGGTCTGTACTCCTGGCCACCAGTGCTTGTCAGCGTGCCGTCCCAGGAGGCCAGGAGTGCATGCACACACATGCGCGGGCGAGTAATGGTTCCTCACCGGTCATCTACCCAACCCACCTGACAGTAACGAGGGGCAGGCAGAGGCTGGCGCCGTCGTGGCGGCCGCACGGGAGGAGGAGCTCGGCTCGCGGTCGCACAAGTCGACGACGGGCCGCGACCGCGAGCGATCGTCGCGACGCACTGTCGCGTGGGGCGCCCCGGCTGCCTTTTGCAGCTGCAGCTGCAGAGAAGCAGCGGCTCGCACGGTGGCGGGGAAGCGACGAGGGGGACTACCGCCGTCGCCTTTGCCTCCTCCTCCTCCTCTCCGCCCTGCGCCGCTGCCGCTGCCGCTGCCGGTGGCACTGGCACTGGTACTGGCAGCTGCACCTGTGCGCTGGGGCCACTTATCTGCTGCTCCTCCCTGCCCGATGCACCTGCGCCGTCCTCTCCTGCACGTCCGAGCTTTAGTTCCATGTCCAACTGTTTGTAGTATGGAGGCATAGTAGTGCGACTATTGCTGCCTAAAACACCTTCGCTACGCATGCAGGCAATTAATCTACGAACAGAGTGCTCTACGGCAGGCAGCAACAGCAGCAGCTCAGGGAATCCAGTGGCTAATGGGCTATCAGTCGATCAGCATCAGAACGTAACTGGCAAGAACAAGTACGAGTAGTAACCACTCTTTTGTCTGTAGCTGTTGTTGCCTACTGCTGCTACTCCCATTGTCTGCTTCCTCTTCTCGGCTGCCAGTATAGTATCGGCGTACTAACAAACAATGGCTAATTTAACACGGAGTTCGGAGTATATACACTAGCCAACAGTGGTTAAGTGAACTGTGAACTTGAGCAAAGCAGCTGGCGGCAGTGTGGCGGTGTGCGGCGTACGTATTGAAAAGGACGTGTCGAATGGATCACCTGAGACAAAACTGCGGCGTACTATCTCCGTCTTCGGTTCCGGCGTCGTGGTGGAGTTCAAATCATGGCGGAAATCTGCTCCTCCCTCGGCCTCGGCCTCGGCTGTAGAATCCCAGAAGCCCTGCAAGCCGAGAGCAACCGGACAAGTTAGAAAGGAAAAGGAAGAGGACAACTGGACAAGGCCACTGCCTGCCCTCTGCGAGCTCAGCTGCGTGCATGCTTATCGTTTAGCGAGACGGCAAGGGCTACAGCTTTTCGCTTCGTTTGCTGGATCGATGTCGACAGTGCGGCTAGAGTACCATACCAGAAGATGGACTTGCATTAATTGAGCAGACTAGCTCTCGGGAGCAAAATTAAGAACAGCACATAGCCTACACACATACTCCCTCCGTCCCATAGAGTTTGTCACTAAAAAAACGTGTTTGTGAGAGGAGCAGTCCATTTGACGGAGGGAGTACTCCTACATGCCTGTTGTAGTGTCGTCTCTGTATTCTAATTCTATATATGATTGAACATAACAATTAACCAATATCCTCCATACCATTGCCATTTGTATGCTGGTATAGTATGTAGGACTTACCGCAAGAAGGCATTGAAGGTCCTCGCTGACGACGGCGGTCGCCGGACGCCGAGGCGGAGGAGTCGTCTCCGCCGCCGCCATCCGCTGCCGCTTGCTGCGACAGTCGCTCCAGTGAGCGACGACGGCGTCGTGCAGGTAGCCACTGGACGCCTCCGACGACGCCGGAGACTGCACACCTGCTGCAGGCAGCACGAAGCCGGAAGCCGGCTACTTCAGCATGCAGTGCAGTTCAGCTCAATCCTTACTCATCTCTACTGTGCCCTAGCTAGCTAGCAGTAGCAGGTCTAGCAGCGAGAGCTAGCATGCCATGCCCATGCATGCGTGTTTCTCAGCTGAGCTGGGCACTTACGCGTCGCCGGGAAGAAGAAGGTGGGCGGCTCTGCTTGGACGACGGCGGCACCTCCAGCTCCAGCTCCAGCTCCTCCGAGAGTGTGATGAGTGTGAAGCAGCTGCAGCTCCGAGTCCCAGTCCCAGCCCCAGTCCAAGCAATCCAGCGGAGGCAACACGCAACAGTCGTCTAGGGCCATGGCGTGTTGTTGGCAGTGTAGCCGGGGCCAGCTGAGATGGCTTGTCATGGATGGATGGCGTATTGGCGTGGTGCGTGCTGGCTGCTGGCTGCTGGGAGTGGGAGACGACGGCGTGTCCTCTAGCCCTCTTAAATAGGAGGCCCCGGCCCTTTTGGCGGAGCACCAAAAGCTGTGTCAAATTGGGTGGATGGAAGTGTGAGGAGGTCGTGGTCGTCTCGTCTTTGCTCTATTTGCCTTCCTTTTTTTTTTCTTTTTCGCAGGAGGTAGGGCCCGAGGAGAGAAGCAAGCAAGCACAGCAATGCGTTATGCAATGCGATGCAACAAACCAGTCAATGGAAAAGAAGTAGTAAACAAGTAAAGAAAAGGGATAGCAACAAAAGAGCAAAGGGCCAAAAGTTGCGGTTGCCGGGGCTTGTCACTGCTTGGACCTTTCTCGTGATTCGTTATGTTTGATTGCTCTACTTCCTTTCCATCCCCATCGGAGAATGTTGCAATATACTAACATGCATCAAGTGCACAGACTTTGAATACTAGCTTCTAGTGGTATATAAAAAGTGGGAGAGTTGGACTAAAATGGAGGGGGTGCAAGTATCAAATGGCAATGAATTAATTGTGATTTTGATGAGCTCATAAGGCACAACACTCACCTAGGGCAGAGGGGCCACCATGTTGATTTACACTAAGCTTCGCCGGCCCGGATAAATAAACCCAATTGAGAGAGAGAGAGAGAGAGAGAGAGAGAGAGAGAGAGAGAGAGAGAGATGTCTTCATAATTTGCTCATAGATGAAAGTGTGTACTCCCTTCATCCCGTATTAGATGACGTTTTAAATATCTTCCACTGAAACCAACGATGAAAACCAAAGACCAAAAGTCCCTTCGAAAAAAAACAAAGACCAAAATGCTCTCAAGGAGTAGAGATAGGATGTATTGAGAAAAGAAAAAGGTGTATTGAGGGAAGAGAAAAAATGTATTAGGAAGTGACAATGACAAATTTGAATGCTATAAGGTCAAGTATTTTAGAACAAAGGAAGTACAGCATAAACATTGGTCATGACTCATGAATAGCTTCATTGCACACACATATCTATATAATGAGTTCAAAAGCAGAAGGCTAATACTCTCTTCATTCTAAACTATTAGGTGTTTAGACTTTTCTAAATACATAGTTTTTATTATGCATTTAAATATACACTACTCATTAATATGTCTAGATGGATCCTAGTGTGGGCTATATATATAATGTACATGGTCGTAATAACGTACTTGTCTAGCATAATCACTCTTGCGTAATCATTCTACTATTGCCAGCTGGTAGCACCAGTTGTCATGAAATATTGAAATATTTGTCTGTAGTAAAAAATTTACTGCGGACTATGAGGACATGGTGATTTTTCTGGGAAGAGGTAAAAGAAAAGGTTGCTACGAACTAGTAGTAGTGCACTGGAGTATACCCCTACTACGTAGTACGAGTACTTGCTAGTGTACTAGTACGTGCATGTTGATGTTTTGTTCGTATCCTTGTGCCACAGCAGACGTGGACAGCAGCAGCACCAGTACGCGGTAGCTTTAGCATCCTTTCATGAAAAATCTTTGGCGAGCGAGCGAGGCCCAACAAAACATTTTCGTTTCCTGTCACCCTCTCTCGCTCTCTTTTTCTCAGTTTTCACTGCTAGCTGGTGCAGGATAAGCTTGCCCGGCGTCTGCCATGTACAGTATATCACTGCGACCTTTTGTAGAACAGCGGAGCTTATCATAGCCCCATGTACTTGTTACACCAACACCAACACGTAGCCGGCCCAAGTGTGGGGCTTGGCTTGGCTCCACCTCCACGAATCACCAATAATGGCCAAAGGACTAGTACGTGCACAGCAGTGGCACTGGCAGTGACAGTCGTCGCAGTGCTTGAGAGATTGCTCGGATCATAGAGACAGTGGTCTCCAGTATCACCAGATCATCATTGCTTTTTGAAATCTATTGATGGCTGATCTATCTATATATATGGCTAACTTCAAACTTTGTTTTGTGTGAATACAAGGAAAAAAACAAAGAACATGATTAATTAAGTTTATGAATCTCAACTCTCACCTCTCCTCATTGTAGTATTCTGAACTTCTCTGTCACTCTGTGGAAAGCATCCTATACTGTACCAAAAAACTGCCATTGATTGCCTTGTCTGATGAACAATCCTAAATAAATTTTGTAAATCCCGAACAACTAAAGTTGCTCATCACCCAAGCATCTCCCGATGTATGTATCTTGCATCGAGAGATACATGCAGAGTCTGCAGATTGATCGATAAAGCATGGTCCAAAAGCGAGAGATCAAACTGACCTGGAACAGAAATGAGCTCCCTAAAGGGAGTCAAGAAAGGCAGCCAATGAGTACTTAACACTGACATGTATGAGTATCCGTAACCTGATACAGCAACTTTTTTTTTGTGCGTGTAAACCCATGAGTTTAGAGACAAGTTAAGTTGGGCGTGGCCTCTTATCTTTTTCAGTGCAGTGGTAGCCAGTCCAGTACTGCTTCTCGTCTTTACTTGTCCATTCTTTTCTGCGAACGGTCAATGCAAAAGCAAGGTAAAAATTGGCACTCCTTGGCATTGGGAGCTGCTTCCATTCTCATGTCATGGGCGATGAGACTGCTGTAGCTGTTGCTACTTGCAATTCCAGCGCCATTGGTACCATCTACCTTTGTGCTTGTGCATACTGCAACAATGGATGACAACGACGACTGCCCTATGTCTAACATCCTCCCACGCTGCCATTCCATCTTGAGGAAACATCCGCCCCACCACCGCACACACCCACCCCCCCCTCGCTTTTCCTCTTATTTTGGGACATTGGGCATATAGTATTTACGATGGCCTTTACATACTCTGTGAGTGATTGGTGTCACGCATATTGCAGGGGCGCGGGTTGGAGGCCGTCCTATTTTGAGTGTAGTGTAGCCGCCTATTATTCCTATGTGCAGAAGGGAAAGGGATGGCCATAGCGCGGCTAGGAAAGGCATTCTTGGGCCCTGTGTTGACGCCAATGATTCACGTACTTACTACAGTTGGTTAGTGAATTGTTACTACTTATAACCTGGATTTGTCTAGTAGACTAGTAGCTTTGCTTCCTCCTACCATAAATAGAAATCCACTTAGCTTAATCTCTTCGAAGCTAACCTTTTCTAACTTTGATCATCCACATTAAAAATTTTATTTAGATTGCCATAGTATATTCACTGTTTGTGTTATGAATACTACATTTGTATTATGGAACTCTTTTTTTTAAGATAGTGCAATCTTATAGACACTGCTAGGTGAATTTCAAAAAGCTTAACTCAATATACAAACTTAGATGAACTTACATTTGTCGTTTGTGGCTATATATAGGAAGTATTTTATCTGCCATTATTTAGTATTATCAGCTGGTAAAAGATGTTGCCCCATGCATGCAAATGCAGCTTTTGTGATGCTGGAGAACCATTAGCAAATGATTCAGCAGACGGGGCAATAATAACAAGCCACGAATCCCGAGGTGAGGCAAATGCATGACTTGCTTAGGGTACACATAAGAACTGAGCCCTTGTTCAGTTGCCATGAAACTTGCAAGTTTCATGCAACTTTCAGCAAGTTTCATGCAACTTTCAATTTGTACCCGCATATATGGAGTATTAAATGTTAGTAAAAAAATAACTAATTATACGGTTTAGTTGTAAATCATGTGACGAATCTTTTGAGCCTAGTTGGACCACGATTGGACAATATTTGTCAAATACAAACGAAAGTGCTACAGTGCAGTGAATGAAAGTTTCTCACGAACTGAACGAGGCCTGAAGCGTGAATAGCAGAAGCAGAGGGATGGAGATCGATGTTGCAGTTGCAGGGCACCAATATGGACCGATTTCACTGCTCCTGGCGACAGCGCAATCGATGTTAGGATCTGGTAGCAGCTACTAGCGTGGAAATTATTGGCGACTTTCACCTTCCGAACGCTATAGCTTTTGGCAGCCGATCGAGAGAGACCACTCCAAGAGCAGTCGAGAGCGCGCGGCTTTCCGAGCGGCAAAGCATGTGCAAGACACTCGACTCAGCGCAGCCGGCAGCGCGCTACGCTACGTCCTGGCCGAAAGAACAGTGCGCCTAGCGTTAGCGTAGCGGCCTAAACAAGCCGTGTGACGTTATCACTGTCCACTGCTGGCTGGCTGCCCACGGTTTAATCGAGAGATGATTCTATCGCGGTTGGCATAAGCACAGCAGTGGGGGCGATGAACTGATGGCCGACAAGAACTTCTGCTCACGAATTGCACTGGAAGGCCACGAAATAACTTAACACCTCTGGTGAGTCGTCGTTAGGATCACAAAAGTAGAACCAGACCCTATAGATTATTTTTTTTAAAAAAAAGTAGAACTATGAATGTACGCTACGAACCAGCAGAACACTATTCAGTGCTGTAGATTGAATAATAAATTTATAAAATGGTTTTTTTTCTAAAAAAGAAATGCGACGCACTGATAGCAATGTGGTTGCCTGTGTTGCATTGGGCAGAGATCGATTGCAGATTCAGCAGCTGCAGTGAAACGCGGCCGACCGATCAAGCCAACTAGTAGCTGCTTGTGTGCCAAGTGCAAACAAAATTTCGAACTCGACACTTGTCTCTGTTGCCTTCTGCAGCCCTACTCCAACCAACTTTCTGCGAGAGTCAACTGTTGTTGAGCTAACTGTACAGCGAGAATTGAAAGGGCCGGGCCGGCGATCCACCCACCCCTAAAGCCTGTACTCCTCCCGCCACTGTTGCTTGGCGGCCGGGCCGTCTTCGTCTTGGTCCTCCTCGGCAAGGCAAGGCACGGCGCTGCACCCCCACAGCTAGCCCTCCATGGATGAGAGGACCATTACGATCTTTACGCTGATGCTGCGTTCTTTACAGCTAGCGCACAAGCGTACTGTCTCCGGCCGGTTCCCTTTCCGGTGCGCATCTTTACGGCATCGCAACATTCTGCGCCAGCCACCACCGTACCAGCTCGATACGATGCGACACGAGCACGTCCGCGACTGCACTGCGTGCACGGGACGGAGTAGTAAAACCTAACGCAGCAGCCAGCAAAGCTTAGCCGAGCTGCGAGCTGCATGTATACGTGCAGGCGCCAGGCCGGGTCATGCAGCAGGCGCCAGGGTGAATTCACGATCGATGCACGAACGAAGGGTACGTGGATCGGCGCCAGTACCGGGGCTGGGTGGCCATCGGCAGATCGACAGCGTAGGGTCTCCGGTGGACCGTGGCTGCAGATGTGGACGCGCGCTGCCTGCTGCCTGCTGCCTGAATCCACGGACGGAGCCGCGCGCGGCTTTTTGCACTGGAAAAAGCGGTGGAAGTTCGTGGTACCACTGGTCATTCGTCATTTCACTGCCCGGCGGCAGGCGACAGGCGTGGTGAAATAAAACTGACACCCGGACCCGGCCGGCCGGCCTGCACTGCAATGCAACCGTTTCGTTTCTGCTGCCCTACCTGCGTGCAGGCGACTGTTACCGTAGCGTACCGGCCTTGCTGTGGGCTATCCGGAGAACGTACTAGTGGCTAGTACGCAGGACGGCCGTCAACACTGTTGGTGCATGGCAATTGGCAACACAATCAACAGTTGAAATAGCAAATGCTAAGCCTGTACTGTAATTGTAGGTAGATGGAGCTGGAGCTGGCCTGGACTGCGTGTGAAATGTAGGGGGGAAAAAGCAGATGCCGGCGTTCGGAACGATGGTTCCTCCAAGGATCGGTGGATCGATCTGAGCTTTTGGGCCCAGCTAGCCGCGGCCTCTTTTGCTCCTGCCGATTTGAACGGCAAGGCAACAACCATCCAAAACCAAAAGTGCAGCTCGGGAACGGGAATGGAATGGATCGGATGGTTGTATGATCCCTAGGAATTGATTCCCGGCCGTAATGGGTACTACTCGCCAGCGACGGCAGTCTGTCTTGGTCAGGGAAGCCAGGGCCTCCTCTCCTCTCGCCAGCCCGGTCGTCGTCTCGTCCCGTCTCGGCGTCTCGTCCCAGTCCCGGCTGAAAGACTCTCTTGACTCCTCTGCGTGGTCCGCGGCTAATGTATGGGTGCCGGCGTGCCGCTGCTGCACTGCACTGCACCGCCCGATGTCCATCCAGTCCCGGAGCGGAGCAGGAAACTGGCGCGCACACGTCCCATATATCCCGAAGATCCGCAGTTGGCCGGGAATCCTTGGATTGGAAAGAAACGCACGACGCGGCGCAGGGGGCAGCGCCAGTTCGGAGTCGGAGACGGACGCGACGCGATCGCGACGCTACGCTACGCACCAGTTTTGAATTTTGGATGCAACGCACCAGCGCAGCGTCTGCCCGTAGCCCCGTGTAGCACGGAAGCCGTGTTGTTCCCGCAGGCGATCGATGGTGGGCTGATGGACTGCGTTCGATTCCGCCACACGGGCATCAGGCTATTGGCCCATGGACCTCCTGCCCAAACCAACCGACACCACGTCGCAGCTTGGGCTATCCGTCCATCAGCGCCAACGCGCCTCATCAAGCACATAATTGTCCTTCTTCCCCTCAATAATGAAAAAAAAGAATGTCGTGCATCCACTCAGCTGGATTAAGCTGAACTGCTGTTTCGGACCGTGTGCCCATGGGGAAGGGAGTAGTGCTAGGGGAAAAGGAAGAAACTACCACTATTTCAAAAAAAATAATTCAAACACATAAAAGATTTGTACGTCTTTTATTAAAGATTAAGTTTTACAATTGTCCTATAGCGTCTTGATACCAGGTGAAGGAGCGCTGGCGCCAAGTCCTTGACGGCGACCCCACCGATCCATTAGTCTTAAAATTCGTTTCAGCTTTCTTGACTGTAAAAATATCTCAAATTAAACTAAAATTATTGTTTGTAGTCATAGTGTCCTACCGCAGCCTCCGGACGCCCACATGCAAAATTATTGTTTTCTATATCTAGCGCGCAGCCGCCCACATGCAAAAGTGAACTCCCCATGCATTTTTGTTTGTAGTCCTATTGTGCACACGCGTTGAAATGCGCGTGCGTATATATACTATATACGTACCACGGCTGAATTGACGTTGACGGCCCGATTGAACGAATTGATCATATATATCGGTAGTCAAATTGATCGCCTCGACCTTCAACTTCAATACATATCACAGGTGTGCCAAATATAATATAATAATATAATCTAATCTAAACTAGCCCCTAACTACTGCTAAAGAACCCGGCCAGAAAGGGTAAACGAACACGATTTCTGCATTCGATCATTCTCTGTAATGTAAGCCAGCAGCATCTCTTGGAAGGTAGGTAGCTGCTGGAAGCCATATGCATGCATGCTGGAAACTTGCATGGCGCGCTGGTGACTTTGACTTGTTCCAGCCTTATTATTAGCTTCCTGGTGACTGCGATTGTGCATGCATGCTGCTGGTGAAGGTTCAAGCCGACTACTACTAGTAGCCCGGACGTCGTCTTCGTCGTCCGTCGTCGTCAGTCGCGCTCTCGTGCCGCTGCCACCGCATCGAGGCAGTTGGTAGCTAGGCCTATAGGCCAGGCCACGCACGCCAATCAACTCACGCTAACGGTAACGGATCGATCGGAGGAGAGCGTTTCAGCAGTCGTCCAAGATCGACCAATTAATCATTATTCCAAGTTAATTATGGACCGAACGGATTAGGTACTGACTGCTGGTGGCGGCATGACGAACGGATCATCGATCGGAGCATGCATACGCGCCATGCATCCCTCGTCGTTGCATTGTCAATGTCGGCTCTATATAAATGCTTGCGGCATCGTCCGCTCCAGATGAGCATCGCAGCAACGCACACGGATCGCAGCCGAGCGCACATTGCATTGCAGTAGCTCAAGCACGTTCCAAATTTGCTCAAACTGACAGAGCAAACACACATCATCATCATTATCATACACAAAATCAGAGAGCTAGCTGAGCGAGCTATTCTCTCTGCATGCCCCTTGGGCAACGTCCGACGATGATGGGCGGTGCAGACAAGAATAAGATGCCGGCTGCAGGGCTCTGGTTACTGCTAGGCGTGGTGTTAGCCTTTGAGTTGCAGCTAGCCCGGCTCAGGCCGCCAGGAATACTCACTACGATTTCGTTGTAAGTTGATCCATACATCTCATTTCGACTTATAGTATATTATTACCAGTTTAATTTCGGAGATGCAGGCGCAGCTGCTGCTTGCATTGATCTGAGCACGTGTAGGCACTGCATGCGTATCAACAGTTAATTTGTACATGTTCTCGTTTTGAGACATCTAGAGGTTGATGTGATTGCACGTCTTCATATCATTTGCACATTTCAGATATCTGTAGCTAGTGTGAATTGTTAGATACTCTCCTATCCACAGAAGAACGAATGCAGGTCTTGCTTTTCGAGGACTCAAATAATTTAAATTTTGACCAAATTTGTGAAAAAAATTACTAGCATTCATAATACAAAAAAGTATCATTATATTTGTTATGAAATATATATTTTCAATAATAAATTTATTTGGAGACATATATCAATACCATTACTAAAAACTTGGTAAAAATTGAGTTAGGCCCACAATTACAACTTTTGTATGGGCGGAGAGTATTCTGCTTTGTGCTTTGATGAACGACTAATAATGCAACACGCCGGCCGCGTATGCTAACCTCTTTTGTTGCAGATAAAGGAGACGAAGGTGATCCGGCTGTGCCACGAGAAGACCATCCTGGCCGTGAACGGGCAGTTCCCGGGGCCAACCATCTACGCGCGCAAGGAAGACGTCGTGGTCGTCAACGTGTACAACCAGGGCAGCAAGAACATCACCCTCCACTGGCACGGCGTGGACCAGCCACGGAACCCGTGGTCCGACGGGCCGGAGTTCATCACGCAGTGCCCCATCCAGCCGGGCGCCAACTTCACCTACAAGATCATCTTCACCGAGGAGGAGGGCACGCTGTGGTGGCACGCGCACAGCGACTTCGACCGCGCCACCGTCCACGGCGCCATCGTCATCCACCCCAAGCGCGGCGCCGCCGGCTACCCTTACCCCAGGCCGCACAGGGAGGTGCCCATCATTCTCGGCGAGTGGTGGAACGCCGACGTGGAGGAGGTTCTCCTAGAGGCCAAACGGACCGGCGGCGACGTCAATATCTCCGACGCCAACACCATCAACGGCCAACCCGGCGACTTCGCTCCGTGCTCCAAGAACGACACCTTTAGGATGCTGGTGGAGCGCGGCAAGACGTACCTGCTCCGGGTCATCAACGCGGGACTCAGTAACGAGATGTTCTTCGCCGTCGCCGGGCACCGCCTCACGGTGGTCGGCACCGACGGCCGCTACCTCAAGCCGTTCACCGTCGACCACATCATGATCTCCTCCGGCCAGACCATGAACATGCTCCTCGAGGCCAACCGCGCCACCAACGGCAACAGCCGCTACTACATGGCCGCGAGGCCTTTCTTCGCCAACGACGAGGGGCCCCCGGTCAACAAGAAAAACGCCACGGCCATTCTTGAGTACACGGACGCGCCGCCCTCCGCGGGGCCACCGGACTCCCCCGACCTGCCGGCCATCAACGACACCGCCGCCGCGACGGCGTACACGGCGCAGCTCCGGTCCCTGGTCACCAAGGAGCACCCGATCGACGTGCCAATGGAGGTCGACGAGCACATGCTCGTGACCATCTCCGTCAATACGCTCCCTGCTGGGGGCCAACAAGACGTGCGACGGCCCCGGAGGCGACCGCCTCGCGGCGAGCCTGAACAACGTCAGCTTCGTGGCGCCGGCCGTCGACATCCTCGACGCCTACTACGACTCCATTAGCGGCGTGTACAAGCCGGACTTCCCTGACAGGCCGCCGCTCTTCTTCAACTTCACCGACCCCAACCCGCCGGAGGAGCTCCGGCTCACGAAGCAGGGCACCAAGGTGAAGGTGGTGGAGTACGGCACCGTGGTGGAGGTGGTGTTCCAGGGCACGGGCATCCTCGGCGCCGAGAGCCACCCCATGCACCTGCATGGCTTCAGCTTCTTCGTGGTGGGCCGAGGCTTTGGTAACTTCGACAAGGACAAGGACCCGGCCACGTACAACCTGGTGGACCCGCCGTACCAGAACACCGTCTCCGTGCCCACGGGCGGATGGGCTGCAATTCGCTTCCGCGCGGCAAATCCTGGTAAGTACTAAAATAAATTTGAGCAACGATCAACTACAGTATATATATGTTGTTATTTTTCCTTATATATGTTGTGCTGTTTTTTTCTTGTTTATTAGGTGTGTGGTTTATGCATTGCCACTTCGATCGTCACACGGTGTGGGGCATGGACACCGTGTTTATTGTGAAAAATGGCAAGGCCCCAGACACTCAAATGATGCCACGTCCTCCTAACATGCCCAAGTGCTAGTAAGGTAACAAGGGCATGAGCCATGACTTTGCATGCAAGACAATCGAGCAAAGTACTAATCTTACTAGATTGGTACTTGATTTAATTATTTGCGGTACAAATTTTAAGTAGAGTGGTTCTTCATTTTTTTTATTTAGTATATATTGTTTATGTTTTCCCTTTTTCATTTGGTGTAAGAGAAAAATATATTGGTTGTATTCATTATTTGTGCATGTTAACTTACTCCTAGTTCAATCTTTAAGTGTAATGAAAATGTATGTTAAGGTACACTGTTCATGTGAAAATTCAATATAAATACACTTCGTATATTTATTTATTTATTTATTTTTACCACAATATGATCATGATTTTTTAGAGAAAACATGTTCGATAAAGACAATGTTCAAATATCCTTTTATTTTTAGATGATAGAATTAGAACGCATCGGATCCCATCATTTACAAATTATTGCAAGTACATATATATTCATTCACAGATGGTTTTTACATTTATTATTATTGTTGTTGTTGTTGTTGTTGTTGTTGTTGTTGTTGTTATTCTTATTATTATTATTATTACTACTACTACTACTACTACTACTACTACTACTAACCCATCAACCCGTGCTCCACGGCCAAAATTTTAAGGATATATCATTTAGTACATCTCATAATAAATAATCGTTTATACTAAATTGCATATTTTCTTTGTGTTTACTTTGTATACAATAGACATAAAAGATACTTCATAGTCTATACCAATTATCACAAATTTATTAATTACTTTTTTTCAAGATATTGATTTATATATTTTTCATCCATTTGTATTTTTACTTTCCATTAGATTGAAACCTTGAAATTAAATGTAACGGTAGTCCTTGCAGCATTACATATCTTATGAAGTCATGAATCTAAACTATGATTTTCTAAAATTTTGTCTTATTAGTTGCTATATTTTTTTTACCGTCAAGTTAAAAATCTTTACTTAATAATCTTCATTTTTTCATTTTTTAAAATAAGTGCTTTAGATTATAGAGTATATTTACTAAATAGCATAATCAATTATTTAAATCTTACACCATGACACTTAAGTAATGATAGAGCTTGAATCTCGGAAGTGGATAGCGGTGTTAATCTCTAAAGAATGTTAATAGTTAAGTTGTATAATGTTCTATGTTTTAAGCTAAAGTAATTTTAAAAGGTTACAAAAACATATGTATCCGAAAGGACCTAATTGGCCTA
>JADLZL010004250.1:0-319909 GCA_015844335.1 Chrysopogon serrulatus
TCTACAAATAAATTATTAATTCTTAGAATCTGTCCAAGTCAAATTATGTTAAGCTTGACTAACTTATATGAACAAGTAACAACATGTACACATATAACATAAAAATGAGTATATTATGAAAACATATATGTTATGATATATTTAATGATATTAATTTGATGTAGAACCATGGAAATCACATCAAGCTAACAAATAAATAATAATTTACCCATATCTAATTTATCCATCCATATCTCTGAGAAAAATTAGCTCATAGAGAATTTTATCTGCATTGAACACAATAGACACTGGATGCAACGAACAAAATCAACTGCAGACTGGAGACCGAAGGACTTTTTGGAGGTCGTTTTGGATTGGAGATTGTAGGCGAGGCGTGGGTTCGACCTTCGCTCTGATAGCCTCGGAGCTTTGGAATGAATGCAATGTAAGGTGCTTCCACGGAGGCTCCACGAGCTACAGCAGATCATCGCCATCATCAAGCGTGAGGCCATGACTAATGTAATGTACCTTAGACAAGGGGTGGCCTATGCTTTAGTGTCAGTATTTGTTCACCGCCTTTAGAAGTAGGTCTTCACGCCTTGTAAACACCATTTTCTACCTTAATGCAATGACGTGCAAGGTCTTTCGTGCGTTTGAGAAGAAAATCAATTGCGAAGGGCACGTGAATTGATTAGGTTTTCTAGGATCATCGTTTTCCTCATCAATGCCAATATGTGCAAGAGCTTAGAGCATCTCTAATAGTGTGAGCTAGTACTAACTCTAAGCTTAGATATAGGTGGAGAGAGACTGCTTTGAATATCGAGCTGTGAGAGAATGTATCGTGAAGTGTATGGGACTATCTCTTTAGTCCATGCTTGTCTCTTGTTTTTTGTACTATTTAATTGTTAAAAAAATAATGAGCTAGCTCATACTATTAGACACGTGTACGAATAACCAAACCATACATCTAGTACAATGTGCAGCACCTGGCTCCTTGCATGTTGTTCTCGGCTCCTGCATGGTGAATGCGGGCAAAGACAGCCCGCTGAGTTGCATCCCCGTATTTTAGCACGGATTCTTTTCTGTGGATTTTATTTTACAATTTTGTTTGTTGGGTTTACGATTGCGTTGCGCGAAGGTAGTCAAGTCATATGGTAGATACGATGACTTTGTTTTAATTTAGGGCTGGGCTCGATGTTTTTACAGGGGTTGCAAGTTGCAACTGGATGTTTTACCGTGGGTGGCGCTCCGCTGTGCTCAAAATAAGTTATTTTAGAATGCTGGGAGCTAAATAGAATAAACGTTAGCACTATAACACGAAGCATCAAGCCTTAGATATATGCCACTCACAGAAGCGAAGTGGGAAAACGTTGGAAATCGTACAGTTATTTTTTAGTTGTCATTGACTGAGAGAATCCAGCGAAAATTTCTTGAGTGACTCGATGTATTCCATTATTTGTATAGCTTTCAAAAAGGACTCCCGCTCGGTCTGCTTGGTCAGTCGTCCCTTGTCTGTACTTTATTGCACATATATATAGAAGCTCTATGATGCCATTATGCAATGGAGAGCATGGTGACTTGACTAAGGACTAAACAATTAGATCATCGTGTGTGTACGAGCGTTTTTCTTAAAATGACAAACATAGTAGGTAGATCGAATCTATGTCAAAAGATAAAAATAACATTAGCAAATAGTAACTCCACTGCACATATATAGTTCTCTCACTCCAGTATGCAATGGATTAATCCAAC
Organism: Chrysopogon serrulatus; assembly: GCA_015844335.1. Classification (NCBI taxonomy): domain Eukaryota; kingdom Viridiplantae; phylum Streptophyta; class Magnoliopsida; order Poales; family Poaceae; genus Chrysopogon; species Chrysopogon serrulatus. Next base: position 1,732 of record JADLZL010004250.1, read on the forward strand.
GAGCAGGGTGACTTGACTTAGGACTAAATAATTAGATCATCATGTGGCGTACAGACCTTTTTCTTAAAAGGCAAACAGAGCAGGTCGATCGAATCTATGCCAAGAGATCAAGAAAACATGAACAATTAGTAACTTTATTGCACATATATAGGAGCTCTCTCACGCTAGTATACAATGGATTAATCAAAGGAGAAGGGTGACTTGACTTAGGACTAAATAATTAGATCATTGTGTGTGTACGGGCATTTTTCTTAAAAGGACAACAGAGCAGGTAGATGAAATCTATGCCAAGAGATCAAGAAAACATGAACAAATGGTAACTTTCTTGCACATATATAGAAGCTCTCACACCAGTATGCAATGGATTAATCAGGGGGGTTCGACAAGGCGACCCGCTCTCGCCCATGCTTTTCATTCTCGCCATGGATCCACTGCAGCGCCTGCTGGACCTGGCAACACAGCAGGCCATCCTCTCCAACCTTCCTCTAGCTGCAGCTAGATGGAGAACATCCATGTATGCTGATGATGCTGCAATTTTCATTAATCCATTGAAGGAAGATGTCGAAGCCATTACCACCATCCTGCAAGAATTTGGCAAAGTCTCGGGTCTTCACATAAACTTGCAGAAAAGTTCAGTTCATCCAATTAGATGCCAAGGCATCGACCTTGATCATGTCTTGGCCTCCTTCACAGGGAAAAGAGAGACGTTTCCGTGCCGCTACTTGGGACTGCAGCTACATACGAGATCACTACAAAAGGTCCACGTACAACCCCTCATTGAGCGTATTGGCCAGAGGTTGCCAGGTTGGAAAGGGAGGATGTTGAACAGAGCTGGCAGGCTGACATTAGTTACCTCAGTTTTATCCTCTATGCCTACTCATCACCTCACGGTGTTCCCACTAGCAGTGTGGGCAAGGAAAAAAATTGATAAAATCCGAAGATCATTCCTCTGGAAAGGGGAGGAGAACGCCAACGGGGGACACAGTCTAGTGAACTGGCCGACTGTATGTATGCCAAAAGACTTGGGCGGGTTGGGAGTGCCGGACCTGGAAAGGTTCGGGAGGGCATTGCGCCTTAGATGGCTATGGCAAGAATGGGGCCAGGATCCTAAACCTTGGGTGGATTTGGGAGTGCCGTGCAAAGACATAGATCGGATCCTTTTCAACTCCTCCACCACGGTCACGATTGGTAATGGCAACAAAGCACGTTTTTGGCATCATAGCTGGTTAGATGGAGAGGCACCCAGGTATCTTGCGCCACACTTGTTCATGCTTGTGCGCAGGAAAAACAGGACGGTTCAGCAGGAGTTACACAATGGAAACTGGATCAGATCACTGCAAGGGCGTATCACAACAACAACACAAATCCAAGAATTTGTCGGCCTATGGATCAGACTCCAAAACGTCCACCTACAGCCCGAGATACAAGACTCCATTGTGTGGAATTGGACGGCTGATGGAAATTACTCCACTCGCTCCGCCTATAGGATACAATTCAGTGGTTCACACCGAAAATTCCACCATGATCTCATCTGGAAGGCGAAAGCAGAGAACAAATGCAAAATTCACGCCTGGATCCTCATGCATGATAAAATCCTAACGGCGGATAATCTTCAAAAAAGGGGATGGCCGCACCTAGACCACTGTGTGTTACGCAACGGACCTTTGGAGACAGTGGCTCCATCTCTCTGTCATGCCCCTTCGCAAGAGCTGTTTGGACTCAGGTCCTTTCTTGGGAAAATTTTGATTTACAGCTGCCACAACATGAGCCGGCCTCAATCGCTGTTTGGTGGGAGCATGCAGCGAGCAAGGTGCCAAAGCAGGAGCGCAGGCGCTTCAATGGAGTTTTTATATACATTGTTTGGAACCTGTGGAAGGAGAGGAATAGGAGGATTTTTGAAAATGAGCACAAAACGGCGCAACAGGTAGCTTCCATGGCCAAAGAAGACATAGTGCAGAGACACAGGGCTTTTGCTGGGTCTGGGGAAGTGCATTAGCAGTGACGAGCGTGTAACTGAACGGTCCTAGGACCAATCTGTTTGGCCTAGTGGGGGCCATTTGTACATAAAACTCTTTTCCCTAACTTAATTGAGCGGCAGAGCTCCTGCCTTTTACTTCAAAAAAAAAAAGGATCGGATGACTTGACTTAGGACTAAATAATTAGAACATCGTGTGTGTATGGGCATTTTTCTTAAAAAGACAAACAGAGCAGGTCGATCGAATCTATGCCAAGAGATCAAGAAAACATGAACAAATAGTAACTTTATTGCACACATATGGAAGCTGTCACACCAGTATGCAATGGATTAATCAAAGGAGAAGGATGACTTGACTTAGGACTAAATAATTAGATCATCGTGTGTGTACAGGCATTTTTCTTAAAAAGACAAATAGAGCCGGTCGATCCACTCTAAGCAAGAGATCAAGAAAACATTAACAAATAGTAAAGCTAGACACTAGTCATGAATCATTCTATGAATCTTTCTAACACCTTTTACGTGTGACAAGGTGGAGAGAAAACCCGTTACAGTAGGTAGGGGAGCATCATGGACATGCTTCATTAATCTAGGGAGATGCTACATGTCGCGCTTGATTTTCTCCCATAGCATCTTACACAAAGTGGAATTTCACAAACAAAAATTTATGGGGGCAAAGCTCAACCATGGGACAAAGAGCAAAACATTGATATCTTTTCAAATTTGGTTAAAGACTTCCACAACCCTTGTACTACCTTTTTTTAGTCTCTATATAACACATGAAAATTTTTGGTGGCTCCCAACACTTGATATCCAACTTTGAGAGCTATACCTCAGATTAGATCTAATCTTGTGTTAATAAAAAACTCAAATGTTATTGAAGCCTGCACATTAATCACCATCGTAAAAAAAAAAGTACATCCAAGAAGTGATTGTAATTTATGTCAAAACTACTGGTACTAATAGTTTCAGTATAATAAACTAGTTGTAACAAAGGTAGTAGCTAGAAACAAAAATTCAAATCTTAAGATGTTATAAAATGCTTGAATTGTAATAAAGAAAAAGCAAAATTTCCTAGGGCATCGGACATGGCAATAGCTGGAGGACACACAAAAAAAAAATCAAATTCAGTAGCGGACACTATCGAATCGTGGAAATTTACTGGTGTGGACACTATCTTTAAAAACAATATTTCTTTTGTTTGGTAGAGAAATGGAGTCTGTGAAATGTTCAAAATACCTTGGGTCAGGTCCAGTGCGTCTACACGGTTGGGGAACTGGAATTGAAGGTGAATCACTGAAGTGAGACAGGGTACCTAATGCTTATATTGAATACGTTAATCGAAAAAAGGAAAAGAATGATAACCTAAAACTAAAAGTCTACATGGTGTTGGGGAACTTGAAGGTGAATCACTGAAGTGAGACAGGGAACATAACGCTTATATTAAATACATTAATCGAAAAAAGAAAAGAATGATAACCTGACGCTTATATTAAATACATTAATGATAACCTAACGCTTAATGTTACGATCATCCAACAGTCTAGTGGCTTTGCCACAAGCAAAAGTCTAGACTAAATAACTTAAATCATGGGGCCATATATATAGTTGAGTGGCTTTGCCACAAGCAAATCATTGCACATAAATGGCGTAGTATATTAGTATCATATACTGATAATTTAATTAAGTTGAACCGAGCTACTAGCTTAAATGCTGGTATTCCATAGGTTTGTTCAATTCTTTATGCGAAACAACTTGAAAGTGTAAGTCGTGTCTACCTGAAACCACATGGGGGCAGTGGGGGCCACCGACCAACTTTACTGACAAGAACAAGAGAACATTAAGGAACCATATATATGCTTAGCGAATCATATATGATATTACCAATGTCAGGTTGCATGCTTGAAGTACATGTGTGTGCATGCTGGGACCAGGAGTTGATTCGTTCACAAGAACAGGAAACCAGGAATCATATGGTCGCGGCCCATGCGAAACGCCGGAACATGCTAGCTAGGACGAGGAAATAAACCAGGAATCATATGCTCGATCGCATGCCATGCTCGACAAACTAGTGACGAATCATATGCTCAGACAGTGCTATATGCTTTGACTAGGTCTTCGTCGATTAGAACAAAAATCAGTGAGAAATCATATACTCACCGACATCGAGTTGAATTCACACGCAGGGCCTTTAATTTGTCGACGAGAATCACAGGATTGAACCCTAGAAATGATTTCTGACCGGATTTGTTACTTTAATTTGGATAATAATCGGAATAATTTCGGCTAGAAACGGATCAATCCAATGGAAACAAACGAGGCCTGAGAAATGATATATGCTCATCGGTGTCGAGCTGATATAAGGAGACAAATCATATTGTTGATGGCGAATTAATCCCGGATCATACACCAGCTAGGGCTTTAGACGCTCGGGTCGCCACGGACTAAAGAACGCAGCAAGTAACCAACACGCTTTCGCGGTGAAAGAGCGGAGAGGTTTACGAGCAAACCACCAAAGGGTAACCAATAGCGCTTACGTGACGAAGAACGGCTAGTTTCCAGGCAAACTAGCAAAGGAACCGTCGAAGCTCTCGCCCGGGAGGGACCCCGTCAGGGCAAGGACGTCGTCGGGTTGCCCTAGGTCGGTCGGCAAGCCTAGGGCGCCATCCTTGGTCGCCTGGATCAAGGTGATGAGGACATCCTCCACTAATAACCGCTGGTAAAGACGCAACAAATAGGCCAAATGGCCTAGTTGTAGTCGGGCGGCGACTGTGCGAGCCTTTGAATAATCCCACCTTACTTAGTTTGGGAGGAGAAAGTCACCTTAAAACAGAGAGTCACCTTTCTCTTATTGGACTAGTCTTTTAGAGAGATTGGCCTTTCCCTGAGTGGGTGTGGATAAGAACTGTTGGGGTCCGGGCAACCTTAATTTATTGGGCCTCGGCCAACCCCATCTGGGCCGGATGTATCACAAGGGATGAACAACATGAGGTTAGAAAAGAGGTATAGTAGATGTATTTTGACGATTGGATGATGGGTCCTCAATTGGCCGTCATCTCCTCGTTTATATAGGAGGGGGTGGTCTTATCCCAGTAGAAAATATGTCCCAAACACGTTCTCCAAATTTCCATACGCGAAAATAGATACAAAACCGAGTTGGAGATAAAATCTCCTCGAAATACAGGCGAACCGGCTAAGCCGGCTCAGGGACTCGGCTTAGCCGGTTTCCACGGGCGTGGTAGTCCCTCAGGCGGTTGCCACGTCACTTAAAGAGGACCCGGCTTAGCCGAGTGGGAGACCCGGCTAAGCCGGCTTCAGGACCCGGCTTAGCCAGGTGGGGGACCCGGCTAAGCCAGCTTCAGGCCAGGCCATCAGGAACCGGCTAAGCCGGCTCCTAGACCCGGCTAAGCCGGTTTGGGGGCCGGCCAGAGTATGAACCGGCTAAGCCGGGTGGGGAATTCGGCTAGGCCGACTGGCCATGGCTCGCCATCTTCTCGCGCGATTCTTCGCTGTTTTGTCGCGCTATTTGGCCACCAACATACTTGTCACATGTACAACTTGTTAGAGATGCCATTGATTCACCTTGGGATATTTTTGAGTGTCAACACATGCCCCCCTGTTTTTAGGTGAATTGTGAATGAACCTAAAAACACGAGTCAAAGCCGAATAGCAACGATGCTCATTCATCGGCTTTTCAGCATTAAAAAGGTCTAAGAGCGATGTATACATCGGCCATTTTGTTTAAGGACGATATATGTATCGACCATTACTTGGAGAGCGCTTAGACTTCTTGCCAAACACTTGAAAAAGTAGTTTTTTCAAGTACCTCAACTTGAATTTTGGTTCAAATGTAATTCGAATCGGATTGATGTCTCAAATAGCATGATTATGAGAAATAATGATCATACCAACACCTTGGTCCTTTTTGCAAGCCGATTAATCATATTGTCATATTCATGTAGTAAAATTCATATATCATGCCCCCGGGCCTTAAAGCCATCAAAGTAGATTCCATGGGAGCTTTTCTAGTAGCACGACGATTGTAAGCATTCATCGGCTATGTTTTTATGCTAAGGGCGATAGCAAGGTATCGGCCATATGAGTTCATCCACGTGAGTATGCATAACTGAAATAAGTATTTGAGCCTTTGACTAGAGGGTCATCGATAAGCAAAATAATGAGGCAACCCTCCATAATATAGAGACCCATACCAAGGATCAAAATAAGGAGTTCAGGGATAACCATGCATACCTATAGATGAATTCCACATAGACATAGACAGAGAATATGGATGATGTCATGACCAATAATTTTGATGATTTGGTGCAAACTTGAATCTCCTTTTCTCCTTTGCCTTCATTGCAACACTTGCTTGAGAATCATCTTTCTGAGCTTGGATACTTCCTTTAGGAACCCATGTCAAGCCTTTCTCTTTCAGCTTCTCTGCACTAATTCGTTGCAATTTTCTCTTTTGCCAATATGACAACCTGTTGAGTGAACGCCCCTTCGCCTTTGATATTGCACTGGATATCTGGGACTCCTTTTGACGAGCTTTCTCCATGTCTGAATTGACACACTCCTCTATCATATTTGCTGCATTTGATGCCTCAAAATCAGCATTGGTTAATGTACTTTGCCGAGGTACTATAGCCGAGTTACTGTTCATGACCTGGACAGTGGTACTCGATCTGCTGATCCCAAGCTCAGGCAGTGTATTTTCTGTATCAACGCCTAGCTCAAAGGACCTTCGGTTAACCACGATAAGTTTGTTCTGGTCATCAGCTGAAATAATATCACGATGTGCTGGTTCTTCTCCATCTCCCTTTTCACAGTGTTGGTCACAAAGAACAGCAGCCGATCCAACTTTCTGGACAGCAGCAACTATGGAGGAGTTTCTAACATCAACCAATACACCCTTACAAGTGGCATTAACCGGTTCTCCCTTATGTGGTCCACTCAAAACTCCACTTATATTTGTATGCTCCTTCACGCGATAAACTTGTTTTACTTTCCTGCCTCCTCTCTGCCTAGACCAATTCTTTGGACTAAATCGGTCAATAGAAGTTGTATTGAACATGGGTCTTTTTAGAGACCGATTCCTTGGATTAAATCCTTCAATAGGAGTTGCATTGGACATGGGTCTCTTTGGAGCAGTCCAATCTTGATAAAAATGACGATGATGCATAGGAGGAGGTGATATCCATGAATTATAATAATTCCATGGGGAATAAAAATACGACATACCGTAAGGACATCCCCTTTGCATATACATAGATGGTCCATGTTGTTGAAACGGCAGCGATGTATGAAATTTTCCCCTGACAGCGATTCACATGGCGGATCCCTTGCCTTGGACGTGGTTTTGATGGCTTGAAATCATTAGCTCGAGCAGCAATCTTTTCATCCGCTTCTCTCCGATATTTAGCCAGAAGCTCTTCAAAAGTAAGCTTCGGCTTTCTCTTCATGTGCTTGCCGCAATCCTTGTCCAGATTGACCTTCAGCTTGTTTGGTTTGGCTTCGGTACGTCCTTCAGAACTTGATGCAATTTTCCTTCCATCGTCGGGAGACTTTTGCAAGCAATCTATATTCTCCTTGATTTTAGATATGTCCGAATTATTTAATTCGGTCATAGCTACTTCATTGACTTTACTTGAGCTAAATAAAAAATAATTGTGTTCAGCCTCATGTGGAGTCGAGTTTAAACTCTGACCGTCACTGTCTGAACATTGCAATGTATGCATCTCCCTGGTCAGATCATAAGGTGCATCGGCAACTTTATCGCTAGCCATATCGCTATTGCTTGCCGATACTTTCTGAATTTTTCCTTCTACAGCAGCGGACCTCTCTTTGATATCAGTGTCCGACATGCCATCTCTGTCATGCAAACATGCATGTTCGGCAGCACTAGCCGAACTCATATTCTCGTTTGCATGGTTAGGGAATTTTGGCCTTTCTTTTCCAGCAACAAACGTCACGGTAGGTGCAGTTATCGACCTTGCTTCTCTTGTGCCTGCACATGAATCAAAATTTTCTTGCTGCCCCCCAAGCGCATAGGTATCTGATGAAATTTCCACGCTCTGCTTCGAAGACTTAGGACAAATAAATTCGGCTTGGGATAGCCGAAAAAGGTCCTCATCTTCTTGGACAACAATATTAGTAGCTGACCCATTTTCGCAAGGATCAATAATTACTCGAACACCAAATTTTTTTTTAATCGGCTCTTCTACTGACTTGTTCTTTTCAATAGCCGATTTTTCAAAATTAAAACTAAGCAGCCTGTCAACAATCATATCATTGGTAACCTCCTTGGCAATCGGTATTGTAAACTCATTAAGCATATCATTAACCAGATTGTACATGCGAGTAGATAAAGTACCTGAAGATTGCATATCTTTCAACAATTCAAGGTTGCTGGCTGGCTTCCATTCTTTTATCGCGACAACGCCTTGCTCTGTTACCCGATAGCAAGACAGATACAACCTTTTTTCTGCCTCGTTCCTCTCATACAAATATTCATGTAGTATTTTCTCAAGTAGCTCAGTCATCCCGTCAAGGTTGACTTCAGATATAGCCATGGCCGAAGTACTTTTATCTCAGATTTTGCACAGTAATCCTTCTCCTGTATGCACTTGGCAAAAGACACAACTCTTAGTCTTAGCCTGAGCGGCAGGAACTCAGGTCGTCTCTAGTCAAGATGGCAACGGGTATTTACCCGACGGGTAATAGGAACCCACACCCACACCCGCCAGAGAAAATCTTACCCGTCGGGTTACCCGCGAATGCGCACGGGTAGGAAAATCGTTCTACACCCGCACCCGGCGGGCAAATTTTACCCGACGGATATTCCGTACCCGCGAACACACCCGAAAATTACATAGAAATATCATTTTTTAATAAACAATATATGAAAAATTTAGGAATTTTCACACCACCAAATACAACTCCATCCAATATGTATATACTAAGTAGTGTTCACATAGACTTAGGATAAATAATTAGGTTATGTGGGCTAAATTGATTATGATAGTTAGTTAATTGTTGCGGGTATTTTTTACTCGCGGGTACGCGGGTATGGGTAGTATACATCCATACCCGTACCCGCGTACCCGATGGGTAGAGGATTTCTTCCAGTAACACACCCGCGGGTAGAAAAATTTGTCCATACCCGCGTCTTAATCGGGTAAAACCCGTCGGGTACTCGGGTTTCAGGTACCCATTGCCATCTTGGACTCTCTAGCTTACGTCCAAAATACAGCAGCAGCGAGCAATATACTAATTAGATCACAACCACGTGTCGTATTCGCAAGCAGCCGATAAAGCCTAAACTGAATCGGCTGCAGTGCTGTTGACAGAACAGAAGCGATCGGCCCTAAGCCTGATCCCACGGTGATGGAAATATTTTTTATTGATCAATCTGATAACTAGAGAAGAAAATTCGGCTATAAAATAGCCGAAATAATCTTCCCCAGCGGAGTCGCCAAAAAGTGTGTTGACGCCGAATTGATCTCGGATCACACACCAGCTAGGGCTTTAGACGCCCGGGTCGCCACGGACCGAAGAACGCAGCAGGTAACCAACACGCCTTCGCGGTGAAGAGCGGAGAGGTTTACGACCAAACCACCAAAGGATAACCAATCGCTCTTACGTGACGAAGAACGGCTAGTTTCCAGGCAAACTAGCAAAAAAACCGTCAAAGCTCTCGCCCGGGAGGGACCCCGTCAGGGCAAGGACATCGCCCGGTTGCCCTAGGTCGGCCAACAAGCCTAGGGCGCCATCCTTGGTCGCCTGGATCAAGGGATGAACAACATGAGGTTGGAAAAAGAGGTATAGTAGATGTATTTTGACGATTGGATAATGGGTCCTTAATCGGCCATGATCTCCTCATTTATATAGGAGGGGGTGGTCTTATCCCAGTAGGAAACATGTCCCAAACACGTTCTCCAAGTTTCCATACGCGAAAATAGATCCAAAACCGAGTTGGAGATAAAATCTCCTCGGAATACAGGCGAACCGGCTAAACCGGCTCAGGGACCCGGCTTAGCCGGTTTCTACGGGCGTGGCAGCCCCTCAGCCGGTTGCCACGTCACTTAAAGAGGACCCGGCTTAGCTGGGTGGGAGACCCGGCTAAGCCGGCTTCAGGACCTGGCTTAGCCAGGTGGGGGACCCAGCTAAGCCAGCGTCAGGCTAGGCCATCAGGAACCGGCTAAGCCGGCTCCTAGACCCGGCTAAGCCGGTTTGGGGGCTGGCCAGAGTATGAACCGGCTAAGCCGGGTGGGGAACCCGGCTAGGCCGACTGGCCCTGGCTTGCCATCTTCTCGCACAATCCTTCGTTGTTTCGTCGCGCTATTGGGCCACCAATATACTTGTCACATGTACAACTTGTTGGAGATGCCATTGATTCACCTTGGGACATTTTTGAGTGTCAACACATATACTCCCTCCGTCCCGTAATAAAAGACATTGTGGGAGGGCACTCTACCGTCTACATTCAGCGCTGGGACCACTGCATCTAGATACACAGCATGGGAGGATGCAGAGGGAATACGCTGCACCTGGTAAGCTGCTCCGACGTCTTTTATTGTGGGACAGAGGGAGTACGCGATTTCACAGGGCGCAGCCAGTTCCGGTATCTACTAGGACGGGTCCTTTGCAAACGATCGTATATAAGCTCGTTTAGGGTTTAGTTGCGAGAATAGGCATGGGAAGATGCAGAGGGAATACGCTGCACCTGGTAAGCTGCTCCGACGTCTTTTATTGTGGGACAGTGGGAGTACGCGATTTCACAGGGCGCAGCCAGTTCCGGTATCTACTAGGACGGATCCTTTGCAAATGATCGTATATAAGCTCGTTTAGGAGTTGCGAGAATAGGAAACTAACGAAAATTCATATATATATATATGCTCGTTGGCATCGCGAGCTGAAATCATATATAAGCACACGTACGTACGGCCAATGTCAGTCTATGATTGGATAAGGCCCTCCCCAATGAGGCCAGTGGCGAAGCTACGTGTAGCTATCGGGGTCGGGCGACACCGATGGTTTCCAGATAGCGTCTTATACGTACAATTTTTCACCGGCATGTAGTCTAGACTCTTGCGTCCATAGCAGACTAGCTGCGGCCCAGCGTCCATCGACCAAACACATGCAACAACTATGCAAATGTTTGCACGTTCAGGGTAATAAGCCCACAATGAAGGCCCATTCTCGACTTCTCCCTTCGTCCGAGTCTACAGGCGGTAAATCAGAAGTCCAGACGTCGCCTTAGAGTTTCTGACGCTACAACTGACATTTTCCCATGGCGAATCCACCTGCATGTGGCACCTGGGGCTGCGGCGGCGATCGATAGGTGGCGACTCGCCGGGGCGGCGGCGCCGGAGCCGGCGCCGGCACCCCTGGCCGCTGGTGATGCCGCGATGTGCTCCCTGGACTCTGATCCGCAATCTCAACTCTCAAGCACCTGAAGTTTTTTTTTAGATAATGGATAGAAACTATCCGGCTTCATCTACCAATCGGTAGAATTAGGCCAATTATTACAACGCTTAGTTCAAAAAATACATCACAAAAGTTTAAACAGCCACAAGCTGGCCATAAGAAAACAGGAAATCCAAAATAGTCTAGACAACTGCTAGCCAATACGATTATTTGAAAGCCATCTATGGGAGCTAAAAACTGTAGTGCGGATGTCTCCAATCGTTGTCCTGCGTGAAGAAGGAGATCACGCATTTCCTCACGCCCATTTGCAGCTTTGTCCATTGTCGCAACCAAGTAAGTTCCCCTGAATAGAACCTGCAAAAAAAATTTTAGCCTACATTTGTCAAACACTACCTCATTTCTTGTTATCCAAATAGTCCAGCATAAGGCAGATGTTGCGGTTAATAACAACGCATTTTGAGTTTTACTGCCCAACTTTGACCAGTTGTCAAAGAGATCCTCCATATGCAGAGGAGCAGATATCCCAAACAAAAGGTGAACAAGCGCCATAAGAATTTAGCATAAAAACAGTCAAAAAAGAGGTGTTGAATACTCTCTGGACAATGGCAAAAAGCACAACTTTTATCACCATTCCAGTTACGCCTAGACAGGTTATCCTTCGTCAAAATCACGCCTCTCTTTAAATACCACAAGAAGATCTTGATTCTTGATGGAATCTTAATTTGCCAAATATCTTGTGACACTCTTACCCCGTTGTTAATCAACGCAGCGTACAAAGACCTCACCGAGTAGGCACCTGAAGCATTCAGTGACCAGATAAAAACATCCCTTTCCCCGTGTAAGTTCATATTTTGTATGGAGGCTACGATTCTGTGCCAGTCCCTTAGGTTTCCGCCCACTAAATTCCTCCTGAAGGAGACATTTAGAGGAACTATTGCCAGGACATTGGCCACTGAATCCTGTTTCCTCCTCACTATATTGAACAACGCCGGGAATTTGTCTTTCAAAGGTTTATTTCCAAGCCATGTATCGAACCAAAAGCGTGTTTGAGTTCCATCGGCCACCCTGAATATGCCAAAGCCCAGCACGGTGTCTTTAACATTCATAAGACCCTTCCAAAAGTGTGAGTCCGTCGATTTTTTCGTGCAGCAACCTAGTGGTTTGTTTTTTAGGTACTTATTCCTTAACAGTTGTTGCCATACTCCTTCCTCATTTAGTAATTTAAAAAGCCATTTACTCAGCAGACACTTATTCTGTATTTTTAGATTTTGTATCCCTAATCCCCCTTGTATCTTAGGTTGGCACATTACTTCCCATTTAGCCAATCTATATTTTCTCTTATGCTAATCACTTTGCCAGTAAAATCTAGATCTAAAACAATCGATTTTTTCTAATACGCCTTTCGGTAATTCAAAGAAGGATAGCATAAACATCGGTAAGCTCGAAAGCACTGATTTATGAGAACCAGACGTCCTCCTACCGAGAGCATCTTACCCTTCCAACCGCTTAATTTACTCTCAATTCTTTTTCCAATTTCCACCCAATCCTTATTACTGAGCTTCCTAGTGTGCATGGGTAGGCCCAGGTAGCGGAACGGAAATTTACCGACCTCGCACCCAAATAAGCTGCGAATATTATGTCTCATGCTCTTTTGCACTGCTAATGCAAAAGATTTCGCTCTTACGAAAATTAATTTTAAGGCCGGATAGTTGTTCAAAGGTACTTAAGATTAATTTTAAGTGTACTGCTTTGTCAACATCATGGCCCAAAAATATCACAGTATCATCCGCATATTGTAAGATTGAAAGACCATCTTGAACCAGATGAGGGATGACCCCCTCTATATGACCCACTTCCTTAGCTCGAGCAATTAGGATAGCAAGCATGTCGACCACTATATTAAATAGAATCGGCGACAATGGTCCCCCTTGCCTCAGGCCTTTTTGGTGCGGAAGTACGGGCCAAGCTGGTCATTCACCTTAATATTTACATTTCCACCTTGTGTAAAATGTTTCACCCAAGAGCACCACTTTTCGGAGAAGCCCTTCATTCTTAACGTTTGCTGTAAGAAACCCCAATTTACCTTATCATACGTCTTTTTGAAGTCTATTTTAAAAATAATTCCATCTAATTTCTTTCTATGAAGTTCATGGATTGTCTCATGAAGAACTACTACACCTTCCATTATATTTCTCCCTGGTAAAAAAGTCGTCTGCGTTGGTCTAATTACCTTATGAGCAATAGTGGTTAACCTGTTAGTCGCTACTTTGGTAAAAATCTTGAAAGAGACATTCAACAAACAAATTGGTCTATATTGTTGAATGGTCTTTGCCTCTCTTTTCTTTGGGAGCAAAATAATATTACCAAAGTTTAGACTATGCAAAGGTAAATCCCCCTCCTGGAATTCCCTAAACAGAGCCATCAAGTCTGGTTTAATTAAATCCCAAAAGACTTGATAAAACTCTGGAGGGAAACCATCTGGACCGGGTGCTTTGTTGTGTTCCATCTGAAAGACTGCTGCCCGGACCTCGGCTTCTATGAAATCGCCAGTTAGGAACTCATTTTCTTCCTTTGAGACTTGTGGAATGTCTTGAACAAAATTCTCGTCCAATTCCATCCCAACATTATCCGGTGGCCCAAACAGGCTTTTATAATAGTTGGTAATATGCTCTTTTAATTGAGCATCACCCTCTATTATATTGTTCCCATCCTGAAGCTGAAAGATACGAGTTTTCCGGTCTCCCATTAGCCAACAGATGAAAGTATTTAGTATTGGCATCACCCTCTAGTAAATGTTTAACCTTTGCTCTTTGGTGCCACTTTAACTCTTCTTCTCTTAACAATTCTGCAAGCCTATCATTTAGTACATGCTTTAAATTCAATTCAGCTTCACTAAGCGTTAGCACTTCTGCCTTTTTGTCTAGTTCGTCCAGCTTATTTAAAAGTTCATTCTTTTCTTTCCTATAATGCCCGCTCAAATTCTTTGCCCAGCCTCTTAAGTATTGGCGAAGCCTTCGAATCTTATTTTACTACCGCTCCATTGGTGAGCCAGTATCCACAACACTATTCCATACGTCCCCCACTATGTCACAAAACCCATCTCTAAGTAACCAACCCAATTCAAATTTGAACTGATGTTGATACGTTTGTGATGAGTTATTTGTATTACATAATAAAGGGGTGTGATCAGATATTTCTCTAGTCAGAGCATGGACAGTTGAAAGCGGGTACTTGGATTCGAAGTCGGTGCAAACTAAAATTCTATCTAATTTCTCAAAAGTCTGATTAGGCAAACGGTTTGCCCAGGTGAAATTACGACCTGTTAAATCAAGCTCTCTCAAGTTTAGAGAATCTATGACAGCATTAAACAGGAAGGGCCACCTATCACTGTAATTATTGTTGTTCTTTTCACTTGGGTTGCGAATAATGTTGAAATCACCACCCATAATTATGGGTACGGTGTCATTCGAACATATTCGAACTAATTCTGACAAGAAAAGAGATTTCTGATCATTTTGTGCTGGACCATACACCGATAAAAGATTAAATTTAAAGTCATCCTCTATAAGACGCAACTTAAAACGTATAAAAAAATCCCCTTCTTCTATCTGCCCAACATCAAAGGTTTGAAGATTGATCCCTACTAACATGCCACTGTAACGACCCTTGAGGCCTTGCAATGCCAAAGAAAATCTACGCCAAAAGCAGATATTATTCAAAGTTGATTGCGGGAAGCTGTCTTTCCCTGTTTTACGATAAGGCAATGAAATCTAAATTCTTCTCCCTTGTTAAGTCAGACAAGAACCTATATTTTTTGAATCCATAAAACCGTTTACAATTCAGAAAAATACCTTTCATTAGGAGCTAATTTTTTTAGATTTTTTAACACCCTTGGAACCACCCTTCTTAGACCGTGATAAGTGGGTTTTGTACGTCAACAGTATCACAACCCCCATCACCTAGTTCCTCGGATATCTACGAGCAGATGAAATTTAGAGCCTCCAAGTCCATCCTATCATCCAAGTGAACAGACAGAGGATAAATCATCCACTTTTACATGCGTACCTTCTAATGGTTTACTAGTAGACATTCGACACTCTCCAAATCTTTTTAATTTATGTAGCGAACTAGAAACAGCAATATCATTAGAACCTAAAAAGAGACACCTAAGGCGGCAGCTGATTGTAAGATAAAAGAATTATCAAAAGAATTAAAGGAGATAGGCTGTGGGTCGTTACTTTTAATAGTTGCATGGTCCAGATTTTTCCTTGCCTTTGCTGCCTTTGCTTTCTCCATCGAGTCTTGAGCCGAGTTAGCTGCAGTCCTCTTGCTAGTTCTCGATGGTGACCCCTGTCCCCCCCCTACATGCTTCATTCTCTTTTATGATAGTTCCTGAATCAATTTTATGCTGAAGTGTACTTGGTTTCCATTGTGCCGTACCATCGGGATTGAGACTGGTTGGAGACAGTAAGACCATAGGCCTAGAATTGCGTCCTGTAGTCACTGTGTCAACCTTGCTTATGTTGGGCGGCTCAGTATGAGCACCAATGTCACAATTCTTACTCAGTTGGTCATTTGGTGCCACTGAATCAGTGTTGATTCTATTTTCTTTTTGGACCACCTTCTTCCCTCCATTATTCGTTCCATCAAGGTCCATGTCGTCAGGATCTTCCTCTTCCTCTGGATCTTTATCCTCATCCCTGGTAGTATCCATGTCAATGACATAGGGCTCACCATTCATTAGGTCTTTCTCAACTTTAAACTATAGCTCGTAAACGAAATCCCCAATTACCACATCCACAAAGGGTGGAATAATATCAGGGTTAAGCACTGCTACTCTCATTCTAGGCCTGCCAAACTTCTTGGTAAAGACAGTATCAACAGTCCTAGGGACTCCAAGGATAGAACCCACTGCCCAGATGATAGGAAAATTCCTGAGCTCTGATGGAAGACCCCTGAATTGAACCCAAACCTTTGGGATCTCATATTTATACACTTCATTATCAACCGCCCTCTCAAAACGAATTTTCGGTGTCACACTTTGAGCATCCATTGGGCCCCAATTCACCATATGATTCAGCACCTCGGCTGAAGGAAACATGGTAGTGAAAGCATCGGTACCCTTGAGATTAATGACCCAGCTGTTTCCCGGTAGTAGTCTGTCAAGTTCCACCGCTAACTGATCAGCAGATAAGGAACCCTCCAGCACACGTACCACAGCAGATGTATCAACCGGGGTAGCTTTTGGGATATCTGTCATTGGTATGAAATAAAATCCCAATCCTTCTACCGCATAACCACAAGGAATAGCAGTAGAATTCAATTTCTCCAGATACGGGCACGCCTTCTTCGCATGATCACCATGACAGACCTCACAGAACAAGACAGCAGTGCATTCTGTAGTGACATGCCCCTTTGTGCGACAGCGATAGCAATACGGCTTTTTATTTTTTTGTTTTTCTCTTTTCTCAGAAGATTCAGGAACATCTAGAGATGGGTTAAATGGGACAGGTATCACCTTGCTGTTGTCCTTCAAAGTGCCAAGCTGAAGAGAGGCCGAACCCTCGGCCAACTGCTTGCCGGCTGCTCCAGCCGGCGCCTGCTGGTGCTGGATGGCCGGCTGCCCCGCTGGATAGCGGCCTGCTTAGTCGCGCCAGGGCCACCTTGGTTGGTCGTCCCCACCGCTGACGCCACAGCGACATCGGCCTGCTGGTTGGGCAGCAAGGCCGCGTCCGTAACCTCCATTGCCACGTGATGGCCACCACCGTTCGGCCCCGGTTGGAAACCGGCACCGGGATTGGCCAGCCCGTGATCAGCAGGGACGTGTGGAGCTTGGCCGCCGTTAATGATGGCGAGCTGCGCCCCCGGATGTCCTCCAGTCGGATGGCCGCCGTGGTAGGCCGGACCACCGAACTGATTGCCATAGGGATAGCGTTCATCCTCCCATCCCCGCCCGCGACCACCGTAGTTGCGAGTACGGTAGCCGAAGCCTCCATCGAAACCACCATGTCCGCGACCACGTCCCCGGCGTCCACGTCCGCGCGGTGGGAAACTTCCGCGGCCATGGTTCCCTCCGTGACCTCCAAACCCCTGTGCATATCCTGGGTTGAAGCCAGGGAAGAAGCCAGCCGGAGACCCTCCGCCGCGCGCCTGGCCGTTGCCGTTCCCGTGGTTTTGGTACGCCATCGGACCTGTCTTCACCGGGTCCACGTACGTTCGCCTCGCTTCCGGCGGCTTTCGATGGCGGCTGCGAGACCTTGGCAGCGTTCCCGTGCGAGAGAATAGGGCACATAACCCCTTAGTGGGTCTAAAGAATTTGCCGGGCCCAAATTCCAGCTTCTCGCCTACTCGGACCGGTACCCCGCCCCCGGACGATGGGAAGCGGTGATCACGGCCGGGATACAGCGGTCCACTTGGCAGGAACCCGCGATCCGCGCCTGCCCTGCCACACCGCGCGGCGACCGCTCAACCGAGGGAATCGCGGCGGTAAGTGGAGGAAAAAGCGGATCGGAGTCCTGAACTCGCGGCAATTCAAACCAAGGGGATGCGCCCGAAGATTTCGGATCAGAGCACTCAGCGTTCGAAATTTCAAAATTTGAAAATCTCTTCTTCTCCGACGAGTTGATTGCTGTGGATCGTCGTCCAGGCTTGCTCTTCTGGTAAGACGCCATGGCAATAGCATCCCCCAGTGTCCTCGGTGGAGAGACACGAGGTAGGGGAAGAGGACCTTGCCATGGCCTTCCGGAAGTTTTCTTCTGGACCATCGTATTCACTATTGACATCGCCAAGTTGACGCTACCAGGTGAAGAAACCTTACTAGTGTCCAGGGCCTTTTCGGCTCTGTAAAGTTGATCTACCGTAAATCCTGCTTTGGCTGCTTCCCTGACAAAGTCCGGCGTTGAAGGAAGGTCGTCGTCATCGGAGCTTGAATCGTCGCCATCATTGCCGGGCTGCGACCAGAACCGAGACGGAATGGCAGCACACGCCGCGCCGTGCACCGGCTTCGGCCTGCTACACGCGTCCGCCGCCATCGCCACCACACGCGAGAGTGCCGCGCGCCCATCCGCTCTCCGCCGTTCGCCATCGTCTTCTGAATCCCCGTCGTCCCCCTCATCGGGAGAAGGCACCTGAAGGGCCTTCTTGGTCGCCGGCGCTAGAATTAGCCGGCGGTGCCTCCGGCAGTTGCCGGACACTCTACAGTCGCTCCCTCTCATCTCTCATAGTGTGAGGTTCAGGTGCTAGGTACACCAAATATCTAAATTCTGCAATTGATAACTAATGATCTATTTTCTTCATTATCACATTGATGTCTACATTTTACTGATTTATCAAGTCTAAATTGTAAGTTCTTTGGGTAATTGGTTTTCTTTTCTTTCAGTTTTATAATTCGAAGTTTTGAAGTCAGAATTTGGAGATAGGATATTCTGCCGCAGCAAATAATGGCAAATTCTAGGCTTCTAGCAAGATATCAGGTAATTTTGTCTCTTTTTTTTTGCGACCAAGGTATTTTTGTCTACTTGACAACTTGAGTATGGCTTGCGTTAGAGTGTTGATTTTTAACTTTAAATTATATGGCTGCTTGCACATTAATATTTATCTATTGTAGTGTTTAAGCACACTGGAACAATTCTTAATAGGAAATAACCCCTCCCGATGCCATGTATGGTACTGCATTTTTGCAACCTAAAAAACCTCAGATTGCGACGGATAGCATGCGCCCCAAGCATTACGATTAAGCTAGAGGACTCCTCACCCAATTCGAGAAAAAACTTGAACTGAACCCCATACAGGGGCTACAAACTTGTGTTTTAAGTAACGCAGGGCAGATGAGAGATTTTTTTATTTTTTAATCTCATGCCAGCCAATTTGTCCCACGGTGGATTGAACCCGGCACGCAAGGATGCCATAGAGTGTGTTTGACTAGCTAGGCTAGCGTCCCTTGACGCATATTTGCAACCTTAAAGTTAAGCACTATAGGTTTGTCTTCGACCCCGGTGATGATTAATCCTGGCTTCGCCCCTGAATGAGGCAATGAGAAGAGGAAACCAATGAGGAGAATCATATGCTCACTAGCAATGTTTGGACAAAAAAAGAAGAGAACAGTAAGGAATCATATGCTCGACAGCGACATATCCTTGGGACCAGGCCTTTTTTTTTTTTTGGGTCTCGAACATGCTTAGCACGTAGTATTTCATTAAGAGGAGGTTGGGCCAGGCCTTCACACTGACGAGGATAGGAAGCCAGTGAGAAATCATATATGCTGGCTATCTTCCAGCTGAATTCACACACATGGCAAAGCCAATGCACATAGCCTTGCTAAAAGCCAAGTTGGGTGCAAACAAGAAGCAGGGAGGGTAGTGATCTTGTTTGTAAACTTGGCTCCCTTGGTTCTTGCTTGGACCCGACTTGGCTCTTGCAGGGATGGCAGGGATGCTTCGGCTCCTCCAGTTCCATCAAAAAAAAGGAAAGAAGAAGAAGAAGAAGAAGAAGGAGAAGAAGAAGAAGAAGAAGAAGAAGCAGGGATGGTAGTGGCGACATGAGGTGTATATATGTGGTTGGACGAAGCTTTCTCCGACTTTGCTGATGAGAACTAGAGATCATCTCCCACCTCTTAGAAACATAGTGCCGCCAATGCATGTGGCCAAACATTATCATCCCTAACTCAATGAGTGGTGCTGTCCTCAACCCTACCCACTTCCAACACCACACTATCGCTTTGAAGCATATCATATCTATGGCAGCCCATCATGCAGGAAGTACATAGGCTTTTTGTGCCACCTCTGTCAACAACAGCGAGAGAAGACTGAAGAGCTAGTGGTTGCCAGCAACAGACCCGAGCACTAGCAATTAATACAATCAATAAACATTAGTATCATGAAGCAGTAACTCGATATAATGGTTCAAAGAAGTAAATCTATATCTTACTATTACTAATTGGAGGCTCCAACGAAGCCTCTACGTTAACTCTCAGCAGAGGTGCTAGAAAAAAGATAAATTATGGAAATTCTCACAATAATTAGAAAGATCTTGCCATCAACTTGATCACCATTAATATTGACAGCCATTAGATTTTATCTCAAAAATTACCCACCTGCCATTATGAAATAAAACATGATATTATTGAAAATTTGCCTCAATATAATTAATAAAATAACCGCAAAAATCAATTGTCCAGGTGCTTTTACGTGTGCTTTCCCCAAACCCATCTAATCGGCTTCTTGATCACGTTCTCTCCCCGGCACACACGATCGCCAATGCGCCGCTGCCTGCCCCTGACCTCTTCCCAATTCCGATCGAGACCAATGGTTACATGGAGGATGTGGCGGCAAGGGCGTCGTGGCCGGCCGGAACGACGCCGGCGGGCGGTGACGTGAAGATAGATGGAGGAGCTCGCCAAGGAGGGGTGGTGTGCCGCGAATACGAGACATCGGCCGAAGCTGTGGCGCCGGTGTTTGCAGGACCTGCCGCGTCTACGTCGTCGGCACCGCACATATTGTGTAGGTGAGCTGCTGTTCTGTAGTCTGCCGATGCTGGTATTTATGATGCACAGCGGTCAATGATTTCCTAAACGAAGTTTTGGGGCTTGAATTGAGTTGTATGTATAGGCATTGGATGCCATGCCGAAAGGACTGCGTGTTGTTCTGAATTCTGATTGCTTCTCATGCTGTCAGGCAAGATGGATGTTGTAGCTGGCTTGGTGAACTCACGAAAATCTTTTGAATGCATTAGTGTCCTCCTACACTAGAGTTTTCCTTGGACATGTTGAGAGACAAGTAGGATCGGAAGGGCACCAAGCACTAACCTGCATGCATGTGCCTCATGTGCGAGAAGCAGCCAATTGGTATGCTTGCGCACATGGAGGCCACACATCGTTACTGGCTTCTTAATCTGACAGATGAAATCTCATAGTAGGCTGTGATAAAGTCAGCAATTGCATGGTGCCCAAGAATGATCTTGCATACATGATCATTGCATGGTGGTGTCCCCGGTGGCCCGCAGGAATCAATAATCATGAATTGCCTGTTGCAGTTGATTATCTTCAATCTTCATCCAAGGCAGCTTCCTTTATTTATTTGTCAAAGCCATCTACTACAGAAATTCAGATGCTTGAGCCAAAGGTTGCATCCCACTATGCATTGTGTCGACCTGACGGCGACCACCAACGTTGGCAAGATGCACCAATGGGCAATGGCGCAAATTACAAGCTTGGTCATGAGGTTTTACCAATTGAGGGGCTCATTTTATATAGTTTCCATATGTGGTCACAACATTCTATATTGTAGTATATATATCCAAATTTTCAGGAAACTTTATTTGCTCCAGTCCGATTAAGGAATCTATTTTCATTATAGAAAAATAAAAGGTATATTAATTTGCCTATGATTAGCCCGTGCAAGAGCCCGTGCAAGTGCACGGGTTGATTGACTAGTTCCTATCTAATTGCAATTTTATTTGTCCATTTGGATAATATATCATGCCAAATTTTTTTGACAGAACTATATCATGCCAAAATTGCGTCAGGTGATAACTGATATTACGATTCTAAATTATGTATGTAAACGATATAAAGAGTCAAACATACCTGTATAGACACTATGAAAGATATTACAATGAGTCTAGCCACACTATCAGCATGGTCACCTTGCTATTTTTATATACTCACAAATAGTAATGCACAAACCTTGACACAAATTCGAAAATACCAAGATTCAGACGTTGAAACAACCCTAAACACTCAGGCGCCTCTAATTTGTTCTTTTAGGAAACCCTCCAACCAGCTTTGTTCCTGAAGGTCATGTAGCAATTCATCATATAAAGTTTCACACCATAAAAACGAAGCATCAAATCTGATATATTGACAGAAATGGGAACAGGGTGCCGGCCGCACCTGCCCCCTCTGCGCCTCGCCACCAGCAGGATGCCGCCACCCAGGATCGCGGGACAGGGCGGCGCCACCGTGAATGCCGGGGGGGGCGCCGCCGCCCGAGAACAGGCGTCCACCGGGCGGGCGCTGTCCCTAGGGCGCAGGTGCGGGCGTCGAAGGAGCCAAGCGCTCGGGACTGGAGCTCAACACCGCCTCGGCCGCCCCTTGGAGCGCACCCGTGCCATCGATGTCCGCCCCTCCGGGCCGCCGGCCGTGGAGCTGTTGGCAGCGTCGCCCGGCCGCATGTCCCCGGACCATCGATCAACCCATCCGGGAGGCCGGGCCCGAGCAACTCCGAGCTTCCGGGGCGGGATGCGCCGCCACGGAAACACCACCCCGTCCTGGGAAGCTCCTCCACCCCTAGGATCGCCATCGCCGCGCTGTCCCTAAAAAAGTCCGACCCGGCCCAGGCGCAGCCGATGCCGTGGCGGGTGGCGACCTAGCTCCCTCGCCACGGAGCCGCCCATCGCGGGCAAGGCGTCCAACGCCCCAGCACGCCGTATGGCGTTTACGGTGGGACGCTCCGACATGCCATGACGGCAGCGACACAGGGGGACGCGGACGACTGCTGTTCCCCCACCGGGGTTCGAACAGCGGCGGTGGGAAACCCTTCCCTCCCGTCGACGCCCGGAGTTGCGAGGCCGCGGGAGGAGGTGAAGCCCAGCCGACACCGCCTGATCTCTCCCAGCCCGGGAAGCCTGGCCAGAGTGCCCTAGGCCTGGAAGCCGTTCCGCCAACGCCACCAACGGAGCAAGCGGGCTCCCCGAACGCTGGTCAGGCCTCCCCGGGAGGGGCCTCCAACGGGAGCAACTCCGCGGGTCAGATGGCCTCCAGTCCCTGTTCGCCTACACGGCCGTGTAGGCCGATTACACGGCGTGTAAACGCTACTCAGTAGTCAACCGTGTTGGCCGTGTAGGCCGTTTAATCCGTTTAATCCCGTGTAATCCGTTTTTTGGCCCGTTTAATCAGATGTATAATCCGACTATTCACTAAACGAAGGGTGACCGACCGTGTACCGTGTAGCGTGTAGGCTAACATTGGCCTCCACTGGTCTTCGCCTAAGGAAGTTCCGGCAGCGTATCTTGCGCAAGAACGCCTCGCCTCTGCTGCCGCTGCCGCCAATCTCCCAGGCATCGCCGCAGGCCTGGTTGCCGAAGCGGAGCCGGAGAATCGCCGAGCAACCCCTGTCGAGGGTGCCAGTTTCCAAGCGCGGAGAGGTCCTTGCCATGAAGCGCTTGGGCTTCTTGGAGGAGGGCGCGAATAAAGCCAACACGGCGGCGAAGAAGGCATACGACAGCATCTTCGTCGACAAGCTCTCCGCATCGCACGCCGAGGCCATTAGGGTGCTCTTCGCCGACCCGTCCAGTCCGACACGGCGGAGGAGACGCGGGGGCTCGCACGTCTAGGCGACCTCGAGGCCGAGGCGGCCAACCTACGTTGTTTAATTCGCGAGTAATAGCTTCTAGGCTCGACGCTTAGGGGAGAGAGCAATTTGTACATCATGTAATTCCCAAGCGCACCGTTTGAACAATGTATTAACAAACCCTCTTTCTTAAATGCAATGATGCGCAAATCTTTTGCGTATTCGAGAAAAAGACAGAAATGGGAACAGATCCCTTTCTAATTTACATGGAAAATCACGTGACAAACAATAATTTATTTTTTTATGTACAAAGACTAGAGCCATCGATCACATGCAATCCATGCATGTCAGATGTTCTCTTCGCTGGTCACATACTTGAAATCGTAGCAATTGACACCGGTGTAGAGGCCGTCGTCCATTTCGTACGTGACCTGCCGGCCGTCAACCAGGGTGTCCCTCTGCGTGTAGGAGAAGGGGACGTCGCAGAAGGCCCTGGTCGCCGTCGAGGCCACCGTCACCTTGGTCTTGGGAGGCACGGTGACTTCGTAGGCGACCTTCTGCGTTGTCTCCTTGTCGACCGGCGACCCCCAGGTGTAGGATCCGCTGAACTCAGCCGAAACCTCGACGCTCCCGTCCGCCACGATCACCGGAACACCGGCGCAGATCGTGGCGTCGACGACACCGAGCTTCAGCGTGACAGTGGAGGCCCAGGTCCTCTTCTCGGCGTCCGTGTACTCCATGGTCAGTTTAGCCGTGTTGTTCGACGTGGTGCCGTTGACGGCGGAGGCGGTGGCCATGGTGACCACGCTCCGGCCGTAGATCCTCGGCTGGGCGAGGTCGAACACGACGTTGCAGATCTGGCGTGAGACGACCGGCTCCTCGAACTGCAGCCTCGCCTCCGCCGTGATGGTGGGAGTGCCGGCGTTGAGGCAGCTCCTCTTGCCCTCCGTGGTCAGCCTGTTGCAGAAGTAGTCGTTGCCGAGGTTCTGGAGCGCGAACACCGCCGGCCCAGACAGTCTGATGGCTCTGAACCGCGTGTCGTCGTCGTCGCCGCC
This sequence comes from Chrysopogon serrulatus, assembly GCA_015844335.1. NCBI lineage: Eukaryota > Viridiplantae > Streptophyta > Magnoliopsida > Poales > Poaceae > Chrysopogon > Chrysopogon serrulatus. The sequence goes on from JADLZL010004250.1 coordinate 26,481, forward strand.
GCCGCCGTCGCCGTCAGCGTCAGTCCAGATCCAGTTCGGGCTGCGCCTCCAGAACTTGCCCACGTGACACGACCGCACGCGGAAGGTGCCGTCGGCGTCGGTGTGGACGGTGTTGAGCACGGATTTGTCGCCGACGTCGCGTGCCGAGAACTGGAGGTACGGGTACCGCTCCACGGTGCGCGCGCGGAGGTACATGCCGTTGTCGCCCTTGACCGCGAGGTACCTGGGCAGCACGAACTGCTCCGACAGGTCGTGGACGGTGAAGTTGGCAATGGCAGCTTCGCCCTCGTCTCCGGTTGGTACGGAGAGACTGGCATGCTCCTCCGGCCTTGTCGTGCCGTCGTTGTCAGGGCTTGAGGGCAGGCAGGCGTGCTTCCCCAGATGGACGTGGAGGAGCCTGCGACGCCAAGTGTTAGTAGACTGACTAACTTATACTATAATTACAGAGGCAATAATTTAGCTGCATCGATTTAATTACAGTCCATGATAACTAGATGGTGTAAGGTTTTACTGAGGATGTACCTTATGGAGCGTGGAGGCACACGTATTATCCGGAACAGAGTGCACGTCGACTTCGACGAGTCTTCCTCCGCTTCGTCTGCGGCGCCGACGATAGCGCAGCCGCCGTGGTTCTCGTTCTGGTTCCGGTGCGGCTCCGCCACCCAGTACTTGTTGTCATAGCAGCAGCGGATGTGCACGAGCCCGGCGTGCTCCCTCGACGGCTCGATGTAGAACCTGGAGAACGGGCTGGCGACGCCCTCGCCGTTCAGCCGCAGCGACCTGCCGCCGGCGCCTCCGCCGCCTCGCGCGTCGCGGCAGAGGTAGTACGCCGGGCGCTTGCCGTTACCTTGCCACGACGACTGGAAAGCGACGCAGTAGACGGGCGACCTCGACTCCGAGAAGAACGTCGGCTCGCCGCCTTTGGCCTCGCTCGGCGTGGCCATACGCGGCGGTGACGCGAGGCATCCACCCATGGCGGTAGTTAGCTGGCTACCTCCGGCCCTCTATCGTCTACTACGCGTCTGTTGTGTTCACGCTCTCCGGTCCAGCAACCCAGGCAACAAGGCCAGATGATAGATAGAACTTGAGCATGGACGCAAAAACAGAAACAATCATTGGATCATTCTATCCAGTCATCCTCTCTCTGGTACAAAATCGACGACCTGACTTGAGGAAACATATAACCAAAAATAATATGTACAGAGCGAGTGACAAGTAGGCTGCAAAAGCTTAGAAGATTAGGTAAATTAAAATAAAAGTCATATATACGTCTACAACTAACCATTAACGGAAAAGGCTGAAAAGGAAATTTATACGCATTTGGTTGTATCTTAGGCTTCCATCGTCACAACACATGTTCAGAAATGTAAAATTTCTGAAGCAACAGTTAGGCGAGTTTGATTTTTTTATACTACTCCTAGTACGCCACTACTACTACTACCAAAAAAAAAAAATCCTTTACCATGACCTTTCCGAAACACCATCCAAGACGGGTAGGATTTTAAACTGCCTCAGTTAATGTCTAAGATTAACCGAAGCGGTCATTTTTTATTAACCGAGACGGTCACAACAAACTGCCTCGGTTAATCGATTTACGGAGGCGGTAAAAATATAACCGTCTCGTAAAATCTATTACCCGAACTAGGTTTTATAAGAGGTCCGCCTCTAAAAATACCTCCATTTAGGTGGCGGGCGTCTTACAATGGCCCGCCTTGGTTAATAGAGGTCGGCCCACTGCCTATTCGCAGAGGCCATATGAGGCCAGTTTCTAACTATGAGTATATAAATAGAACGAAAACCATAGCCCACTCGTGTTTTCTCCTTTCCCAGCCACGACCGCTCCTGCCCTCTCCCTTCCACAGCACCTCTCTCCCTCCCGTGGCTCTCCCCCCACTGCGCCCCACCACGACCCTCTCCCAACAGCGGCCTTCCCCCCACCACGCCCCCATAGTGGCCCTCGCCCCCACGATAGCCCTCTCCAATTAACCACGGCGGCCCTCTTCGGCTCTCTCCCACTGCGGCGGCCCTCTTCGACTCTCCCTGCAGGCGGCGGCGGCGGGCAAATCTGGCCGGATCCGGCGCGAGCAGCGGCTGCGACCTTCCCCACCCTCTTCTTCACCCAAGCAGTGCTCCACTCCCTCTGATCCGGGGCGGGGGGTCACGGGGGTGCCTCGGCCGGGCGGCGCCGATGCATGGGGTGGGGCACGCCACCCGTGGCGACAGCGGTGGCGGTGTGCGGGGGTGGTAGATCGAGGCCCAGATCTAGGCCCGTTAGGGTTTGGTACGGGTTGTTTATTTTTATTTTGTTTTCTAAATTTGATTAACCGAGGTGGGCACTGAACTGCCTGGCAAAGCCTATGATTAATCGTGACCTTCATCCCGCCTCGGTAAAGCATTTTTTCGGCCTTCGTTAAAATTATTGTAGTAGTGTGCTCTACTAAATGCGTCCTTTAATTGGCTACTAGGATACAGATTATCGATGGCTGTCATTTTCATGTGGTGCTTGATTTTCCCACTAATGATATCCATCATATCGTCCTACACACATCCCACCAACAAAAGATTTTGTTTCGTTCCACTAAGTACTATTCATTTTATTCTAATTATAAGATGTTTTTATTTTTCTAAATTCACAGTTTATGCTATGCACTTAGATATATATTATATCTAGATACCCCGTTTGGTATGGCTCCTCCACCGACTTCAGAAGCTGTTTTGTACCAAACAGAGTAAAATAAAATAGCTTCACCTGTAAAGCCCCTTAAATCGTGCTTTTATATAGCTTTGAGGTAGGATGGAGCTAAAAATAGTGTCTTCACCCAGTTTCACCTCATCATGCATGTGGTTCTATGAGAGCATATTTTAAAAAAACTCGATATGTCGAGCTGTTTTGCCAAACATTTTATCAAAACTGCTCTAGCTCCACCTATGAAGCTGTTTATGAAGCTGAAGCCAAAATAAATAACTCCACTAGTGAAGTGGAGCCGTACCAAACGGGACAATCCTAGAGCCGGAGCACCCCAGCCCAACAACCCCTATCTAACAGAAACAGATCATGCTGTTCCAAAATACACAAAACAAAACAAGGTGACTTAGGGACAGATTACTGGTGTAAAGTAATATAGCGTGGCCAAACCTTACCAACTTCTTCGTTTTTGTTAAGGACCAAGAGCGAGTAAGATGATCCAACCAATATTTGGTACGCATTGACTGAAGTCGTTGTCTTTTTTGGTCAAGTCGTTGTTTTTATTTTATTTCATTCTACTAGCCCGCATTAGATGCTATCCCATTGCAGGATGCAGAACCAGCTAGCATCATCAAAGATGACTTCACACTTTGTCTTTTTGTGCTAGACCAAAGGAGCGAGACTTGACCTACGAGTAACAAATTATTGCTCATCCATCTATCATGCGGTAGTTTTTTTTTTTTTAAGGAAGTATATATACATCTTCCGTGAGCCCCGCAATTGCAACAACAGAGCATATTTTCGGGAGCCTTTTTTACTGCCTTTGCACAAAGATACTTGTAACTAAGGATCCGTGGAACGCAACTGGGTTGGGATATGGGAGACACCAGATGATCAAAGTACTATCTGAATGCATCAGGATCGAATGATCGATGATCTGGGCCTTGGTACAGACATTCATCCTTAGTTTCAAGTGCCGGACAGATTCGATCATCTGGAAGTGGTCTTCAGAGCAGCACTAGGTCCTGGATGGCTGCATGTGGCTTCTTCCATGGGACCTCCCTGTGTGCTATATACCTACCTGTACGGCCGTTGCTAACCCGCACAGCCGCAGATCCCTCTAATAGCTGGATGATTTGCCTTGCGACGTCTTTTCAGTTAACGACGAGATGTGTGATGCAAGGTCAGGCGACGCTCATTAATTAGTCCCGTACTGCTAATCGCAGCCAAAGCAAGCCAGCTTGAGAAGGGACGCCGGCCCAGCCATGTCGCCAGGCCTGGTGGCGCGCGCCTGTTACTCCAGCTAACCGGAGGGCAAAAGAGTTGGTACAGAGCCAGGGCCCATGGCCCATTGCCGGAAGAAGAAAAGAAATTAAGTGGGGCCATGGGCCTGGGTTGTGAGTTTGGAAGCCCGTGCACAAAGCTGGCATGGACGGCACATGGAAAGAGACAGCTTTGGCCCAACGAAGCTACGTCATCAGCGGTCGGTAAAAGCTGGTTGTCGCCATTGCCGGCTATCGGCCCAGCCCAATCTTCGCCCATAAGAGATGGGGTCGAAGTTGAAGCATTTTCTTGGGCTTTCCACGTAGAGGGCCCTCTACTTGGGATGTTCTGGGTTCACTCACTAACCCCTCTTACCAACTCTTTTTTTTTCTTTATTGTAATTTTAATTAACTAGACATGACTTACTTTTGACAAGTTTGCAATTATTGGTCGGCTCATTCAAGGTCCAAGTTAAAGTTTCTCCTCCGCGTGAATTGTTCTAGGTTCGCTCAATAGCCCTTCTTATGAATTCTTTTTTTTCCCTTGTAATTTTGGCTAAAAACGATATATACTTGTGATAAGTTTTTAAGAAATTACTCATGCAAAACAGTATGTATGTATAATTTGCCATTCGCTAGTTACTGCAGCTAGCCATATTTATACAAAAGAAAAGAAACCAAGGCAAGTTCATTAAACATTAGTGCTAAAGTCCCACACCTTAAACTCTCCAGGCCTGTTTTTGGCTCTTTCTTGCTTCCACTTTTGTTCTGGACCCTTGATCCTACCATCGATCCAATATTCAATAGTTTCTCTATGGCTGTGTAGTCTTGGATTTGCTAGAAGATAAGGTGCTTTGGGTGAAATTTGCATTGGACCATAGGCTAAACTCTGCATTAGTCAAAAGAAATAGTTTTTAGCTTCTATTCACCTCTCCGCCGCTCTCAGCTTTTCTGTCCACAAAAGTGCTAAAAAAAATACAAATGCATGGACAGTTAGTTAGACAACGAGTTCAGCAGAAAAGGATAGCAAATTCTCTTTGGCCCCACACCAACCAGACAAAAAGAAACAGTGAACAACCTCTTTGGATTTAATTACTCAGTCATTTAGTCCCGTACTGCTAATCTCAACCAAAGAAATCCAGCTTGAAAATGCACGCCGCTCAACCAGCGTCGCCAGGCGTGGTTGCGCGCTCCTGTAACTCCAGCCAACAGGAGGGCAAGAGAGTTGGTACAGCGACAGAACCTCGGCCCAGTTGCCGGAAGAGGAAATTTGATCGGGCCGAGGCTTGGGTTGTGAGTTTGAGCCCGTGCACAAAGCTGAAGGCGGCCCTTGCCGGGGGGCCGCGGCGTTCATGGAGATGAGGCAGCTTTGGCCCAGGAGCTCGCGATTGCCGATGGGTTGGGTCGATGGCTCAGCCCATATGGGCTGGGATCGTCGGGCCTTGGAATTCCCTTGAAGTTTCTCCTCGGGTTATCCACGCGAAGGGCCCTTCGTGTGGGATGCTTTGGGTTTGCTCACTAACCCCTCTGACTAACTCTTTTTGTTTTTTTACCTCTCATTATTATATTACTGAAATATATACAAGAGTGCCAATACAAAGTTGTATTTTATTTTACTTAATTAAATTGAAACAAGCCCCTAAGTTTCTAGCCAGGCCACGTCACCCCAAATACAGCTGGCCTTTGGATCTCTCCCATCTACGGCTCTGCATATCTTTACCTTCTATTCATAGCGCTCATTTTTTAACGTGAAATCCTATTGTTTTTGGAAGGCTCCACACATATCCCTGTCCTTTCCCCTTCCTCGACCCTCGGCAAAAAAAAAAAAAAAAAAAAACACGACGCCTCCGGCTCCTCCACCCGCGCCGCCGCTCTCAAACTCGGCGCTGCCGGCGCCCCAGCCCCCGGCCCCGGCAGCCGCTCCTGCCTTCCTCTTCTCTCTCCCTATCCCCTAGCGTGGCGATGGCGTTGAGGGCGACCGGAGCACCGGCCTAGGGGTTTCATGTCTGTCACCGATCGTCCTCAGTTCGGCCGGGATTTGGGCATGGCTGATGCGCCGCCGCGCCGACCCTCGAGCTCGCCTCTCCCGCACGGCGGTGGGGCATGGCGGCAGCGCCGCCGGATCCGGCTACCAGCTGACCCGGTTTGCTCTCTCTCTCTCTCTCTCTCTCTCTCTCTGGTAGCCCTAGCACGGGGCAGGCAGCCACGTCGGCCCCTGCGCCCCCCAGGAGCGGCAGCCCCTCTGTTTGGTTCGCTTCTTCGCTCCTCCCAGGTGAAGCAAGGTTACCCCTCTCATCTCTATTGCTCCTGTTGCAGTCTCCTCTCTGTCCGTCTGATTTGCGCTAGAGCTTATCCCCACCTCTCTATTTAGTACGCAAAATGAACAGATCAATACATTGGTCCCTTTTCTTGCATGGGAAACATATGTGATGGAGATGGAAGAGACATGTTTTTGCAGCAATTGAAAAAGGGTTCTAAGAGTACAGTACAGGGTCTATAAAATTTTAATTGTAAGTATTGTAGCCTTTCAATTAATGTGCTCTGTCCAAAAAAAAAAAATTGTTACAAGTTGTATGTGCAGGCTACTTTATTGAAAAGTTCAATAGCTTACGATTTACCACCTTGGCCACTATCAGTAACTCAGATGACCGGTTCATTGGGAGGGTAATTGCAGGCATCAGGCACAGGCGACTAAGCAGCAGTTCTGCTCCGATGTAGGCCGGCAACAAGGTATGGGGTTTACCCCCTTGGCCCATTTGTTATATGGGTATTTTTTTTCTCAGCCATTACATAAAAGTTTATGCTTCATGAGTGCAAAACATTCCATTATGTATAGACTCTTGTGAATAATGACCCCTTGTCTTCAATTTTCCCCTTTATGTGGAGTTGCAATATGCCATGTCTTTCATCATGTCAAGGGTCTAGCAGGCACAATTGGTTTGCAAATGTGGGACCTTTCATCTAGAGGACAAGTAGATGTAGTCCAGAATAGCTTCTTGTTACTGCTTACATAGTTTTTGTGACCATAAATTGCTCAATGGAGTGCCTGTAATGTTGTACTAAAAATCTAGATGGGTTAATTTGTGTTTCGCTATTTTCTAATTAAAATGATTTGTGTCTGTCATTGAAAAGAAGATTTGTGTTCCTCTAAACTTTGAGAAAAGAAGATTTGTGTATGTCATTGAAAATGTGGATGTCAGTAACAGCTTTGTTCATTGCGGCAATGCAATTTTATTTTCTATATAAGATAATCTACAACGCAAGGTTTCTTTCTTAGAAAAAAAATATTCTGTTCAACCACTAAGCTGAATTCAGAAGTATGAAGGCAGTGGGTTTGGCATGTTGACGCAGCCTCTAATCATGCATATTCAAGTGTTTTCATAGGTGGTTCTAACCATGTGTTACATGTATCAAATTTTAATTTTAGCATGCTTCATTGATGAGCACACTGGAACTCTTGTCTCTATCACGATTTATATGTGTTCTTTTACTCAACATAAAATAGTTCACAGAGATGTTGACTGAACTGCAATGATCAATTGCTTATTAAATTCACTACAGATCTGCAGTTCAACCTGTTTCCAGACCTCCTATCTCAGCAAGAGCAGTATTGCTTTTTTTTTATATATATATTCTATGTCCTTAGTTTCTTCTGCTAATTTTGAATTGTCTGCTTCAATGCCAGAACTTGATTCTATTGATGTCCTATCATCAAGCCTGGTTTACAGAATACTTATCACATTCATTGCCTCTCTCGATTGTGGCAATGGATCCTTACCCTTGAACACATTTTTCTTTCTTACACGATTCCTGTTTGCTGTTTCAAGTTCCTATCCTCAAATGATATAGGGTACATAAATGTGTATCAACTATTTGTACTGTAACTAAAGATTGTACTTCCTGCTTAAGAATTAGATACTTTAGTTCTATTTCTTGGTTTTATCCTTGCTTATGTTACAATGTGGTTGCTGTTCTTCAGGTCGCTTATAGGTGCAGCAGATTGTCTGTCTTTCTTCTTTACTGCTCCAGGCGTGTGAAGGTAGGTTTAGTGATGTTATGGAACAACACTTTTTATTTCCAGTAAAAAAAAATTTCCCCTACATGTGTCTCATGTGTTACAGTTGCCAAACTGGAGACTTCTTAGTTTTCACATAGCTATTTGCTTCATCCGACTTGCTGATTGCCTTCAGTTTATTTTATTTTTTCGTGGAACATATCTGTATTTCAAGGTCAGCAGTAGTGGTGACTTGGAATGTTCAAAATGCCATGTCTTAATGTCATGGCTGTTATATGCACTAGGTGACATGGAATGTTCAAAATGCCATGTTTTAGAGTCATGACTGTTATGTGTACTTGAATTTCCTTTCTTAAAGCAGTGAAAGTCAAGAATTATAATGAATGCTACAAGCTCTTCGTTCTACAAGCTTGTGTGCTCATAGATTGATTCGAATAGTTTTATAAAAAAAATTTGTGAGCTTACAAATCCTTAGGCACTTAGGTTCAAAGTCAAGAACTATAATGAATGCTACAAGCTCTTCGTTCTACATATATGTGTGCTTATAGATTGATTCTAATAATTTTATAATTTTTTTTGTGAGCTTCCAAATCCTTAGCCACTTACGTTGCACTACAATGGCCTAGCAGGTTCTGGCTCTTATACTATATCATTTTATAGGATTCGTGTTCGATGCTACATCTAAATAAAAGCAGTATTGGAAATCATGGGTCATTAACATGGTCAGTTTTTTTTTTCTTGTTACTGTGTTTTGTTCCTGAAGCTCAATGCAGTGCTCATCCAGTGGTAGAACCTCGCATCGTTTTTTTATCTATTGGGATGCCTGATTCTTCCATCTTGGTCAACCAGGGAAACTAAAACAAACCGACATATTTCGATTCTACATTATGGCTTCCTTTTAGGATTGGGATTCACTCTTACATTTCAGAATAAGCACATTCAATTGCAGTACTGAGATTCAATACTAGCCAATTTTATTATTTTTCTGGGGGTGGGGGTACGCTCTGAAGGAATGAAGTGCCTGTGTTGTTCTTTGCATGTACCAATACATGCATTTTACTTTCTTACTTACTAATCAGACCTATATGCTTGTTACGGTTTAATAATCTCTTTTTTTTCTTCCCTGTTGCAGGGTCCTTTTGGATTTTCAGACAGGACAAGTGTTTGATCGTTGGAACCTTTTTACACAACTCAGGTTGATTTCTATTTTAGATTGAACTTACCTGCCTTTCAACTGTAACCTCTCTCTTGTCTGCGCACTATAATCATAACATGCCACTTTTCCTTATTCCTTCTTGTCACATATGGACTGGAACCATGTATATGTGCTTTCTTGCAGGACCTCGGCAATCATGCACAACAATACGAAAGCTCTGACAAAGAAGATACAGCTTGCGCAGAAACACTACACGATGGGTTCTCAGACTGCCCAATTCAGTAAACACACCACTCTTCTATAGTTCCATCTAAAAGTACATCTACCTTTGCAGGTTATTTTTCTATGTTGCAATATGGTAAACTGTCATTTGCTTTCAGTTGTTCATCAGATCTATAATATATGATAGGCTACTATATAGGTCTTAGGATACAGATAACTTTGGTGATAACTATAGGTATTTTTACAGCACAACTCAGGGTTTAATGTTTTCTGCTGTTTTTTTCATCAATGCCTCCACAGATAGGGATCCGTACCATGGATCTTATGTGTTTTAACAAAAATTGAAACTTTCTTGTATGCCCAAATACGGAACCAAATATTTCCGTTGCTTTTTTTTCATCGGGTGCAGACCTTGGGATGGCCATGTTCAACCTATTTGTGTGCTAATTTCTGAAACTGTAATCCTTTTATGATGTCTAACATTCTCACTGTAAGCACTAAAATACTTATCTTTTTCAAAAAGGACTGAATGTTGAGCCATGTGTTCTGAATCTTATGTTCTATGGATTGTGCTGTCATGGGTGTCTGCTTTCTGCACAAATAGTATTTGGACCAGAATTGAAGTTAAATAAATTGTGCATATAGTTGCATGGGTCTATTAATAAAACTATAGGTAGACTGTCAGCATAAGCACATTTCCTTTTACAGTTTCAATTAGAGAACTATGGGTTTCCATCATGGATTTTTTATCAGTTTGCAGCCCTGCATACCTTGTTTTGGATTCCCAAGCCCTGCTCATGCAACAGTTCCTTTTTCCCTTCCCAATGATGTCTGATAGATAGATCATGAGGACAACTGAATATATTTTTTGTATATATCTGAATCCATAAATAGACCTACATTAATTGGTGAATCGTATTCATGCTTGACTGTGGATGCATATGTGCATTAGATAGTCTATACAGTCAAATAGACGGGTCTACTGTAAAAATTGTGATGTTCAATTGATGCTGTCTGTATCAAAAAAAATTTGCAGCCTCAGACAATTTATGGAGCACTACATGCCTTGGAGGTAAATATAATAAAAGTGAAACTTATGCATAGGCTAAAATCCGCCTATTATATTTTCAGGAAACCTAACATATATTTTGTGTTAATGCTGACATTTTTAGTCAACTGTGCAGCTTGTACTTCAATACAAACTTGATTGAACTTCATTAATCTCCATGGATTATCCTGTATGCTCCCAGATTCCCTTATCGCGCTCTTTATCGGTAAGATGGTCTGAAACTCTGAATTTTGGTTTATTTGGAAAGACAGGCCACCCCCCCCACTTGCCAAGCATAGGCAGCAGTTTAGGATTTTGATCCAAGTATAGAAGTGGAATGAATTAGATATGGAGAGAAATGGATTATGGTTATTGAACTCATGGTTGCAACATAATGCTAAATTCTTTGTTCTAATATCATCCAGCAAATTCTGTGCAGCCAGAACCTTGCCTGATGAAGACTCATTGGAATCAGCCAGCTCGAATATCATCGGACAAATTCAGACTCATCGGAGTTAAGTTATCTTCTTTAACAACTATGTACGAGTGCAACCATAGCCTTACCTGATGAAGATAGCCCCCTACAACATACGGAACACAAGTGCAGGCTACGCTTCAACGATGTAATATATTCAGTCTCATGCCCTCCTAGGTCTATATTAGCCTATTCTATCTTCGTATTTAAACCAGACTTCAATCTCTGTAATATACGGTAATGTCCAGTTGCTATATGTACCTATGTATCTATCTATGGTACACTACGATGCTTTCAGCATAAAATTTGAGTTTGATTTTCTTCTTGGTCCGCTGATATGCGCGCAGGAGCGCGCTTTTGTACTAGTTATGTTATATGCATAATTGTTTTGCTGGCAACAGGGATCGCACTTGCAAAGGATATTGAGCACAAGTTTATCCTATTTAAATAATGAACTAGCACAGTTGGCACCATCTATCCTGGCTGGAAACTAAAGCAACAAACAAAGGTACTTGGATAGTTTTTTCGCCAACGAGTTCACAGAAAAATAAAAGCTAAAAAGGGGTAGCAAACCTCTTTGGCTACTTTGGCCAAGCAACATCAAAAGGTGTTTCGCTGAATATATGGTTCCCACAAATCCAAGAATGGCTGCAGAACTTGGCCTAGCCTTCAGTTTAGCTAGCCTTCCCCTCCCTGCTTAAGCTTCCTTTTTCCCTCAACTTCTTTGTTCCCTAGATCCTAGATCCCTAATCGGTTACCTGCACTCTGTACTTAGAACTTTGACCTCTATATTTTTAATAAATTCCCTCTATGGAGTTTATTAAAAAGAACTTTTACCTCTTCATTTGGTTTGGGTATGCATGACTCAGTCGGGACTCAGGTTTGGGAGGCGTACGTGCAGCAGCTCCCTCGAGCCTCTGGATTGTTGACACACACAGAGGATTCAAAAAGATCAAATGGCGTTTCGACTCAGCCGTCAGACCATCGGAACGAATTCACACATCCTGATGAATGATTTCGATCCTCGTCATGTTTCTTCAGTTAACGATCCAGCATGCAGCTAGCTAGTGTGGCACATGGGATTTTCGATTGAAAAAACACACGAAGAGAGCCAAACAGACAAACCCACGGTCGACGCCAAGCCCTCTTTTAGTTCCGTACCGCTAATCGAAGGCTAAGCAAGGCACCTTGAATAGGGACGCCGACAGAGCTGTATCGCCAGGCGTGGTGGCACACGCCTGTAACTCCAGCTTACCGGAGGGCAAAAGAGTTGTTTAAGTGACAAGGCCTATGCCGGCTGAGTTGTGTCCTGAATGAAGAGTAATTATTTGGGACTTAGGCCTGGGTTGTGAGTTTGAGCCGGTGCACAAAGCTAGCTTTGGCCCAAGGAGCTCGCCGCCGCTGGCGACGCCGCCGTCGGCGATGGCCATGACATGGCCGATTATTGGATTGGCTAAATCAAGCTCTTAGCTTCTTCTTGGGCTTTCCATGTGGAGGGCCTTCCACATGGGTTGTTCTGGTTTGCTCACAAACCCCTCTTAACCAACTCTTTTTGTTTCTAATAATAAAGATTTACTTATGCTAGATTAGACAAGATAAGGCCAAAGCTTAGCTTCTTCTTGGGCTTTACACAAGTGTCCCCCACATTGGTTTCTCTAGTTCACTCTCAAACCCCTCTTAACAAACTCTTCCTTTTATAATAATAATTTTGGCTAAACACGAGGTAAGTTTAGATTAACAAACTCTTTGGTTTGTCAAAGAAATTATTTTAAGCTTCTATTCGCCTCCAATCTCGTCGACTCTTTTGATTTTTTTGTCACATCAGATAAAATAGAACCCAAGCTTAGCTTCTTCTTGGGCTTTCCCTGGCCCTCCCTCCCCGTGCATCCTCACCATGGCGGCTCCGCTCTGTCGTGGTGGTCGTGGCCACCATCCTCATGTTGGCCATGTCATCAGAGCAAATCCGACCTCTACATACTGAGGCCCACCAGTGCAAGCTAGGAGCTAAAAGGAGCTCCCTATTGGTGTTTGTTAACCGGACATGTCACGGGTCTACCCAGGATGAGGATTGGTGACCTGCGGCATATATAGAAATCGGCAGTAAACGCAAAAGACAATGATATATACTAGTTTAGACCATTTGCAAGCATAATACCTTATGTCCAGTTCAGCGTGTGCCTTGGCATTAGATTGCTATGTATGGTTGTATGTTACAAAAGTCGCACATGCCTCTTTTTATATAGTCCAGAGGGCAGGGTATGTTTTTATCAAGTCCTACTCGGTTATAGCAGAAGAAATTCTAATATTATTACATAGATAGATTCCTGAATAACCCAACTAGGTTGATACCGAGTCCTTGTGGATCGTGCTAGGCCATTCTAGGCCCATAGGAGTCGGTCATATACAGGAGGACCCTATGGATCCTTGTATGTCACTCCCTTTTTTAGCTCCTCTTGCATCGCGCCTGTGAGAATGCAAAATACGAGGCTCCATGCATGAGCTCTTTATAGATGAGGCATTTAGTACGGGTAGATGAAAAATAGCTCTGGGGAGCTGGTTATGAATATGTACCCAACAAAACCTTTGTGTCAATTATTATTATTATTATTATTATTATTATTATTATCCTTTTTTATAAATCCGATCAAACTTACAAAGGTTTGACTTAAGAGCCCCCAGAGACCAGGGTTAGGGTTCTAAGAGGGATTCAGTCACCTGTGGGTGTAGAAGAGGGCTTGGGGACAGTGTTCACCACATGACAGTACTGGCGGGCGAGATGGCGCCGGGGCGGAGCAGTGGAAGATGGCGGTTTGGGCAGGGCTGGCGGTGGGAGTGTCACGCCGAAGTGGTTGTCGATAGCCCTGTGATTATAGGAGGGCAGGGTTGAGGGGTGGTGATGAAAGGTTGGTGTGGTGGCGTCGACGAGGGGGAAGATGAGTCCGGCGTTTTCCAAACGTGCGTTGGGCTGTAGGATATCTTATTTCTTCACATAACCACTTCGGGTTGGCAGCTACTATCACACTTGCTGAAGATACAGAGCACAAAAAAAAGGTTGGAGTCTGACTCAAACAAGGGTAGAGTTATCAGGAGAAAGATAAAATTCAAGTGACAATTAGGCGAGATTATCTGTGTAACCATATTTACTTTACCTTTGAAGAAAATCCAACTTTTGTCAAATATACATGGTCCTATATATATTGAAATATATACAATAGCGCAGTTGGCACCATCTATCTTGCCTGCGAGAAAAAAAACTTGGATACTTTAGGCAAAGAGTTCACCAGAAAAGAAAAACTAAAAAGTGTAGCAAATCTATTTGGTTACTTTGGTTCTACAGGCTACAGTCACACCAACCAGACCTCTGAGACCAAGCAACAGCAAAAGGTGCTTGTCTGAATGCTGAATATAGATTTGGCTCTAATCCAGGCACCTACCGTTGTTCGTCCATTCAGCAAAACACATGTGCCCAACCGCGCTAGCCACCATGTTGTTTTCTTGCATCAGGACCTGCACCAAGCCACCAACCGTATAGTTCAAAAAAGAGAACGTATAGTTTCAAGTTTCCAATTAAAGCGCCAACAGCGCAGCTGAAAAATTGGATTTCTGGGCTTGATCAGTGCCAATGGCTCATTTTGTCTTCTTCTGAAATCCAGTTTTGGTTAGAAAAAAAGGGGAAATTGTGCAGGTAGCCAGTGCATTATTATCCTTGAATCTCGTAAAAAAAAGAAAGAAAAAAAGAAGACGCAAAGCGTTTTTGTCGTGAACAATCTTAGGGAAAAAAATATCCAAAGCACTGTTCAAGTCAGTTAGCCCTTGCCGTTGCAAGTGGATGATCCTGACGTTCGTCGAGCCTGTCAGCGTTTCAATAATACTCTGTTTTTTATTTGGTTGTTCTAGCGAGAGATAGTGAGTGAGACTCTTACTTCTGACTCTCCATTTCAGGGGAAAAGATTGAAGAGATGCAGGAGGGTCAGAAGTTCATATATGTACAGAGTACCATGAAACAAATCCTTTGAAATGGCATTTATCTTCTCGAAGTTTTAGTAGTAGTAGTAATTGACAAACACGTTCTGTACAGTTTTCATCGTAGATGATTTCTGATAGAAACTCCCATTTTCAGTTCCAAACCACCCGCACCAAGATTCCGAACATTACGTCTCCCATTCAACAAAAATGCGCACCAAATTTGAAATTGCGGATCAGCAGCAGCAGTCTGAGTGAAAAAAAGGAGATTTTTTTTTTATAACCTCTTTCGGTCTGTACAGCAGAGGAGGATCCATTAACATGATGAACTGATCATATGAACTGATCTTCTTTGGACCTCCAGACCATGGATTTTCCTCCTCTAAAACAAAAGGATTTACATGGATCCTCCTCTGATCCGGAGTAATTACAAAGATTTACATGGATTGCAGAGAAGCAGAAACAAAAAGATCGGAGTCTAGACAGACAGCAAGAACTGAAATTACAGCAAAATAGCGCCCTTTTTTGTTCAACGAAAAAAAAGCGCGACAGGGAAGAGATATACACGAAGCAAGGCAGGACGGGAGCGATACACTGATCAGGGCATGACGGTGGCGGAGTCGAGGCGGTCGAGGCGGCTCAAGAGCCCCCGAGCGTGGGCGGCGGCTCCCGGCGGCAAGCGACGGCGAGGAAGATCCGCTGCAGCTCGTCGACGAGGCGCACCATCCGGCGCGCCGGCGCCAGCAGCAGCGTGAAGGGCAGCACCCAGATGCCCAGCTCCAGGATCAGCATCCTTGCTTGAATCTTTCTTTGACCGAGTGACTGGAACCCGCCGACGGCACCACCGGAGCCAAGGCTCCCGTCCGTCCGGACTTCCGGCCGGCCGACCGGTCGATCGATCGCTTCTCCTTTCCCCACGGGAACGCGCGCGTCGTCCCTCCAGGCTCCAGGAAACAGGGGGTTGTTAAAGGGAGAGGGAGATTGTTGGCGTCGTCGCCGCTGTGCGCACGGTGGCGGCGAGCGCGATGATTGGAGCGGCGGCCGGACCCAGCCGCGGAGTAGCAGCCCACCCCACCCCACCCACGTCGGATCGGATCAACGGACAGATAGAGGAGATAGATTTGTAGTACTGTACTATACTATGATGATGCTGCTGCTGGTCGCGGCGCGGGAGAGGTTGCGTTGCGGTTGCGATTGCGGCGACGTGCTACCACCTGCCGGCGTCCCTGCGCTGGATTGGATGGATCCGTCCGGCAAGCTGGCCGGTGGCCGCCACGCCACACATGGCCGGCCCTGCGGACGTACAAGTGCCACTCATCGCTGCGCGTGTGCACACTCATCTATCTACGGTATCAGAATTTCTTTTTATCCGTACTTTTTAACCCTCAACAACTAAGACAGTTTAATTTGTAACCTGAATTATAAAATTCGGGCGACAGACGCCATCTACCCGGTCAAACCAAAGAAAGATGGTTTCATATTTTCTAAAAATAATAAAAAAGCTGGTTAAATTGTAATAATGTCTAAGAATTCATAAGTAATTCATCTTAAATCAGAAAAAAAAATATAAAACTATTCATAAGTAATTCATCTTAAATCAGAAAAAAATATAAATCTAGTAGCTAACTTTTTCTAGAAATGTTGTATCTATCGGTGCTCTGTTTTGAGTTATTCGGATCTTTTTTGTTCATATCCTTAGTGTTTCATCACGAATAATCAAACAATAGGAACATAGATAAATAAGTTCTACATAAATCTTAATGGGTCACCAATAGATAAATAATATATTTTTTATAAAAGATAGATACCGGTTTCATATTTATCTAATTTAAAATAAATTAGTTAGAGTTTTAGAAATTAATTTAGAATTTACTATTTATGGAAAATATAAAAATCATCTTTGAAACTAGCTTAGAGATTTTTTTAGACCCAGTTTCATAGTTAGGGCAAGGCCAAAAAGTTTTGCCTGTGTTACATCGAGTGTTTTATGGGATGTCGGAAGAGGTATTTGGATACTAATAAAAAATAAATTACGTAACTCATTAGTATACAATGAGATAAATATTTTAAATATAATTAATATATCATTAGCATATATTTACTGTAACACTATATTTTTAAATTATGGACTAATTACGCTTAAAAGATTCATCTAAAAAATAGCACAAAATGTGTGATTATTTACTTTTTAGTCTATATTTAATACCTTATGTATGTGTTAAAAGATTATATGGGACAGAGAAAATCTTTTGCCCTATCCATCCAAACAAGCCATAAGTGTTCAGAGGGTGTTGATGGATTTTACAACCAAAACGGTGACTGCATGTTTGGAAATCATGAATTTTACAAGATTTGCATATGAATTTCACAGGAAAAATAAAGAAAAAAATTCATGTTCTAAAAAATCAGAACGGCTTGTAATTTCAAACTGGGAGAGCACATCATGAAATATGTCCTAATAATAGTTCGTTTATTTAGTAGTATCTCTTAATATTTTTGTCAGAAACTTATCAAAGTAGAAAGCTTTGATTTGACAAACTAGTTCGTTTATTTAGTAGTATCTCTTAATATTTTTGTCAGAAAGTTATCAAAGTAGAAAGCTTTGATTTGACAAACTAAAAACATTGGAACCGGGCGAGTAGGTAGGTAGGTGTCTTTGGTAGGGGGTTTTCGATAGGGTGAAAGAGGAAGGTGCAAGCGTGTATCCCGTCACGGCTTTTTTGTTTCTTTCAAGTGTCGTGACGGTGCGGCAGCAGTGAGAGTGCACTTGGCTCCTGCCTCTGCCTTTTGCAGGCCACATGGAGACATGCGTGGAGCGCGAGCTGGTTCGCCGTTTTATAATTGGCCAACGTGGACAGGTAGACGTAGGCATCAGCCAGGCAGATGAGATCGATCGGTCGTGAGGTCGTCCAATAATTCACAACAATCTTGTCTGATCGATCCAGGTCCTCATCCAGGTCCTCCTGGACTCTGCACAGTGCCGAAAACTGACGATGCTCACCTGTTGCTTTCTTCCGCTGATGGAACGGAAAGCTATATATGCATGCTGCTCTCGGTCGATTTCAGATTTCACAGAAAAAAAGGGATCGGAGACAGAACAAGATAGCCACGTGTGTGCTCTCTGTCGGCAGCGGCCGGGGCGTCGTCGTCACTCTATCCTTATCTGGTTCGTAGATACTTGGGCTTGTTTAGTTCCACGAAAGTTTTTGAGGAGAGATTCAGAAAAGTCGCAGAAGACTTTGCTTTTTTTATTTGGTAAATATTGTTCAATCGTGGCCTAACTAGACTTAAAAGATTCGTCTCGTGATTTACAACAAAACTATGTAATTAGTTATTTTTTTTATTTATATTTAATACTCTTTACATGCGGCAACAAATTTGTGAGGAGAGAGAGATTGTAAAGTCCTCAGCATTTCGTTTGTTTGTGGGAAATATTATCCAATCGTGGCCCAACTAGGCTCAAAAAGATTCGTCTCGTGATTTACAACTAAACTGTGCAATTAGTTATTTTTTTATTTATATTTAATGCTATTTACATGCGGGAAATAATTGATGTGATGGAGAGAGAAAAAAAACTTGCAATTTCAATTGAAAGTTGCATGGAACTAAACAAGGCCTTGGATAGAGATAGCTAATTGTCACCTCAATTATTGTACCTTGGTTCTCCAATTACACGCTGCTGCTGATGGCCTTGTGATGGAGATGTAATTGTTGATTATGAATCCTGCCGCCCTGAATCACATCGTGAGATGCAAGCTCTGTTGACTGTCGTGCCACGTATATGAAAGGACGATTATGATACCGAGGTGTTGTGAACCTGAACCCCACTATAGGATGGTTCGGACACTGGCCTGTTCATTCGTTTCTTTTTTTTTAAAAAAAAAGCGGCTGCTTATTTCTCCAACACGTGAATAGTAGTAAGGCCTTGTTTAGTTACATGCAAGTTTCACTGAAAGTTGCAAGTTTTTCCACTCTCTCTCCATCACATTAATTTCTACCCGTATATATGGGCATTAAATGTTAGTGAAAAAAAATAACTAATTACATAGTTTTGTTGTAAATCATGAGACGAATCTTTTAATCCTAGTTGGGCCACGATTAGACAATATTTGCCAAATACAAACAAAATGCTACAGTTGCAACTTTTTCCACCTTTTCCCGTCTAAACGAGGCCTAAGTACCGGCTGAGAAGGCTTGCTGCTGCAGCTTGCTCTGCCATACCTGTCCAAACCAAGAACCCGGTGCCAGAGGTTTCGTCACCTCGTTGGCCTGGATAATGAAAATTTTTATAAAATATATATGTCAACAAAGAGTTGATGAGAGAGGTGAGCGGGTGAACTAAAGCAATATATGTATGGATAATTAGTATATATAAAAATAATAAAATTTTAAAATATGTCAAAAAAAAAAAAAAAAAAGGAGTTGATGAGAGGGGTAAACGGGTGAGCCAGAGCAACCCCACACGCACCGGACCAGGCTATTTTCCTAATGGCCGAAAACCAGCCCACACAGCTGACATTCGGCCCACCAGCCCATCGCTTCAAGAAACGAGGCTCCCTCGACCAGTAGAGCCCGCAGGCATCTACACTTTGCTCCAGGCTAAAAAAAAAAAAAAAAAAAAAACCCGCAACCCATGCCGGGAAAAAAAAAACTCCTTTGCCCTCCTGCACAGCGTCGCGCCGTCGCCCTGCCCCCACGGCTGCACCGCACGCACGCCAAAGTATAAGATGGAACATGGAAGTAACAAATGACCGCACGCAACGACGACGGATCCAGAGAAAAAAAATGGCTCGCCGGTGGGGGATGTTTTGCATGAGGGTGTTTTGTACTTCGAGAGACATGGAAGCAATGGTAGGATCTAACTTGTTCTATTGCCTTTGAATTATGCATTCTATAACACTGGTGGATGTCAAGTGTCAGAGGAGTTAGTAGAAAAAGATTGGAAAGGTGTTTGAGACCATATTCCCTCCTTTCAATTAATTAGCAGTATGCTGGTGCTCGTTGATTTTAGGTAGTGTCTTTAATTTGATTTTAATCCACCCTGATAGCTCTTTGCATACACTGGCAAATATACAGACCCATAACAATTGTTATGGATTGAAATCCTCACATGTTTGTTCTATTCAATTTCTGCCTTTGTGCAGTGGTAAGCACAAGCATACCAGACATTTTAACTGGGCTTTCCATGTGTTTACAGTAGACAAGGATCGCCATCAGAAACATGGATGGAAGAAACCCAAGGATCATTAGTAGTTTGCCTACCCTGTTGAGGATTGTTTCTGCTAGATAGAACCAACCTATTCTTTAATCACAGGGAAGTTTGCCTGACCTCTGATCAACACAACCCCCTCCAGTATTATCTCCTTACCTCTCCCAGCAGATTTGTTTTCCTTTCCCATCAATCTTATGGAGTGGTATTTTTATCCAGCTGTAAAGTAAAATCTTATCTATGTGTTCTTAGTGATGTGTTGGTACTTTTTATTTTTCAAGAATATATGGTTGGAACTTATAGTGATACTTTTGCCTCATTTTGTATTCACCTGTGATAGAAGGGCATCGACTGGAAGATACAATGGAAGATCAAGAAAATTGTAAGTGACTAGATGCTCTAGCGTATCTAGGATTTATCAACTTTGCAGAACTTCGTTTATCGAGGGATATATGTTTGCCACCGCTTGTATGGAATCCATAAAAAAAACTCAAAAATACTCATCATGGGTGATATCTGATATATGCAATATGTTATAATTTGGCGCTCAACAGTTTGCTATATAACTGTTCAATGGATGGCTATATAACTGATCAATGGTTTGCTATATAACTAGAATGCTAGAACATTCAGTTTTTGTTCATGCAGCGAGAAACACAAAAGATGATTGCGGAGAAATTCCTTAAGTCTACTTATTTATCGTCCAATTACTTTTCATTAGTATAAGCACTTGTACCGAACACCACCCATCAAGGCACCAAACCCACACGAATTAGCATTCGTAGATTATGATAATTAACAACCAGTAAGAACACAAGCTCATGAGTCCATCAATCCATCCATACAGCAAATTAGTACATGCTAGCTCATCTAAATTAAATGTATCCGTGAGTGAACTGATACAAAGAATGAACTGGTCCAGTTTGTTTCATTTCATTGAGAATTAAATCACATCAGAACTTCCTTTTCTGCTAAAAAAAGAAGAAAGTTCTGACAAGTAAAAAACATTTGCGTCTAGACAAGGTGTCATTCCTATAAAACTAAAAAACAGAAATAAAACAATTACATAACAAATGTTGTTAGACTCGAAGACCAGGGAATAATGTTTTATACGGTTCTCTACTTATCGTCTTGAGAAATTTTAAGCTCCTGAAGCAATGCACTCGAAGAATCTGATTTTAATAATAGTAATAATAGTGCAATATACATTTATACTTAGAATTATCGTGACATCATGATCCCGGTGCTTTTTTAAGCCTGTACGAGTTAAAGCTTGCAACTGAAATACAATATTAAGACCTCATTTGATAGGGCTTCTTATTACTGGCTCCGGATCTTCCGGAGGAGTCCTACCAACCGGTTTAAGAGAATTGGAGGAGGAGCTACTTAGAGTTATTTTGTAGTAGAAAATGGAGAAGCCGTTGGTGAGGAGCTCTCCCAAACACAACCAATATGACATAATAATTAATCTCTGAGCCTCTCTTGTTCCATATGTTAAAACTTGTGTGTGTCAAAACATGATATAAAGTATGGTTCCAATATGCTCGAACACATGACATGATTGTAGAATTTTCGAGCCATAAATTATCCAGTTAGATCCTAAATCTCATTGTAATGCACGGGGATTTTTCCTAGTAGTATATAAAAATGGACGATTATGATAAATTGATAATTAATGATGTGTTGTGAAACCTGAACACCTATGTAGGTATAGTATAGGACGGTTCGAACACGGCATGTTACATGCATGGGCTGCGGCCTGACGTTTTGTAGCTTCTTGGGCTGCAACCTGCAGACAAACAGGCCCATAGAGATATCCACCGTGATTATGATCGTGCAAAGTTCAGATCATCAGTTGAATCGATCAAGGCTTACAAAACTTGACCGAGTATCTTTTAAAGTCCCGGAAGGCCGGCTTTTGAATTTTTTTATTGCATTTGATGCAGTACACACTATTTATAGAGCAACTCCATGCATCCATGTAATATCCAATCTACTCCTTCCATCCTAAATTATAAATCGTTTCAAAAAATTTTAGAGAGTCAATTTTTTTTAAGTTCAACAAATTTATAGAAAGTACAAAGATTTATAACATCAAATAGATATACGATAAAAATATAACTAATAAATAATCTAATAATACTTAGTTGGTGTCATAAATATTTTTCTTTTGTTGAATAAATTTGGTCAAACTTAAAAAAAATTTGACTCTCCAAGATTCTTAGAATGTCTTATAATTTAGGATGGAGGGAGTAGTTGCTATATTACTGTTTATATCATTTTTGTTTTAGGGCCGACAGACTAATGTTGTCGCTAGATACCCCCGCACCCTTACCCCGATTCCCCCGTTTTACCCATTATCAAGCTCTTGCTCATGAGGCTCTCTGCGGCGCTGTCCGTGGACTATGACTCCGTCCTCGTCGACGATGTCACAAGGCTAGCGCGCCTCGGTGTGATGCTGTCCACGGTGACCCTCGGCAGTTGGCACACTGTGCGTGCACCACGGCCACGGAGGCCACCAAGATGGACGGCGCCATGTAACTAGTTACGATTAATCAACATATATTGTACTTGTATATGAAATTTCAAAAATACGTTAAGGATAAATAAAATTTTAAAATATATATGACCATGTCAAAAAAAAAAAAGAGTTGATGAGGGGGGTTAACGGGTGAACCAGAGCAACCCAAACGGAGGGCCCTCCTCCGTGTGGGAAGCCAAGGGAGAAAGCTTATCCATCCCACTTGGAATGAGAAAAGCCCAATTCAGGCTATGCCAGAAAACCGGCCCGTAGAGCCGACATTCAGTTCGGCCCAGCCCATCGCTTCGAGCGAGCTCCCTGGGCCAGTCAGCAACCCTCAAGGATGTGGACTTTGCCCCGGCTCCAAACTCGCAACCCAAACCGCTCGCCAACTCCTCTGCCCTCCTCCAGCCGGAGTCACAGGCGCGCGCCACCACGCCTGGCGACACACCTCGGGCAGCGCGCCTCTTATACCCGCTCGCTTTCCCCGCGATTACCAGTACGGGACTAATCCAAATTTGTAATCCTGCAAATTTCATTTCATTTCAATATGAACGAAGAAGGTTTACAAAACTTGTAAAAATTTCATCTGGTTCCTTCCGCGCTAGATTTTCCCGCCCGCGCCCGCGCGCGGCTCGTCGGCGGCATCGGCGTCGGGGTCGTCGGGGCCGACGACCCTGCTCCAGAACCAGTGCGCGCGCCACACGGCGGCGACCTGCTCGATGGGCACCCCTTTGGTCTCCGGCAGGAGGAGGTAGACGAACGCGGTCATGGCGGCGAGCCACGCGGCGAAGAAGAAGAAGATGCCGGCCTTCATGTGGCACAGCATGGAGAGGAACGCCTGCGCCACCACCACGGTGAACGCGAAGCTCACCGCCACCGTCACGCTCTGCCCGGCGGCGCGCACCTCCAGCGGGAAGATCTCGCTCGGCACCAGCCACCCCAGCGGGCCCCACGACCAGCCGAACCCGGCCACGTACACGGCGATGAGCAGGATCAGCACACCGGCCCACCCCTTCCCCACGCCGCCGCCGTTGCCGCCGCTGTCGTCTTTCAGCTCCGCGGCCATGATCGCCCCGATCAGCACCTGCGACGCCAGCATCTGCGCGCCGCCGGCGAGGAATAGTGTGCGGCGGCCGAAGCGGTCCACGGCGAGCATGGACAAGGCGGTGGAGGCGACCCCACGACGCCCGTCACCACCGCCGACAGCAGCGACGCGCTCTCGCCCATGCCGATGGTGCGCAGCAGCTCCGGCGCGTAGAACGCGATCGCGTTGATCCCCGTCACCTGCTGGAAGAACGGGATCGCCACCGCCATCACCAGCTGCGGCCGGTACCGCCGCTCCACGAGGAGCCGACGCAGCCCGTCCCCTCCGGCCCCGGCTCCGGCCTCCCCCGCCGCCGACGACGCCGCGGCGACGATGTCGTCCAGCTCGTCGCCCACGTCGACGCCGGCGCCGCGGACCTTCTGCAGCAGCCGCGCCACGTCGCGGCGGTCCCTGCCCTGCTGCACCATGCTGTTGGGCGTTTCCGGGAGGAAGAGCGCGCCGAGGGTGAGGAGCCCCGCGGGGACGGCGGCGAGCGCCAGCGACACGCGCCACCCCCACCCGCCGCTGATCTTCTCGGTCCCGTAGTTGATCACGTTCGCCGCCAGCGCGCCGATCCCGACGCTGAGCTGGAACCCGTTGCTGAACGCGCCGCGGAGCCGCGCCGGCGCCATCTCCGACAGGTACAGCGGCACGGCCTGGTTGGCGAAGCCGAGCCCGACGCCGAGGAGCACCCGCCCCAGGATCACCATGTAGATGTTCACCGACGCGCCGCCCACGGCCGCGCCCGCCAGGAACGCGGCGCCGCCGAGGACCATGGACGCCTTCCGGCCGCGCCTCGCCGTGACCCGCGACGCCAGGAACGTGGTCACCAGGCCCGCCACGTACAGCGACGACGTGAACGCCGTCAGTAGCTGGCTGTCGAACTTGCAGTAGTTGCTCACCCGCGTGTCGCCGCGCATCCGCCGGTACACCTCCGGGAAGAACTTGCGCAGGAACGGCTCCATTGACGACACGCCGCCTGCGATCCCGATGTCGTAGCCGAAGATGACACCGCCCATGCCGGCGGTCATGCAGGACAGCACCACGAAGGCGGTGATCCTCCCGCCGTAGTGGCGGTCCTGGCCGCCCTCGACAGTGACGACGCCGACTGCCATGGCTGATCAGTGATCAGTCGACCTGACTACCAGAGCTGCTTGCTCTCACTCGCAATGTGATTTTTTCTTGTTGCAGTAGGTGACTTGTAGCAGTCATGGTTGACTAGCCGGATCGGAGGTCCAACCAGAGCGAGATGTGACAGTCTAGTCCTCGTTTGGACCACATGAACCACGAGACAGCTTGATGATGCCTTGAACAGGGTAAGAAATGGGCAGGGGAACGCAGAAACTGGCAGAGGTGCCACTCAGCCGTTGCTGTCTGCAAACGATTGGTATGCGGACTAGTTTGTGCACATGATACTACTACTATTCTACAGGTTTTGCGGACTAGTTTGAGGCTGATGCAGACTGCCTCGTTGCTTGTGCACTAGACTAGGACTAGACAAATCAAGGCATCAGTTGTTTATTTAGTGATTGCTTGTTGCAACCAGGCACGACCAATGTGTAGTCCAAGAGAATCTGGGAAGATTACTAGCTGCAACAAATCAATCAATCTCTGAAGATTCAACTTGAAAGGCACTGGATGAGGTGTTCGAGTTTGCTACCACCGCCGGTTACTATTCACTTCTTCTACATCCATATAGTGCCACTTCTACAGTGAATCTGTGATTTTAAGTGGGAAATTGATCTGGGAAACAAGGAGAGCAAATTGCCCATGAACAACTGTAACAAACCACACGTGAACAAAAAAAAGAGGGGAAATATTCTGCTGTTGGATTCAGTTATCTGAATACATGTATATGTATAAATGCATGAGTACAATTTGCGATGTATATCATTGTATATATGCAACGTTACGTGTCATACAAAAAGGATCA
Source organism: Chrysopogon serrulatus (assembly GCA_015844335.1). Lineage (NCBI taxonomy): Eukaryota > Viridiplantae > Streptophyta > Magnoliopsida > Poales > Poaceae > Chrysopogon > Chrysopogon serrulatus. Next base: position 52,058 of record JADLZL010004250.1, read on the forward strand.
AAATGTAAAAAAGCAATGGATATACATGTCCTTCGATTCCTAATCCTTCAGCAAATCTTCTGTACCTAGTACTCTATTGATATTTTATTACAACCGGCAATGAATAGTATCAGAATTACACTCACAACAACACAGAGATGATCCATGAGTCCCCAACCCAGGGATCCAGTTCCTGCCATCATGTATCTGAACACTAGGGTCCAGGCTTACAGATTTGAGAAGGAACTAGGCAGCTTTGGTACTCCCTCAAAAGCCCATGCGGAGATAAGGTGATGAGCAATGGCGAAGGGTCCTGGGACAAACATTGGAGCAGGCTCACCACTTTCAACTTTCAAGTCAGCAGAGATGCTCTGGCCTTTCTCAGCACCCTTGCAAATCTGATTGACCTTGGAAGCATTTGTTCTCTGAGCTTTCTCATATTCAGCAAACGTCAACGCTTTCTTGATGTCTTCACGGCTATGCCATTGGGCATCTACATGCATGATAAAAGAATGGCAATTGAGGTACATGCTGACCGCTTTCTAGTCTTCTATTCTCTAAAAAGGATCAGCAAACTAAGCCCCATTTCTAGAGTGTATAACCTGCACATAATCTTGTGTAAAATATCAAGTTTCATGCATCAACCAGCTCAGGTGAAAGCTTAAGTGTTGTCAAAGGGTTGCAGTATACTCATACATCAGCATACTATGTTGTAGCAGAGGAAGAAAATTCTAATAGCAAGACTAACCACAACATAGGATAAAGTACAGACCAAACAATTATATAAGAACAGGAAGAGAAGTTAATGGAATGCAAGTCGAAATAAAGAAACAGCCCTGGATTCCTGATGAAGTGTCAAAAATTACCTTCAAGCTCCTGCTTGTCCACGTTTATCTCAAATGATTTAGCATAAGCAAAGAAGCCCATCATCAGTTGACATGGCATAGAATTTGGCCCAACTGATACAGTACAAGAAGATGGTTTTAAGAGCAGAATACATAGTTTGCAACTGATAACAAAAGCACATAAACCACTGTGTAAACACCATTGTATTTTGGTCATAATAATAAGTACAGACACGAAAGTACAATTCTAATCCTCCAGTAGTATCTCCTCTACTGTCTTCTTGCTTCTGAAAACAATGACAAGACCATTACCTGGCCATGGTTGAGAACTGTGATAAACAACTTGTCCAACTTCAATACCAGTTTCCTCCCATGTTTCTCGTCTCACTGCCTCTTCCAGGCTTTCTCCTGGCTACAAACATAACAAATGTAGTGTATATAAGCATTTAATGATGTTTATACTTTTTTAAAGAAGACAATGATCTTGTTAGCTACAATACAGACAACACGCTAGCTTTCATTGAGCATAAGCTTCCGGTGATATTTAACAGGAAAATAAACTCCATTTTAGTTTCAGAAAAGGAATAATTGTACATAAGCAAATCACTAATTTCATGGTTACAGCAGGGATGCTGTTTATTTTGAAAATCGGACCAACCTTTTGAACCCAATACTAGCTACTCGGTTGATCAAGCGAAACATTTTATGAAGTAGAAATGCTGGATATTTAAAAATCGCTCATTACGTGTGGCAGGTCAGATACAAAGTTCTCATGTAAATAGAGCTCAGTTGTTTTATGCATGAAGGGTTATTCCGCTTTGCAGTTAAATTAAATTTAGGTACTGTACCCAGCATTATTAATGTGGCAGCGCGACTTGTTATGAGCTTATCTAACTAGTACATTGTAGAATACTGCCTTCACTATTGAACTATTTATATTTATCAGTAAATATTTGCATTTTTAAGATGAAAATATTTTTTGTTTTTGGAAACATGGCCAACTGAAATTACTCTTGATGTTTGTGTCTCCTTCCATCTAACCACATCCAAAGTCAGTTGAAGAAAAAAAAAAAAGAGTGACAATAATAAAGCAGTTATGTGCACCTCTATGAAACCAGCAAGACAACTCCACATACGAGGCACAAATCTTGACTGGCGACTTAAGAGCGCCCGATCATTTTCTTTATCAATGACCAACATGATCACAACCTGCACACCACGTGCAGAAGAAAAGGTGACAGTTTGAGTATCCCTATAGGATAAGAAATGGTGACAGGCAGCACTGCACAACGTCTAGCCGCAAAATCCATATACAAATACTGCACAAAAGAGAGGAACTGGGGAACAGAGCACAAATCATACTGGATCAATTCGGGGGTATATCCTCTTCTTGCAGGACTCGTTGCTGCACTGCTTACGCCTTCCGGCTTCCGTAGGGACAGCCTTTGCTCCACAAGCTCCACAAAATTTCGCCGTGCTGTGCCATTCGAGCAGTGCTCGAGCCTGCTCGGAATTCAGAACTCAGAAATCAAATCAAACATGTTCTTCGAGTCATTAGCCAAAGAGAGACCGCTGAATTACATGTGATTAATGGTTAAACAAGAAGCGAAGAAGCAAGAATCTCGCATACATGTCCTGCGATGGCGAGCTCCCCCATGGCGTCCTTGTCGCTCCAGTCTGTGGCGACCATGAGCGTCCTCAAGTCCACAAACGCCGACGGCCCATCCCCGTCCGCCGGCCCGCCGACGCTCGCTCCCTCGACCTCGCTGACGTCGACAGCCCAGTACGCGGCGGCCTCCTTGCCGCCGCCCTCGACGTGCGCGCCCAGGAAGACGAAGGCGTCCGGGGCGAGCCCGGGGACGCGGGACGGCGGGAGCCACGCGAGGCACCAGGCTGGTGCCGCGGACGAGGACGCGGGAGGAGGGTCCGTGGAGCGCGCGAGCGGGCGGCCCCGGCGGAAAGGGAGGATCTTGGAGAGGTACGGCTGGGGATTGCCGGCGGAGGCGGAGGCGGAGCTGGGGTCGAGGAGGGAGCGGAGAGCCTCGGCTGCCGCGGAGGGCGAGACGGCGGTTGTGGCGGCGGAGACGCCACGCAGCGGGTTGGCTGCGAAGGCGTGGGCGCGGAGGTGGATTGCCATGGCCGTGGCGCGGGGCTTCGGGGTAGCTGCAGCTGCCGGCTCCACTGCCGTTTCCTTCCCGGCAAGGCCGCGGGGGTAGTAGGTGCAGCAGCCGTGCAGGAGCCAGGAGGATTGAATTGGATCATAAAGATCCGATCATTAGTTGGAGACGGCGCGTGTCGATGCCATGTGGGGCCAGAACGACAGGTTGTGGCCATAGGCATCTATGGGCCATCATCATCTATTGTACATGGGCCGAGAGAATTACCCGCTTGTGGGCCCACGATCGACCTCCTGACAGGCCCATTTTGAAATTGTTTTTTAAAAATATTTTCAAAGAAATTGAACTTCAAAAACTAAATTTGAATTAAATATTTTGACCTCTAAGAATTTAAATCCATGGGTAGCATGCTCTAGATCAGTAACTCACTGGCCTCAGTGATGGTTCCATAATACGTATGTCTGAAAAGGGTTAGTTAAAATATCGACGGATGTTTTTACGATGATGATGCCAGCCACAGGCAAAGCCAGGCAAACTGGGGCCTTCAACATTAGCAACTGGGGTTATTAGTGTTGTCAAAAGTATAAAGCCTATCTCCGCCATTGCCAGCCAATGATTACTTGAGGTAGAAGTGGCTCCAGCAAAGACATGTGTGGGATGTATCTGTGACAGGCACGGGATGGCGGGGGGGGCGGGGCGTGGGTGGGCGGGGGGAGGAAAAAGAGGAGAGACACACGATGATAGTTATGGAATTCGTCGATCATAACTAGTACGTATGCCGATGGATACATCGGAGACGAATAAAGAGGAACATATCTTGAAAAGAAAGGTATATTACAATCGAGTAAATAAATAAAACTATTTTAAAATAATTAAAAGTAAACATCAAATTAATAATAAAAGCTAGGTAACTGTGTTATTTTACAGGCAAAATCTTGTTAGTTTTCTAAGCAAAAGATTATAACATACCCCACGGTAACACGGTCTCCAAAGTATAACTTTGACTTAATATTTTTGTAAAAATACTCATCACAAAGTGACGTATTTATACTTTTATGAAAGTACTTTCAAGACAAATCTATTCATATAATTTTTACATTTCTAAACTCAATAACTTAAAAGTTATTCATGATTTATGTTCTCAATGTTTAACACAAATCTTGTTCAAAACGACATCTAATTTCTATACGGAGGGAGTAATAAAAAATGGTCAAATTTGTTGCACCGGAAACCATTTACAGTTGCGCCAATGCTCCTCATTGCCTCTACTTATCAACCAAATATGCACGAGTGTGCCCTGAGGCCCCCCACATGTTTTCTTTCTCCTTAGTAAATCATGCATGGGGCATTTTTTTTTAGTTTTTTTAAGGCCCAACCTCAGTCTTTTAGTTAGAATTAAAAAATCAAAAATATCTTTGAGTTAGAATAGAAAACCGAAAATATGTTTACAGCTTGAAAGTTCACCACCAATACTCAAACTTACAGTAGGTTGTGTGATGCTTTGCTTATGAATTGTAGCCGGTAACCCTAGCAGATGGTTGCTTTCTTAAAAACAGAGATAAAGCTTTTTTTTTTTTTTAAAAAAGGCAAAACTTACAGTAGGGAACTCAACACCCATTCACCCAACGAAACTTCTCTCATAACAAGTAAAGCTACACCTACAACAAGTCTATCAGACCACAAAGATTCCCTAGAAGTTACAGAGACACCACCGTAGGTTCATTCCTTTTGAGTCTTGAAACTCACGACCTTCTTCTAGATCTCCAGCAGCAGTCATTCCATGCAATGCACCACGCCATCCAAAGAGATGAAACCCCACTTGGCTTAGTGAGGTTCTCTTCATTTTGTATATTATCTATCACCTGGGTATTTGCTTGACCCGCCCTCAGTTCCTTTATCTTCTGATGAACTAAATTCTTATTGCTTGTTGGGCTGAGCACAAAATTAACCAATTCTGTGCTAACCCAGCAACAATTCGATAGAGATCATCTATACTCTTCCAGTGCAAATTGTGAAAACATAGACCATTTCTAAGTTTCCATAAGCCCCACAAGATTGCAGAAATAGTACAGTTATGAATCAAAAACCTCTTATTACACAGCCACAAACTACCAATAGAACCAAAATCACACCCTATCTGTACTCTGAGCAGTTTACAAATAATGTACCAAAGTTGTTTTGCCACCACACTATCAAAGAAGCTAGATAAAGTCTCGCCGCAAAAAATAAATTTAGGATCTTCTACTTTTTCTTCTTTTGCCTAGATTATATGTGTGTTAGATCTTTATTTTGACAAAGCAACTATAAGAAATGAATTCTAGGTGGCACATTCAGATTCCACGCTACTAGGCTATAAATTGGAAAGATACTTCAAAATTCACCGCTGCATGGGACGACTGTAGACAAATCATGGGAGAAAACTTAATTTTCCAACGAGAAAACCGTCTGATTTAATTTCTTCGATAACTGGGTTTACCATCGGCGTCCGGTGCATATATATACTTCTTTATCCGCAAGCAATGCAAATCAGGTCAGCACAACATCCTCTCAAGTGTCATCCTGACTGTAAAATGTGTACAAATACTACATGCTTGGCATAAACAAACTGGCTTTGTTTGGCTGCACTTGTATCCAACTTAATCCATATGTGTTGGAGTGGACTGGAGTGACTATTTTTCACTCTAATTCACTCCAACACACGTGAATTAAGGTGGATACGAGTACAGCCAAATAAAGCCTGACCATGCCATGATACATGCTAACCATACAGGTTTCAAGACCAGCGAAACATTGAACAATAATAGGCGTAGGGCCAAGCACCAACAGAGCATAGATAAGCAAACACTTATTCGATGATTATATATGCTGTTTAAGACCAATACATAATGCAAGTACATCATCAAGCCGTAAAATTCAGCAGCCACTGAATCAACACAACCTCAAAAAGAGCAAAAAAAGACACACGTAATGGTTGTTGCGCTTGGGTACTTCACCACCCACGCAACCACAGCAGCGGTACTATGCTTGGCAATCAACAATATACTTGTGTACGTAGTAGACTCATCCTTCCTGGATGCCTGATGGTGAGATTGTGACATCAGTTGGTTCCCATGCTCGGCCAGCTCGTCACATCTCACGGTCTTGATATCACCTTGGTCGCCTCTTACTTCCCAGTGCCTGCTACACAGCAGAACAATTCTGTTTTGAGGACGCAGAGCATCGGCAGAGCAGATTCAAAGGTCTCTTCGAAGTGAAAAGACGCATCAATGTTTTGAAAGAATAATGAAAGATCAAAAAGGCACTTCACCAGGCATAGGATTGATTGATTAGATAGCTAGCATCTAACAGATTAATCACTGTTATAAGATTTTAATGTGCTTTTCTAGACTGATCATTGCATGCAAACTTAACTGAATACACATATAAAAATGATACCAAATTGAAATCTTAGTTGTATACTGACGAAGACATATACCTGCCTCCCTTGGTCCATTGCACCTATGGCACTCCATCCTACTAGCAAAGTTGTGCGCGTTGCAACCAGGCCTGGCCAAAGTAGAGAAACACAGTATATTAACGTCTGTGTCAAGACAACCAAACAAACCCAGAAGATCACCTTCTATGAACTGCGGCTGCTTAATCAGAATTCAGCATAAAACACACATGCATGCCACTGTTTCTTGCCATGCATACGAAGGCATTCCTTCATCTTACTGAAACGAAGCAGAAATAGTTTGATCACCTTGTGCAGATCCAGTCGCCAGCTTTCCACCCAGCACGAACTGCGGCACTGTCACGTCCGCGAGCAAAGTCACCCTCAGTACCTGCTGCACCTTGTCCTGTTGGGAAGTCTCTTACAATGGTGCCACACTTGAAGCAGCTGCTGCGGCTGGCAAAGTTGTGGTAGCCGCAGCTGCAGTACCAGTCACCTGGACGGATGTCCAGGGAGGTCAGCACACCACCCGTGCTATAGCCGTCACTGAACTGCAAGTCAGGGCGTGGATCACGGCAACGCTGACAGTAGTCACGGCGGCTGAAGTTGAGGTGCTGGCAGTTCTTGCAGTTCCAGTCTCCAGGCTTCCTCTGGATGTTCATTCGCAGTCAACAGCTAGCCCTGCACACCATGCATGTGTCAAAAGTTGCGGGGTGTAGTGCAGAACATAACATAACAAAATGTATAATTGTATACCAAACCTAAAGGCAACTACACGTTTCTTCATATATCTGTATGATATATGAGCAGACATTACAGAAACAACCTTGGTGTGTTGCAATTTATCATTATACACAGGAATATACCAGTTACCTATGTAATGATGGTCTAGCTAGATGGGAGCTAGAAGACTGAGAATTTGAGACCCTTTGATCTTTTTGGCCTTTTTTAGATGCTTGTAGGACATGCAATCACAAACTAAAAAAGAAAGAATATTTAAGGGGAGACAACAGACATGGAGAAAGAGATTAAGCAAAAGCTGCCTTAAAATAGCATAAGCTTGTCCAAATGGGCACCCTAATCAATCATTTGGACATACACTTAATCGATTATGTTTCCAAGTTAGTGTCCCAACTGAAAAGGAAGTAAAAGCACATGCAAAGGAAAACTAATTATTCCGATATTTGATGGAAATTAGTAAAGCAATCAATTAAATTGCATATGCCATGTATCACAAGATGCAAACTCACTTGCACATAACTTATTTAAATTGAAAGTGAACTTTTTTAGATGAACTAGCTGTAGATTTAACAGCCATAAAGGACCTACTTTATTTTGAAGGAGAATGAAAAATAAATCGAGATGTCACAGTCACAGTCTAATAGATGGGCATAAGAACGAGGAACAAGAAGTGATGCATACTCTGTGAACTTGCAAAGCCTCTTGTAGTAGTTTGTTCTTGGTACTAGGGTTTCAGTTGCTGTGTTGTCCTTGTCTGCTTGCTTGCTTCCTGGCTGTTTTCATTCCTTGTGGATGACTGCCCTTTTATAGTGGAGGCACCTCAATAATTGCGAATCCAGGGTTTGCTGTGGAGGCACGGAGATGCTTTTGATCTTACCCTTTCTAACTGAGCTATCCAAATCGAACAAGAGTATGAAATGAAAGCAGAAACAAGAAAGGAAAATATGCAAGAGGAAAGTGATGGTAAAGAAAGCAGGATTTCACAGTGTTACATCTTGTATCTAAACCATGGAATATTAATATTACTTCTGAAAACGTATTAACAGCTTATAAACTACACAAAATAAATATAAACTACACAAAATAAATCAAATAGTACTCTGTTTCCATATACTTGGCCACTTTGTTGTTTAAACTTTTAGCTGTTAATTTTGACATATGCATATGCAAGTTAAAGCATATACTCCATCCAATCACTAAAAGATGTTTAAGACAGCCTACATAGACTGCATGTAGTGCAATTCAGCTATCATAAGTCTTTCAGTGACTGGAGGGAGTATCTTTAAAGCACCTTGGATCACAATTTTTTTCCCCCGATAGAGGAAGATTTCTTCAGAATTTCAATAGCAGTACATCAAGTTGATACGTGGTATGATCACAAATCTAGTATCACTATGTTCTCTCTTTAAATAATTGAGCATATATACTCAGTCAAAAGCTCAAAGTTGGTACAGTAAAAGTTTCCAAGTATTCTGAAACGGAGGGAGTAATTGACCTCAGCAATATGAGATATAGCAAGGAACTATTTGTGGTGAGAACATTTTGTAGGTGGTTAGACAAAACATAAAGCAGTTAAGTAATTCATATAACTAGATGATGCCAAACAAATTTTGTGTTGACACGTAATATTATAACATAACTTTGATTTAAATCTTGAGGGAGGGCTACGCCTACAATCACTGCAGAATGGTCTGCAAGGCATGCAACCAAACCAGTTAAACCAAAAGAATATTGTAAAATTTATCATCTTTCATACAAATATGTAAGTTGCTTCAAGACTTGAAATAAACACAAACAGAAGTTGACTTCCTGGATATTCCTACACGAGAGTAATGATTGACATTGATGAAATGATCTGATCAAAGACAAATGTTTTTTGTTCTCTCTCTAAGATATTAGAGGAGTAACTATCGTTTAAGCTATCCATGGACAATATCTTTAATAATTTCCATGCGACATAGGTGCGAGGATTGAGGAACATATTTCTTTATACTTTGATTCTTCCCCCAGATATATACTGGTGGAGGTGCATATCTAGCATGATGCACACTTCGTGTGGCTAAGAGAAATCCTGATGTTCCCAGTTGTGACCAAAGTGCCACATCATCTGAGGAATTATAAGAACAAGAGGCAAGTAAATCAAGAAACGAGGCCAACAAAACACAAACAAGATCGTGATGAATCTATATTCATTCATCTATAAATAATAGAAATTCTGAACAAGACACTATGCTTTTTTTACATTAACCATTAGTATTTCTCTTAATATGAATGGAATGTTTTATACACAATGGGGCTCACTGAAAGACAACATAAAATCATCCAGTTAAATTTCTGGACAGTAAAATTACTTTATTCAACTATCATTTTTCAAAATTTCGTTAAGTCATGCAGTTTGCTTTCATTATGAAATCTTTTCCCAACCTTTGCACTGTACTGTGGAAGAAGGGAATAAAATAAAATGTTCACTGCTGGAGGCAAAGTAGCTAAGTACGTGTGACTTATTGAAAACTATCGACAAGATTTGGTGAATTGATGATCAGATTAAAAGATTGATAGTAAGTTTATTACTTATTCCTTCAGTAACTTCTTTGCCCTTTGACTAATATAATCAATGATTTGTGTTGCTTGTCCATTCTAGATGCTAAGCTACCCCTAAAAAGACAGTACTAAAGTTGGCTAGATGTTTGATTATATGCTGGGTGCAGATGGACATAACTACAGATTGATGGTATTATTGGGGTTAAATATATATAGCCTTTTGAGAATCGATTCTCCACATACGTGCATGATTTTTAGTCATTCACAAAACCTATGCTGATATACATATATTCTCCCAAATCACACTTTACACAATAAGTCAAGAGGTTCCATGTTCAACCCCAGTCAGCCATCCGTACTGTCATTTGCTAGGAAAGCATCTCCTTTCATTAACCTATTCAGAATTTCGATTACTACTTCTGTTCATCTCCTGCTGTTGTTATTCAGGACAAAAACCGAACTAGTCTTATAACATGAACAACTCTGTGTCTTAGCAACAAAATAAGAGCAGTTGGGGAATATGCTATAGAAGTTTAATTACTTTGATTAAATATTGCATTCTTGAAGAGGGAATATGTATGACGGCCATCAAATGATATGGCTCCCACCAAGGCACAAAGCATTTACGGACTTCCTAAAAAGGGTCTAGTCATCAAACTTGCAAGTTCACATGGATTGTCTAATTTAGAATGAATATGCTTGAATCAGCTCTGGTATATATTTCTTTCCACTGCAATTATTCCTACATGTTACAGCTGATGGATGTCGATGTATTCCATGTCAATGCATAGCATTGCATCATGTAGGAAAATATTGACAAACAAGGAAAATTAGGTCTAATGTCTGAGTATCCACCTTCCCCTTCCACCAATCACACATAGACACATCAATAGGGTGTTGCCACGGTAATTCCCCAAACAGAACACTCACATATCCTTATCACACCCAGTAACTTGGATTCTTCAGCAGCATCTAAAAACCCTAGAGCAATGTTATGCCGACGCTTCTGGCGGTGCTGACTTGAGGAGGCATCAATTCGCCGCGGAATTGTAGAAAGCAAGAGATCATGTTTCTTTGTTATCAGTTGCAAATACTGTTTCCACTAGATCAATGATTCATAGAATGGCGATCAGCAGGACAAATTAGAAGCCCAACTTGATCTGGTGGAGGTGAAGTTCAGCCCGCGTCGCAAATAAATGGCACCCAACTTTATGGAAAAAGGCAAGAGATGCCAATGTTCTAATTCCAGATAAATTTTATTTGCAAATATTGTTTCCCGTGTCGCGAGAACAATGTCCCCTGACTACCTGTTCCCTGAGAGGGAGCTCACATGTGCAGCGTCCAGTTGCTGTATTCATAACATATTATGGAACATAAATTCTGCATGGCGGTGGTCTTTTCTAAAGGTACATTATAGTTGCTAATTTGAAGTTTGGAACCGGGCGATTTCCATTGAATAGACAAATTGACACAAACTAAAAGCTTATGACATGAATGAAAATATATAAAAAGAAAAAAGAACGGTAGCAAATCTTCGTCGGTCTTCTTTATTCCCCCTACCTTATCCTACAGCCCACGGAAAGCAGCAGAACCCAGCAAGTAGCAAAAGAGGAAAGACGAATGCCAGGGTCAGTTCATCCTTTTACAGCATCTCCCTCTTTTGCTGTTTTGCACCCAGAGAGTGAACAGGAAAAGAAAATGGCAGCACCACTTTTGGCGGTGATGAAGAGTAGTGAGGCTGGGCCTGCTCGGTTGAATACCTGAGACTTGTTCGGTTTACCGTCGCGTCGGGGATATTCAAAGCGGAGGCTTGGGGGCAGGGAAGCCGCGAGCGCGACTCCTCGTGCTGTCTCATCCCTGCGGGCGGCCGCCGCGGCCAACCGCCGGCGGTCGGAGTCGGAGCTACGGAACCCGCATTCAAGGCGAGGGGCATCGCACCCCAATAGACTTTTCACTTCGCCTCCGCCGCCGTCGCCGCCGCGGGACGGCCCGATCTGCCCCCCAAGGCGTAAGCCGGCGCTGGCGGCCGGCGGCGTTCGCCGCGTGGACCGCAACGCCGCATGCCAATCTATTCAAGTCTTCTTGCTTGAGTGGAGTGCTCTCTCCTCTGGGTCGTCAGGGAATTTGTTATTTTTTGTGTTTTTCAATTCGTTTTTTTAAAGGAATCATCCGAATTAAAGAAATAGCTGAAATAGTCTTCTTGCCAATTGAAAATGAAGAAATTAAAAACTCACAAATTTAATAGCGGGATTTTCCTCTTTTCATAGTTAGAATTGCAGAGTCCACCTTTTTCTACAAGGCGTATCTTGAAATAAAAACTTTTTCCGTAGAAGTTAGGATGGACAAAAATCGTTCTATATAAAATCTTAGAGATCAATGAGTTATATAATTCTGTCCTTCACATGCTTTTTTCGGGTTTAAAGCTACTTTTGTGGCAAATTATCGATTATTTTAGTGCTAAGATGGCCTTAACGAAGAATTGTGATAAGTTATAATCTATATCGTCCTCATATGAAATTTATCTTTCCCATGACGTGATATAAAGAGATATAACTTTTAAGATATATTACCATTCAGAATAAGCATACCTTTAAAAAAATCTTAACCTTTTCATATCATGATCTTGGATGGAACTAAAATTTATATAGCAACTGTACTTCTCGCTAAGATCTATAATTTTGTACTCCTTCCATTTTAGAATAAAGATCACATGTAAAAGAAATCAAACTTTGATAATAAATTTTAAAAAATGTAGTAAACTATATAAAATAAATTAGTGTCATTAGAATTTTAGTGAAATTTATAGAAAATGTACTAACATATATAAAATAAATTAGTGTCGTTAAAATTTTAATGAAATGTATTTTCCTAGTGTAAATTTATCTTTGTCATAGCAAGTTATCACTATTAGAGCTTATTACCCTTTCAAAAACTATTAGAGCTTATTTTTTTAAAAAAAAAATCATGCTTTTATAGTATATACACCGCACAGAAAAAGTAAATTCAGCCAATTCAAATGTTGAAAAGTACCCATTGAATCGGTAAATTTAAATCTCGCCATTTTGATTGGGGATGAAATGATGCTTTTACAAAATTTTTATTTGGGCAACTATTTTTTATGAGGTACATCATCCCACTTGATCGAGCACTTACACCCATATAAGCCGCAATGGCATTGGCTACTTTATTACAAACAAGAACGTGGACACAAACTTTGCAAGTCGTAAACTCCGTCATCATCAGTAATCGAAGCTCAGTAGTGATCCCACTCATAGCCGATAGCCGATAAGCATTATCCTCCAGGGCTGCTTTCACTAGGCCAAGCATCTACCGCCTGGAAAGCACTGTATAAACGGTTCTTTGCACGCGCCCGCACACAGTACAGTACAAGCTCTCTGATCTGAAGAAAAACCATTAATTAATTAATCTCTACTATAATTAAAATCTTAAATTATACTTGGTCCACCAAAGAAAATATCTTTCGCTGAGAACCTCCAACCATTATGCACCTAGGCCTTGTTCGGTTCAAGAAAAACTTGCATCCAAACTCCTGTAGCACTTTCGTTTGTATTTGGCAAATATTATCCAATCGTGCACCAACTAGGTTCAAAAGATTCATCTTATGATTTACAACTAAACTGTGTAATTAGTTTTTTTTACTTATATTTTAGTGCTCCATACATGCGGGTAAAAAATTGATATGATGGAGAGAGTGGAGTGGAAAAACTTGCAACTTTCATTCCAAGTGAACAAGGTCTAGAAAAAATGCACACAGAAATCCGCCTTCATTAAAATCAACGACTAATAATATAGCAAAAGTAAATCCGATGGCCACGATTCGATCCCTCTCCCTCACCCAGGCTTCTCACGCCGGCTTCTCCCGTAGGCCGAATCCGCTTGGCATCGTCGTGGAGACCAGAGAACGAATATCAAACAACGGAAAAAAAATATTACCGCAAAAAAAAGGACGGAACAGAGATTGCCGCTCCCTTGCTATGGCCGCAATCGCCGCCGCCTGCTGCTGCGTGAGGCACGCCGCCGCGGATCGAGACATCGCCGCAGCTTGCTGCCCCGTCTGCCGCGATGTTGCTACGCCACGCACGCCATCGCCGAGGCCTGCCCCGCAGCAACGCACGCCAAACGAAGATCGCCGCTCCCCGCTACGCCCGCCATCACCGCCGCCTGCTGCCCCGTGACGCACGCCGCCGCGACGCACGCCGTCGCCTGCCCCGCGGCAATGCACGCCATCGCCGCCGCCTGCCCCGCGCCCGTCCCCAGTCCGCCATCAACGCCCGGCAGCACCGCCCCATTGCCGCCGCCTGCCCGCGCGAATATTGGTTAGCTGTCAAGACTATTGCCATGTTTGGATCCAAAAAAATAGACATAAATGTTGATAAGCCACTGAATGGGCTGGATATATAGCTGTTTACATGATTTAATGAATGAGTGGGTGTTAACTGGGAGACAACAGATTGCTTGCTGAATAATTTGAGTGCAAATATTATCTCTGTTTGGCAAGGCGTAGAATCAAATCTGAAACACCATAGGAGCGAGCATGACAAATATGTGTAAGGTGCTTTGAGCTCGACCTGATGAACTGATGTTTTTTAATCATCTTTAATCCTGCTTGTTGCTTGTAGGATATTCCAAGACTATCTTTGAAAGAAATCAACAGATGGCACTATTCATTAGGAGTTAAGCCTTGAGAGCTTCCAGAATAGGTGATATTCTAATGTGTCATGAGCTCTACTGTCAAAATATTTGTTTTGATAGCCTGCAGCAAGTTCATGTGCTACACAGGGCTATGCAGGGTACTCCTACTGATACCGAAGAAGACATCTGCATTTCTGTTTCTTTCATATTTTGGATGTTTGCAAGCTTTTGACCATTGTCGGTTAGATTATTTAGCATGTGCTTTTATATACAAGTTTGGAAATGATGGTGCTTGCTTCACCACCTTGCAGAAATTCAGAATGTAGCATAATGCCCGTGCTATGGTTTTATATCTCGATGGTAGCATCAGCTAGGTGTGCAATGTGCAATCCATCGAAATACTGTCGGGGTGTTCAGCTGGTCGGGGTGTTCAGCTAGTCAAATAAGCTGGTTGATAAGACAAGTCAGCTGATTTGTTATGAGAGAAAAATACTATTCAGATGGCTGATAAGACAAATGAACGGAGCGCTATAATAGTTTCATTATAGTAGCATTTATATATGCTCATTGGTCCATGAGCTCACTGCTCGTATCTGGGTAGTGACTAGTGAGGGAGAGAAAAATCTTGAATTGCTAGAAATCTGCATCATTTATTATGTATTTTTTCTTTCAATTTATCTCACATCTTTGTGCATATTTATCCCTACTATAATGGACCAATCAAAATATACTAGACCCCTAAGGAAAATGCCCCCCGTCAAGAGACTCCAACCATTGTGCACCAAAAAACAATACACACAACAAATCGTCT
This sequence comes from Chrysopogon serrulatus, assembly GCA_015844335.1. Lineage (NCBI taxonomy): Eukaryota > Viridiplantae > Streptophyta > Magnoliopsida > Poales > Poaceae > Chrysopogon > Chrysopogon serrulatus. The sequence goes on from JADLZL010004250.1 coordinate 67,178, forward strand.
CTATTAAAAATCAAAGGTTAGAAAACACCGAACCAAATCCGATGGCCGACGTTTGATGTTTGATGCCAGGCTTCAAACATCCGCACCCGCGCGCCTTCTGCCCAAGCCAGGCTTCAAACACCGAACCAGGGTTGGAAGACTGCGAACACGGAATAATAAAAAAAAACAACTCCAGGAGATCAGGAACCACGCCTCCTCCCGGATATGTCAGGAAGCGAGCACCCATTGATCCGCAGGTCGTAGATCGAGCGTGACCGTCGCCTGCTGAGATTGACTCCCTGGCCGTGCTCCACACCGCCAATCCCTCCCTCGCCCGTCTTGCCACGCTTGGGTGGGTGTGGGTGTCGGCGGCGGCGGTAGCCTGGACAGCGCGGCTACTCTTCGAGTAGATCAGTAGTGGCATAGGCAGTGCACAAGCGGGTGGGGCGGGCGTGTGCATATTTATCTGACCGTCGCCCCCTAAAGATTGTTAATCAGGTTAAATAATTTATATTCACTGCATTCTTTTGCATGTTTGGTGACATTACTTGTGCATATTTATCTGGGGTTTTCTTGACGCAAAAGAGATTACTTGTGCATATTTATTATGCTTTGTTTTTCTACTGGTTGGTTATTTCAGTAAAATGCTCTTGAACAAGTACATTGAAGATATCTATTTTCAGATTGGGTTATCTATTTCATTCTCAAACGATGAGGACAAATTGTCTATTCCATTATTAGTTTTGTACCAGATAATCAACAAGGTAGACCATCTGTATCAGTTATTATAAGTATAGCACTCTTTCCAGAATATGCTCTAAAATAGTACTGGGATCTAACCTATGGTGCAGTGTGGACGGAATTTGTCTGGGGAAGAATAGCAAGCACATTGGGGGAAGGTATGATGCATCCAGTTGACACTCTGAAAAGAAGCCTTCAGAGTCGGGCTATAATGATAGGGCTAAGGTTTTAGATAGTTTCAACTTTGCTTGTTCACATAAATTTTTAACACCTCCAATCGTGACAATGCACGATTTTGATAGATGGGTGCTGAATTTTTCGACCCTTTTTCGCTTCAGCTAAAAGCCGTTTCAGCTTATCAGTCAACAATATTTTATTCTCACAGAAAATCAGTTGTTTCAACAGTGTTTTGGCTTATCAGCTGACTTATAAGTCCTGCCGAATAGCCTCGAACTCTTTCTGACATGCGTAGAAGAATATATTCTAGATGATGGTCTGAGAGGTTAGCCTGTTAGTGAGTGATGAAAATTAAAAGGGGAACTGCCGAGCTCATGGTTTGTGTTTTAATTTACGAAAAACAAACTTAAAAGTTTAAATGGCAGAGTATATGAGGCCTGAGCTCCATAACGACCAAAAAGTACACTGGTCCGCACTAATAAGCATCAATTGTTATCTTGATAGATATTGTTGTTGACCTCTTTTCAGGTTTTTACAGAGGAAATAGCCCCGGTGTTCTGGATCTCTTGCTACTGGCGCTACATATTTTATTTGATGCTCTTTGACAAGCTATGAATTTGTCCAAATTGATAAAATAGTTTTGCAGGAGATTAAGTGGTCTACAATTGCCAATAAGTTTTTTTCCCCTAAGATAGAGGAAGATCGGAAGAGAGTTAATTTCAGCTGCATAGAGCACTGTAGCATCACCAGAAGCCTACAGCCACAGTGGCTTAAAAGCTGCAGCGAAGAGGCTTAATAGCTTTTTTGGATTTTTTTTTTCAATGTTGTTATTTAACGGTGCTTTTTGCAAAACCATTGATAACCGTAGAACTGAGCTACTTATCAATCGTGTTACTGGCTTGACATAACTTTATTTTGCCTTTTATGCATTTAAGTGTTTTCCGGATTAAGTTTAACTGTGGAAATTCCCTAAAATTAGATGGTTAGTGCAAGACACCACTTTATTATACTGTTGTTAAGTTGTTTTCAAATGCATTTCTGAAATTAAGCCGTAGCGTTAGCACGGGCACTATATTACTTTCTCCATCCCAAATTATAAGACGTTTGACTTTTTCTACTCCAAGTTTGACCATTCGTTTATTCAAAAAATTTGTGTAAAAATAGAAAAATTTAAGCCATTCTCGAAGAACTTTTACTAATAAAGCAAGCCACGACAAAAAGAAATAATATTTTGCAAAAAAATTTAAATAAGGCGAGTGGTCAACTTGGTAAAAAAAAAATCAAACGTCTTATAAATTGGGATGAAGAAAATAGTTAAAATAAATAGAATTGCTGCGTCAGGTGACAAAGTAACCATTGATGGACCACGTAAGATGGCACCGTGTTAATGCGTTGGGCCCAAACTTTTGTTTAAGACGGAGGACCACAGAGCTGGGCCTTAGCATCATAATCGTCATCATCAGTAGGAAGCAACTGGGCCAGATTCTCCCAACTCCATCGCTTCAACTTGAAGCAATCAAGCCCGTTGGTTATTTTCCGGCATCTAGATCCGCAGCCGGAAGAACTGCTGGCGCCCGGCGGCGGCCTGAAGCTCTGCTCCTGCACGACACGACGACACGGAAGATCGGGCGCACGACATTGAACGGATGAAGCAGATGAGGTCATCGAAGCGAAGCACCGAGTAGCGTGCTAGCTGTAGGGTCTGGTCCACCACTAGTCAATGGCGGAGCCACCGGCCTACCATCCCGTCTAGGCGGCTAGCTCGCCGCCAAAGTTCAAACAAGTTTTATTATAGTGTTAAAAAATGGAAATTACCCGCGTTTATAAATATATATATATATAAGCTTCTAGCTCGTCTACTGCCACTAGTCAAATCCGCGTTTCGTCCCTGCCACGCTGGCCATGCATGGCAACGGCTGCTGCCAAGTTGTTTTCCAGTCGAGTTGCTTTTCACCCTCTGGTTGCATTGCATGGTGGGCGCCCGGTACGGTGAGGTGAACACGTCAAACCAGCAAACTCAATTACTCCTTCCATTCCATAAAAAAACTTGACTTAGCCTCTTGCTATGTGCAACAAACGTACCAAAGTTAGTAATGTGAAAATCGTCATGATTACCTTTTAACTCGTCAAAGTGCTCCTGACCAGGCCGCGCGCCAGAATCTCGTGGATCATTAACATAAGCGGTAACAGCAATGGGCATTATATATATATATATATATATATATATATATATATATATATATATATATATATATATATATATATATATATATATATATATATGGGCAAATGGCTCATCATGCGCTGAACCTGAACAATAGTAACATACCATCGTGGACCTTGTCAGCCGAGCAAGCAGCAATGTCCACGATCGATCCACCCTCCGTTAAACTATACACAAAACAATGAACAATTAGCAAATTAAACAATAAGCGATGAGATTCACGTCTTTATATTTTATATATACTGCTATCCTATTCGTTGTCTGCATCTCGCATTCTGCTAGTTCAAGTTTATTAGTTCCTGCGCACTCAACAGTGGCACCCACACGGATCGGAATCTGCTGAATTCTTATCGCTTGTGCAGCGGCCACAACCGCGTTTCGTCGCCGCCACGCCGCCGGCGGCAGCTATCCGCCAGCCTGCTGATTGCCGAGTTTGTTTTTTTATTTTTAGTTCGAGTCATGGAGTGCGCGACAACTACTGGACAGATCGTTCAGTACCGTACAAAGAGGGGGCAAAAAAAGAAGGGACGGCCGGCTTCCAATTTACATACAACGGAGTTGAGTGCTTTCTTAACCGATCACTAAATAAAACAGTGTCAAATTGAATAATCCGCCTTGCACACCCACCACACCCACACCTTGTGCTGAACATCTCTATTTGGCTGAAGAAAGAAAGAGCTTAGCGTTTTTACAAGGCATGAGCCTGTATTATGACAAGTCAGCTGATCGAATTGAAGAAACCAGATATTGTTTGGTTGCGTAGTCACCTATTTGTTGGCCGTTTTGTAACTCGTCCTGTACTTAGCTGTTCGGTAACCCTCGTTACCGACAATGGGATCGCTAACTCTATTCCTGCTTAATGAAAGATATGTTACGGCACGGTCAAGAGAAAATAAAGATTACAACCCTTCCACCAAGAGCGAAACCAGCTACATTGTCAGGAAAACAACTAGTGCCTGCATACAAAATAACCGTAGTCTACCCTCGCCCTGTATATGGGCCGGTCTCAACCTGTACCAATCCGTAAACCAACCCACTACAAAACCATATCTGATGGTCAATCCGGGTTGGTCTTAGTCGGGTATTGACCATGTAACCCGTTCAGGTTGTTGCCTTCGTCGTGGAGCTCGCCGCTCATGGTGGCCCGACCGCATTATCTCCCGTGGTGGCGAGGTGCCAGGTCCGACCGAGCAGGATGCGCGAGCCCCTTCTTGAGGACAGGCACCAGGTCGACGTCCGACGCGTTGTCTACACCAACAACAGCCATTCCCTGTGTGGGCGACGGGGACGGCGCGAAGGATGCTCCGGTACTGGTGCTGGCTCGGACGTCGGCGTAGAGGCGCTCTGCAGCAGTGGTTGTCATGGAGGTGCCGGAGTGGATTGTCGAGGATGGTGGCATCGCCTTTGACTAGAACTGCTAGAGGTGTAGACGAGATGCGAAGGAGACCTAGGGGGTGCATGTATAGTAGGCTGAAGGATGGACTATTTCTTTGTTAGTCAAACTAAGGATTAGTTGCCAGTCCATTACACCACTCGTTCAACTTGCAGGCGGGGCAGGCTCTTAGCGCAGCCCGCACGCTCGCCCCGCAATTTTTCCCTTTGCGGTTACTGCGACCCAGCTGCAATTTATCTGTGGCTCAACGTTGTATAACCCGCAAAGCCCATTGGCAAGAGAGACAGGTCGCAAAACCCGCAAGAACCCGCAACCCTTCTATCGTCGTCTATTGCCGCCATGGTCGTGTAACGGAGCGTCGCTGCTCTCGTCCTGGCCCGGCCTCCGCTCGACCACTCCTCGGAGCTCGGACCAAGTGACCGTCGAGCGGCGGCGTTGCTCTCCTGGCAAGTGGCATCTCCGACCGGTGGTAGGGCGGGTTCCGGCAAGCGAGCTGGCAGCAGGCGGCGCCAGCAGCTGCATCTAGGTGCTGGGGCTCTGACGCTCTAGGCCCTAGGTGCCCCTGGGCTCGCGCTCTTCCATGGTGGAGGAAGAGGAGGCAGGAGAGGATGGGGGCCACTCCAAGATCCATGTGCCAGCTTCTGCGGGATCGGGATCGAAGACATCGAAGTAAGGAGGTGCCGAGTTCAGCGAAGCAGGGCGAAGAACCATGTTCGGGGATATTCAATATTGTATCCCCTTCCTTCACATGTCAATGTATACTTACGTTGAGTTTAGAGATAGCGTACACATACATTTGTCAAATATTTGGTCCTGTAGCTAGTCCGCAATGCATATTTTCTTGTTGTCTCCACTGCAGTGGAGGCGTTGCTCCAGCGCTAATGCTCTTGTGCTGTAGAGTGCAGAGATAGTATACGCGTAGTCTCTGTGTAGCGGGTCTCGCGGGTTTTACAGCTTAGTCCGTTATGTCCGCGGACAACTTATCCGCAAAGCATATAGCTTAGCGGCTAGCCACAAACCCACTAATAAGCTTTGCGGCAAGTGATGCGGGTTAGCGGCCGGCTGCGAACGAGCCCGCCTGCATCTTAGACCACTCGTTATCAAATGCCAGTTAATTTGAGCTAAAAGGTGACCGACCACCGCTGAAGAAAAAACCAGTATACCACACAGTGTGATAATAATGAACTAAAGATAGAGAAATATTTATAATGGGCTCTACTTACAAATTAGACTCGTCCATGATTAGTCTATGCAATTTTCGTTGTTCGTACTCGTACGGCTGGACGCCGGGACATGACGGTTGGAGGCGGTTGCAACTCACCTCACGTCCGCAGTCTTGACTCGTTTCAGTGATGACGATGACCACCACGCCCTCTCGCAAAGCCGCAAGTGCAGAGATGGTGGATGATCGGACGCCGCTCCGCTGGCAGATCGTCGTGGTGAGGTGACATCACTCGACCTGGCCGGATAGTTGGATGGAGGACAAGACCAATTGCTGCCTCTTCAGCGAACAAGTCGTCAGCAGATGATGTGAGTTATTACATTATACATGTGCTTTATTGCTAAGTACTCGTGTATTCATCTTGCTCTGAAAGCTTCTCGAGTCGGTGGTCGTCATCGTGCCTTTAACTGATCTCGTCAAAACTCGATCTGTTTGACCTGGCCACCGGATCGATCTTGTCTCCTTCCCGGTTAACTAATAAGTAACGCTAATGGCTGATGTCATGCACGCGGTGAACAAACAGCATGAAAACAGCACAGCACGGACCTCGTCAGCCGATCGCTCGATTAGTTTAATACCCACGATCGAGCTTGTATTAACAAACTATGTACACGATGATGATTAACAACTGACAGAATCTTCGCATTGTGCTGCTTTGTTCGTGCAAAGCTCCCACGGAATAATCCGCTCCATTCTTATTATCATCACCAGATTCCACTGCATTTTGTGCTAGTTGCCGCGCTCCAACCAACACGACCACCATACCAAGAGGCCAAACAAAATAGAGCGGCCAAAACAAGGGTCTCTTTGATCTCGAGAAACTCCATCGCAACCCTTCCTCACTCCAGACATCCAAAATCAAACAACTGCCTAAACCAACCAAACAGCTTTCCGCCAAACATAACCTAAATGTGCCTTCCTACATGAGAACCATCTGTACAAAAGTCACAACCAACTCAACCTTGCATTGTGTCGTGTTTACAGGGCAAGGGCAAAGGATCACAGGAAAATGACAAAAAAGAGAAGAGATTAATTACCACTTGATGATCTACCATCAGCATCATTAAAAACGAACCTACCCATCCATCTGTCTAATCTACACCTACCTAAAGTATAATTAAACCCATCCCATCCATTTCGAGCTGACGAAGGTAGTTCAAATCAAGGTAAAAAAACCAACATGAACATGGTTGTAACCATCAACAATGGCGGCCACGGCCATGGCTCAGTCGTCGGTGGCCTGCTGCTGCCGTCCATGGGGCAGAAGCTTGAGCGCCTCGACGAAGGTGTTCTTGAGCCTGCCGAGGTGGGGCCGGACGTTCTGCTTGTCCAGATACACGGCCTTCATGGCGTCCCACCCTTGCCGATGGATGGCGGCGGGGTCCCTGATCACCGGGTCATCCTCGCCGTACTCCTCGCTCAGCGTCGTCTCGTCCTTCTGGATCACGTACTCGAGGTAGTGCACCTCCATCCCCGCCGCCGGCTCCCGGAACGTGCCCCGCGCCAGCCACTCGAGCCCGCCGTACGGCACCACCTGCACCAGCACGGCGCCGGCGGGGAGGAACACCATGTTGGTGAGCCCGTCGCCGTGCACGCCCACCATCACGTCCGCCGAGTTCACCAGCCGCGCGAACCGCGCCACGTCCGTGCTCACCTCCGGGTCCCCTGTCCGCACGTCGAACCCCAGGCTCGTCGCCATGTCCGCCATGGCGCGCTCGTTCAGCAGCCGCCGCGAGCTCCTCCGCGAGATGATGAGGAGGCGCGGCCGCCGGCGGATGTCCCACCGGTCCCCGCTCGGCGCCGCCGCCGACCGCTCCAGCCCGAACGCGCCGCGCAGCATCGCCCGGAACTCCGGCATGGACACCCGGTTCCTGGCTCGGCGTTCACGCCCAGCTCGCGGTGGAACGTCGGGCCCACCACCACGCGCGGGTAGCACCGGACCTCGGCGTCGTCGTCGGCGTCCACCACCTCGTGCCGGCTCAGCTGCTGCAGCACCTGCAGGTACTTGGTGGTCCACCACGGCTTGTAGCTGCTCACCAGCAGCTGCACGTCCCCGCCGTACCGCCGCGCCGTGATGAACGCCGGGATCAGCACGTCGGTGTAGTCGTGGAACAGGTTGCCCGTGAACCCGCCCGTGGACAGCACGAACGCCGTCGCCGAGCTGTTCACCGTGCACGCCGGCGCGGCGGCGTCGACCGGCCGGAGCGTCCACTCCTTGACGTGGGACAGCGCGAACGCGTCGTGCTTCCGGCAGTAGGGCTTCACCTTCCACTCCCGCCCAGCGGGCCCACCAGCACCGTCTGGGCGCGCCCCACCACGCGCACGTCGCCGGCCGCCTCGCAGGTGTCCGACCGCCGGCTCGACTCGTAGCACACCGGCCTGCTCGCCTTCTCGGCGCTGTCGTCTACAACCACAATGGCTGCGCCGGTCACGCCGCCGACGCCGCTGCCTGAGTTGGAGTCGGTGGGCTTGGACCGAGTCTCCTCGTCGTCCTCCTCTGAAAGACAGACAGCGCAAAAATCAGCAGGAATTCACCGGATCTGCTTGCTGTAATTCGCTGGACATGTGAATGCATTCTTCCGCCCCAGATTTCAAGAAATCTTTACCCCGAAATGTATAGCAGGAATCGGAAAGGATTCGCAGCAAGCTACGATATTTTTGGATAAAAGCAATCTACGACTGAATCACGCGGTTGCCTGAACTCAGTTCAGGTAAAAACGTGAGAGGATTTGCTTTCTTATAAGCAGAGGTTTATCCTCCTTCAAAAAAAAAAAAAAAAAAAAAAAACGTGAGAGGAGCCACTCGGAATTACCAGATGAAACTGCAGCCACATGGGAAGTAGTCGCCATCTCGACGCTGTCTTTCGCCATTGCCTGCTGCTCCTCTGCTTTGATGGCGTCCCCTGTTTTACCTGCGCATCCCAACCCAAACAGCTCAGATAACCGAGAATCGATCAAGAAAACAAGAAGAAGCTGCAGGTGGCAAACGCCATGGCAATCGAATCAGCATCGTACCAATCGGGGAGAACTTGGCCCTGATGAGGGAGAGCAGGAGGAGGGATCCGAGCATGAAGGCTATGAGTGCCACATTCCCCAGCCTCCTCCCCTCCGCCCTCGACAGGTTCCGGTTGGACTTCATGGCCCCGGTCGTCCGCCGAGCTTCCTTCTCCCTCTCTCTCTCTCTCTCTCTCTCTCTCTCTCTCTCTCTCTCTCTCCACTTGGAATCGGGTGCTTCTCTCTCGAGGTGAGGAAGAAAGAAATATATACGGACAGTAGAGTATAATAGGCAGGCAATGCAGCTGGTGAAATGGAGGAGGTGTGCGGCAGCACGCAGCGCGCTACACTAGTAGCTAGCTGGCTGTTGCTCTCGTGGTTGAACAGGCCAATCGGGCAGAGGGAGATGAGGTGGGGCGGGGTTGAAATGGTAGTGCTGTTGACCCGGCGACAGGCATAGCTCAACGCACGCGATGCTGAGAGCCGGAGGAGAAGACGGACGCGAGGGAGACGAAGCAAAGCACGAAGCGTGAGAAAAGGGTAGGCAGATGACTTGTTCGAGTAGGCTTGTGCCTCTCGAGCGAGAGAGCGCGTACGCTGAAAGCGGCCGGACCGGAGCGGAGGTGAGGGGAGCTGCGGTCCAGGTCGCCGTGGTCCTTCACCGTGCGCCCACACGTCCTTCTCGCGACGGTAACTGCTCGCACCGCACCGGCGCGCACGCACTTCGGCGACCGTGTTGCAGCTGTCCTAGTCGTCCAAGAGCTCTATTTTTTTTTGGTTCTTGTTTTCATGATTTTGCGTTGCCGGATTAGTAGTAGTTTTATTGCTTCAAGACAAAAGGATGAAGTCAAAAGCATCGATCCCCAGCTGTGATTACTAATTACGATCATGTTTGGATTCACCAGAGCTAGCAGTTTGCTAGCTAATAGCCAAAAATTGGTATTCGCTGGGGCAAGATTGTTTGGATCCACCAGCTAATAGGTGGTTGGATAGTTGATTAAAACCGTGTATGAACAATCAGCATTTATTAGCATGCATCCCTTTATCAAATAATGAGCTACTCCCTGTGCGCACAAAAAATACAACTATGATATCCAAGGGCCTGTGAAAATTGTTCAAGTTTGACCTAGTTTATAGTAAGCATTATTCATATTTTATGTCTTCAAACCTGTTTATTACGAAAGTGTATTACATACTTAGCAGGTTTATTAGCAGGCCCATTGGATCTTCACCTGCTAATTTTAGCGGCTAACTATTAATACTAATGGATCCAAGCAAACCCTAAATCGGTGCATTCATGTCCATTTACAAAGAAGCAATGTAGTCTCCTTTGTTTCTCAAAAAATTATTCACTAGATAAAGGAATTTGAAGTTTAACTACATTTGTATTAGAAAATTGTGTTAACATTTCTATCTCTGTAAAAGTTATACTGTATGAGATGTGCACTGTTTTCGTATTTATTTAGTTAAAAATCTGAGATTGATTGTCTCGTTGTAAGGTGAGATCTGCACCTTTTGTTTTGATAGATGGAGACTCCATCATCATGGAGTATAGTTGTAGTATGGTGTCTGGGTTAAACTATTCTAAGCTTGACTAATAAATTTATAAAAATTTAATGCTGACAGTAAATAGATGCCAAAATTTTGGATGGGCTATGTTTTCACACGCTGCTAAGTTGAACGCGTCACGGGCTCACACGGCCAGGACGCGGCAGCGCCCCAGCAGAGTACCGGAACACGCGATCACGGGTTTGGTTGGTTGGGCTTGTGGGCTGCGGCGGGAGGCTGTTGGGCCTTTGACTGGCCACGTAGATAGAGGTAAGTCATCTCTTAATGGGCTGCGACCAACAGCATTATACGATTCATAGGCCTCGAAATAAAGCTGGGCCTTCACTGCATGATCTGAGGCAGCTGGGCTGACGTTGAGTTCGGCTCGGCCAGATAGTATTCACTGTCACTGCATAAACTCGAGTCAGACACTTCCTCTTCCACTCCGATCCGCCGCTCGGATTCTCCGAAAACCACCGGCAGGCTGTATCTGTATGCCTCCCCGGACTTCCGGCAACAGAAACGGGAGCAAGTCAAGTGCAGTCAGTGCATATATTTGAAACACATGTTGCATTCAGTCTGTCAGTCTGAACCACGCGTGCTTTATAGACAGAACAAAAAAAAGAAGGGCAAAGCAGGATGGAGATGGGTGAAGCGTCGACCAGCGCGATCCACATGGCGCGCCTAGTTTACACAGCACCAATGAGCGATGAGCGATGGCGTAGCATCGATCGTAGTACAGGCTTCTGGCACAAGTTAGATAATCTATGACGCTGGCGGATCTGACTTTGTTGCTTTGGCTTTAATTGTGGTGTCGTCGGTTTTGCTTTGTTTTCTTTTTCAGTCGTCAGTCTCGTCAGTGATACCCTCTTGCTTGCTTTTGTTTCGAGCGTTTTATAGCAGTACTAACAAGATGCTCAGAGAATGCGTATTGGATGGAGCAATATAACATACGCACCTGTTGCTGTCACTTGCGAGCAGGACTGTAGCACTGCATCTGCATGCCTAGCTTATCTTTCTTACATGATAAAATCATGTTTTCAGTGTCAAGCATCGGGGCAGATCCATCCAAGCCTGAAGCCGGTCAAGCAATATAACATACGCACCTCTTGCTTGCTTTTGAGTAGTAGTATATAGGTGGTGCAGTAGTCAGTACACACTGTCAGTGTCAGTTTGTGCAATACGTGGCATGCATGATTGATGGAATGGTAAATAAAAAAAGAGACCAAACGAAACGAGCCACCGCTGCTGGATTTGTTCAAAACCGTCAGCGATGCGAAGCAAACCGCCGCTTTTTGCATACGTATGCAGCTAGTAAGCTTGCAGCTATATATATGCAGCTAGTAAGCTTGCAGCTAACCTCCTGCTGGGCTGCTGTGTCTGTTGCAGGGGCCTGCTCATGTTGCATGAAAGATACACTGGTGTACATTGTAGATGGAAGTAGTAGCTCCATTACAGAGCATCAGCAGAACAAATCCTGCATGTGATCTACTGCTAGTTTATCAAGGCCTGAAGAAGGCTGGGTGGGGACGGCCGGTGCCCTGGAAGGAGGTGTTCTTGAGGTGCTCGGGGGCGTTCTCGAACGAGTGACGCCTCGCCAGGGACAAGATCTTCTTGTCCGCGGCGATGAAGTAGGCCATCCCAGCAACCGTGGAGATGATGAGAGCCTGGCCGGTGGGGTTGATGTTGGCCTTGGCCCATGGCAGCATCCGCACGCTCGCCAGCTGAACCAGATGAGATCGAGGATATCGAATGAAATGCATATGGTTAGTTAGAGAGATACGTTCAGCCTTACTATGGTATCACAATCATCGAATAGATGAGCAGTACTCACGGTGGGAACTGCAGAGGCGACGGTGGCGACAGCTGCTGCCTTAAACCCTGCCAGGGTGGCCTCTGCATACATGCAGACATGTACTGAAGCATCAGGATTCAGGTAGTAATATACTGTATGATTTTAGCTAGCTAGAACAGCTAACTAAGCAGACATCATCAGAAGACAAATCGATGACTGCGAGCGTGCAGTGTACTCCTATGTACTACTAGCTGGATGATGATCAGAGCAATGCACATGCTATGTGTGTACGTATGTACCTCGGGAGCAGCGCTTGGCGAGGGCAAGCTTCTGGTCGAGGGACGCACGGCTCACCGTCGAGGACATGGTGTTGGTATCCTACCCTGTTCGTAAAGCTCGGAAGGAAACAGACGACCGTACCTCCGGGGAGTGTGTGATGACTGATGATCGATGAGCAGCAGTGACTCAGGGAGAGTGAGCAGGTAGAGCACGAGGGGTTGCAGGAAGAGGCAGGGCAGGCCGTGAATTTATACTATGCCGGACGGAACGCCGCATCGGCAGCTTGCAGGGGGACGGCGCCGGGAGGGCAAACGATCGGCGGATGTGGGACGGAACCGGCGGCCCGGACGTGGTTTTCGGCGGAGCAAAAGGCTGAAAGCCCAAGACCCAGCATGCCGACTGCCGACTGCTTTTCTGGACGGCCCCCGCGATGTATCAGGTGAAGGTGACGAGAGCCGAGCCGGGGACGCTCGTGACGACGCTTTCCTAGTCCTAGCTATCCGGTGCGTGGTATGGTGCCCCAACGCTTTCCTAGTTACTAGTGGCCGTGGTAGCGGGCTGGAGATGATGGACGCGGCCGTGTCGGGCTGCGCGCCTCCTCTGCCCACCATTTTGCCACCGCGCCGGAGCCTCCCGCCGTTTCACCACACAACACGACAGAGAGCCAGTAGTTTTGGCTGTTCGGGTTGGGCACTGCCTGGCGCACGCACGCATGCCACCATGTGGGCACGCATCTGTGTGCTACCCAACTAGTGTTAAAAAAAAAATACTGCCCGTGCAGTGTCGGTGGCCTAGGTGGTCGAGGACCAGTAGTGTTTTCCTTTATTACAGATGGTTGAGTCAGCAACGAGAATGAGGGACACACTAAGTTGCTAGAGACTACCTTGGTCACCAGTATTCTTACTACTGCATAAAAAATCTAAGCAGGAGTAATAGTTTGTTTGCAGGTTCTCACCAAATGCTATAGTATTGTTTTCTCGGCAGCCAACCGAACCATATCGGTTGTACCCAAGGTTGTTAAAATCGTAGATTCTAAATCGAATCAGAGATATTTATATACATCGGAATAATTGAATCTTGGACATAAAATTTAAAGGAACATACTAGTATCATAGAATTAGAATATGAATCTACCATATATAGAGAAGTAAAATAAAATCAGATATAGAATGAGATTTTGAGAACACCGGTTTATCAGCCGCTCGAACTTATCAATCGACTTATAACACCAATGTAGGTTGAGCGTCGACGTGTCGCTGGCTACAATCCTACGACGAGGCAGTTAAATACACAGTTAACAAGGTCTTCGTGGTCCTAGCCTTCGATCCGTCGCCGGCGGTGAACCTTGGAGAGGCGCGGAGCCGTCACCCGCTCACCGCTCACCGCTCGAACCGCGTGCCTCCGGAGCATTGGCGCACCCAGTTGTCGGTTTGAAGACATCAGACGGTTGATGAAGACGGGCCGGGCCACATAGGCTTTTCTCGATCATGGGCTGCAGTGGTGGGCCTCACGCGTTTGGGCCACAGGGCTCTTTCCTTGGTTTACCTGTCTCCTCTGCTTCTTCTTCTTCTCCAGTTCTTCGCCATCCATCCATCGAGGGGGGCCGCCACACCTGCACGCGCCGTAGCGAGGCGAGGCGAGGCGAGGCGAAGGGTCGGGACTCGGGAGAGAGAGGAGATCGGAGGAGGGCGAAGATGATCTACCGCAACTGGTCGCTGCTCTCGTCGACGGTCGTCATCTGGGGCGGCGTCGCCACCGCCGGCCTCGCCGGTATCTTCCTCTTCGGCGGCAAGGTAATAACGCCCTCGATTCACTCCCTGGAGCGCCGTGTACGGTGTTTGTTTCAGCTGCTCCTTCGTTTGATGGGCGGTGACCACTACAAACCCCAGATTTGGGTAGACTTGTTGTCGGGTAGGGTTTGGACAAATCCAAGCTTCATCAAGCCCAAACCTCCTATCTGGCTGATCCCACCCTCCCCAATTGTGCCCATGTCCATTTTTCCCAAATTCATTGGATGGTGGGGAAGCCCGTGGATGAGTAGACGACTGTCAAAAAAATGGATGAGTAGACTGCAGTGGCAGAGCTTCACACAGGCCAATAGGGGCCCCGGCCACCCTTTCAATAAACTCCATTAGTTGCAGCCTTTGCCCTTGACAAATGTTAAATGTTAGCCTTGTTCGTTAAGGATTGGCCCCTGTTGGCTTTAGTTACAAGCTTCGCAACTGGCAGACTGAATCACTTGACCAATCGATTAACCAGCCAGCTCTGGAGCCAGGTGCTCCTCTTCCCAGAATCATCACCACGGCGACAGGGCAGCGCGTGACCGTCGCGTGCTCCCTCGGGACAAATCCCACTAGCTGCAGCTGTCTGTAAGTTGAAGAAGCTTGGGACGAACATGATTCAATTGGGATCCGATGGGGAGGGGATGTACCTTTAATTGGTTGCTCCGCTGCGAGGCAGTAGCAAACTCGATTCTTGCCATCGCCGCCTTGTCGGTTGCTGCTATCTTCTTCGCCGAACGAGTACCGAGCCGCCGCTGGCGTCTCTCCCTTGACCCTTGTGAAGAAAAAATCAGGGACGGGTAAGACTGAACAAACGAGTGATCCCCACCCCATACCCTTTTACCAGTGGGTATACCTGGTACCCTAAGGTGGTGTTTGAAGGTTTCTTTTTTACCCATACCGTACCTGTTTAGTGTCGATGTGGATTTGGGCACTGGGTATGAATATCCAGTGACAGGTATAGATTTGTGGCAGACTTTGGGTGTGATAGAGTTTGTTGTCTGGAGGGTCAGATTTCTGTGGTTAGCTTAGGTCTGTCGAGGACTAGCAAGCCCTGATTCCAGGCAGATGCTATGTAATTTTGGGTTGCCATTGCCCAGTACGTTAGTATTTAGTAATGTGGTCAGGTTCCCATGGCCACCAACTTGTCCATGCTGAAGTCAGCTATTCTGTAGATGCTGTGTGGAATAGATATTTCTTGCTATGCATCATTCTTCTTAAGGAATCAAGATTTTATTCTGACTTGTTGTTTAACATGTTGGCAGGAGAAGTTCAATGACTATCTTTGCCGCAAGAAGGCGAGAGGCTTAGGCAGCAGGACAGAGCCGCGATGGGCCGAAGCTAGAGTGGAAGCTGCAGCTTGATTGATATCAATGGAGCAATAATAACTTTTCAAATTTACAAGGAAGAATCCGGCCTCCCTACTTACTAGAACAAGTCCCTGTCTAGGATGGAATCCATCTATTAGCTTTCACTTTCCTGTGCAAAACTTGCTGCATATATAACAATGAATAAATCGACTCTGGTTTCTGTTCTTTCTGCAATCTGCACGGAATTACTTGATTATACAGCCTATTTCTGCTTTTTCACCTTCTGGTTCTGATTATCTGTTTTGGAATGCTCTTTGTATCAGTTCAGAATAAACACAATGATAAAATAGTTCCTTTGTGTGACTGGAGCTTCATATCCTATTTCAATGGCGAACCTTTTTAGCAATTTAGTCTACAATGTAAATGTCATAATCTTTTTTTTTTGAACCTTAAATGTCATAATCCTGGAAGTATTAGCCTTGGTTGATACTGACAATAGGTGACATGGTGAAAAAAAAAAAAAGTGCTTAAATTTTGTTGTACAGGGTCACAGGCTTTAGACACCTCGTTTCTAAGTGTTTTAAGATGACATGGAAGTGGCTGCAGAAGCAACGATCAATATTTCTGTGAGGTTGAATCCTAGCAATTTTAATGTAGTTTTGAGATCGTATCTTTCTGCAACCTGCTTGGGATCAAGTATTTATTGTTACTGCTAGTGTAGATTAAAGATAACTTGCATTCTTTGAAGTGGATTCAAAAGGTTTGGATTGATTAAATTTTCATCTATTTGCCTTGATTTTTTTTTTCCTAAAAAAAAGACCCTCATTAGGCACAAGCAACCAAGACGCTGTTGAACTGAACTTGGCAAAGCCTGTAATATATTCACATGCCATTAAGATAGTGTGTCAAATGTTTTGTGATTGATTTTATTCCTCGAGGTACTCCAAATTGCATGGAAATGTTTATTATGCCTTTTTTTTTTTTTTTTGCTATGTCTTGTCTTTACATCATGCATTTCAGTGACATCCTTCTGTAGAACTCTGGTATAATTGTAATATTATTTCTGCCACTGCTGCTGCAGTGAGATTAAAAAGTTAAAAACTTGTGCTTGGTGGTGGATGAATTTTTGTGGTGCTGGGTGCTCTGTTCCTCATTTCCAAGGATGATGTTTTCTTCTCATACATAGATTACTTTTGTCACGGTACAATGAGTGAGCGGCTAAGCCACTGATCAGGCAGTGAGGGAAAGAGCTAAAAACTCTCTTGCAGTATACTATGCGATTATGAGTGGTGGTGCACTGGTGCAGCAGTCAGTGGACACTGTCAGAGTGTCAGAATGTGACATATACAGACATGCACGATTGATGGAGTAAAAAGAAAAGTGGGGGAAAAAAACCAAACGATCCACCGCTGGATTTATATTGTTCAAAACCGTCAGCGGCACGGAGCAAACCGCGGCCTTTTTGCATCTTGCTTTGCAGACTTCTTGAAACCCGTCGTGCGTGGAACCAGCAATGCGCTAGCTAGCTTTAGGGAGTGCGTGGTGGTAGTAGATTATGACTGGGAGATAGACTGCACCTGCTGCCAAGATTATATATATGCTCAACTTGTAAATTCCGATGATGACATGCACGATTGCACTGCACGGTAATATATCTTCACTGGTTCCTGACTCCCGATGACAGAACATTTTTCTCTGTGATATATCGAGTCCGTTCGTGTCAAGTTTAGTTTACTCGATCTGTAACATTAGGGATTTCCATTCGTGCTCGTCACCCTGTAGGAAAAACCTCTTTTTTCTTCGCAGCTGCTTTCATTTTATTGCAGTGAGCAATTTTTTTCGATGAATCTTATGACGCATGATAACAAATTAACACTAAGGGCAAGTAGTAGTAGTATTTCATTGCTGCGGTAGTAGATGTTACAGAAGCTAGCTAGGCTATATGCTAATAAGCTCACAGCAAGCTACCCGCTGGTCCGCATTGCAGGGGCCGCTTCTGCTTGTTGCATGAAGCATACACGGTAGGTATATTATTCTTACACTGGATAGATGGAAGTAGCTCGATTGCACATACAGCAGTAGAACAAATCTTAGCATGGTTTGCTTGTTTATCGTCATCATCAAGGCCTGAAGAAGGCCGGGTGGGGACGGCCGGTGCCCTGAAAGGAGGTGTTCTTGAGGTGCTCTGGTGCGGCCTCGAACGAGTGTCGCCGCGCCAGCGAGAGGATCTTCTTGTCTGCCGCGATGAAGTAGGCCATCCCGGCGACCGTGGAGATGATGAGTGCCTGGCCGGTGGGGTTGATGTTGGCCTTGGCCCATGGCAGCATCCGAACGCTCGCCAGCTGAAGAACAGAGGTGTACGAATCTCGAAATGGTTAGATACTTAGATACTCCAGTGTGTATACACGGCTTTATGGTACGGCGGTCCTCAAATAGATCAAGTCATCAAGATGAACACTTACGGTGGGAACTGCAGAGGCGACGGTTGCTACTGCTGCTGCCTTAAACCCTGCCAGGGTGGCCTCTGCATACATGCAGACATGTACTCAAGCATCAGGCGTTAGTACTAGCATAAAGCATTTTTAGCTATATACTGTAATGGCTATAAGTAAGCAGACATCCATCATCGGAAGACAAACTGTAGTGACGAGCGTGCAGTGTACTACTAGCTGGATGATACATCGGATCAGTGTTTGTATGTACCTTTTGAGCAGCGCTTGGCGAGGGCAAGCTTCTGGTCGAGGGACGCCGTCGACGACATGGTGGATCTTGATCCTGTTCGCGCGGCTCGTGAAGCTAGTGGAGTGTGATGCGTGTGGGCAGCACTGACTCAGAGAGTGATCGAGAGTGAGAAGAACACGGTTGGTTGCTGGAAGAGACAGGCAGGGGCCCGTCAATTTATAGTTAGAGCTAGCTAGCGCCGCATCGGCAGCAGGGGTGGGGGCTGACGACGGCAAACGATCGGCGGTGGGCGAGGAGGGGGATGGAACCGGCGGCGGGCCGGACGTGGTTTCGATCGGTTTCGGGGGGCAAAAAGGCATGCCGACTTGCAGAGACTAGAGAGTGGCCGGCCGGCCGGCGCGCGCGATCGATGATGAGGCGAAGGCAATCAGAGCCGAGTTGGAGATGCTTTCCTATCCAGATTCAGATCAGTGGTATCCCAACTAGTGGCGACGTGGCGGGTCGTTGGACGCGCGCGGCGTCGGCCGTCGGGCTCCGCGCCCGGCGCCTCCTCTGCGTGCCCACCATTTTGCCGGAGCCTCCTGCTGTTTCGCCACCGCCTGCCGGAGAAAAAAACAAGGAATCTACTACGCGATAAACAGCCAGTAGTTTTGGGCTTTTGGCCGTTTGGGTTGGGCAATGCCTGGCGCACGCACGCACGCCACCATGTGGGCACACACACCATGTGCGCACGCACGTTTTGTACTCATTTCATAAAAACAAAATGCAATTATTGTTTTTTAGAAAAAAAAAAAAAAGCCATTTGTTTTAAAGTTTGAATAAAATCACAGTAAAGATATATTAAAATTATAAAAAGTGGCTCCTCCTTACGTCGGAGGTGCATTCGAAGTGACACATGTTTTATTGACTGGATAACTCTTGGACATTTTTTATTTTTGGACTAGACTAGAGTGCTTCGGTGGCTTCGCATCATGACAAGTACATAAAGATTGAAAAAACTCAAAATTTGGCATATTCTGGAAAACATTTACTGAAACATCACAAAAATTTGGAACAAAATTTAGTATTTCAGTCGTCACCAATAAGAAAACCCTAAACGCTGTTCCTAGCAGGGCATCTGAGGATGCTGCTTCAACTAGTTACACATGCAAACGACACACACACTTAGTCGATGATGGCACTGCGGCACGTTGCCACTGTGTTTATGGCTAGCTGCTGTCTACATATATACGAGCTTTCCACCATTGAGGTAGGGAATAAATGAAGATTGTTTCAGCTAATTACATTGGGTTCCTATCTCTCAGATTAAAGAGTCGACACAGTCGTCGAATGCGTATTCAGTATGAGATGGTGATAAAAAAATGAGCGCCTAGAGCGAGAGAAGAAAAAGGTAAAGCGGGATGGAATGAAGCACCGCGACCAGCGTTCGTGATCCACGAGTGCTTGCGCGCACGGATTACACAACAACACATCAAGAAATTGCAAACTGAAATTAAAGTTGTTATAAAAATGCGGTGAAAATTCTCTCTCCCGCACCTGAATTATTTAGTTACACCAAATCCACCTAGAGACTATACCAAAGAAATCATTACCTAGTATAAGTTGATTGTAACAGAAGTTGTTTTATATAGGAGAGAAGATTTTCACCCAAAGTTTAGTGTTCTCATCTGCTTCCTTCCATGCTATTTATGGAGAAGAAAGAGGAATGAAAAAAAAAATGGACGTGAGGGAAAAATTTCACCTGGGCATAATTTAGCAATACTTGCTGCCACTACAAGCATGAAGAGCTCTAGTTAAAAACTGTGCCATGTACTCGATTTTAGCATTGTGCTTTGCCCTTCGTTCGCTACCAGAACTCTATCCTCAACATACTTGTCAGATGACATAATACTTTCGAGTGAACAGTTCACTTGTTTCATGGTAGGCCGGTCCTCACTTCTTAATTTTATACATGATGATGTAAGCTTAGCAACCTCCTGGACTTCATTACCCCCTTCTGCTATAACTTGAGGATCTAGTATTTGAACTAGATTTCCTGCACTGTGTAAGCTGGCAAATTTTTCAACAAGGCCATCACCTTCGGAGGACATAATTTGAAATATTTTTTTCCTGGTGAGCAGTTCAACTAGAACAACACCAAAACTATAGACATCACTTTTATCATTGAGACGACCTGTGTAGAAGTACATAGGATCCAAGTATCCTATAGTACCTTGAACCATTGTTGTTAGCCCTGTTTTCTCAATAGGGATATACCTTGAAGCTCCAAAGTCCGATACCTTGGATATGAGATTATCATCTAGAAGAATGTTACTGGACTTGATGTCTCGATGGACTATTGGGATTGAAACCGACAAGTGGAGATATGAAAGAGCACTAGCAATTTCACAAGCAATCCTCAACCTATTGCTCCATGATAATGATCTTTCACCCTCAACATGAAGACGTTGGTAGAGAGTTCCATTGGAAATAAATTCATAAATCAACAGCGGGACCTCAGCCTCAAGGCAACATCCTATTAATTTTACGATATTCCTATGACTGATTTGCGAGAGGATGGCAACCTCATTTATGAACTCAGTTATTTCTTTTTGGACCACAATATTTGACTTCTTGATGGCTACGACATGTAGATCTGACAGAATCCCTTTATAAACAGTTCCATGGCCTCCACCTCCAAGCTCACGAGCTTTGTCAAAGTTGTTTGTTGCCTTTTCAAGCTCATCCAATGTTATGATCATCCGTTCTGCAATATCCGCCCTTTGGGATACCAATTGTTTCAACAACAACCCACGATTTTGATTGAAAAACTTTTGTTTTAACTTTCTTTCCCTCTTATTCTTGAACCTTCTGGCAAGGAATATTGCAATGAGAACCAAACTTATAAAGCCAGCCGCACTACCAACTCCTATGCCAATGCTTATACCTGAAAGTTTGTTGATATTTCTATCATTGTTGCTCAATAACCAGAATTTCATGTAAGTTGAGAACCAGAATTTCATGTAAGTTGAGACAAAATATTTAAACAAAATAATATATAAATGTTTAATTTTCCATTGACATTTATTTATATTTATTAGTTTATAGAGTTGGTAGGTTTGTTCCCTTTGGCCAACAAATAGAATCCAACACCATCAGGGGACTTGAGGGAGTTAGGCAAGTGGTTTACTTTTGGTGAAAGTTGGTGTACTCTTTATGGGGATTTTTGGGTTATTATGGTGGTTTGCTCTTGGTTCAAATGACAAATACTCATAATCACCAAAAGTAGGTCTGAGATGTAATCTGATATTTTGAATTCAACAATCTACCTCAGAATCATCTAAAATAAACTAGTGTTGACCAAACATACTTGATGGACTATTATAATGAAATACGAGATTACAATAATCCTATAATTCACCTAGGACCTGCTTTTTGGTTTTTATGAGTATTTTCACTTGAACTAAGAATAGTCCACTACAATAACTTAGAAAACGAAACATTATTTTTCATACTAGATTATAATAATCATATGCATAATTCATATTACAATAATCCAATTGTGATCCAAACAAGTCCCTACTCTATTTAGATTATTGTTAGATTATTTTAGTTGATTAGTCTAGTCACAGTGGATCCAATCAGGCCGATATATTACTACTATGGATTTTAGATTATTTTCCATAACGACAAATGTGGGTCACACACAATAGAGTCTCTTGTTGTCCTTGGAACTGAATTACAAGAATTGCTTTTGTGGATGGTGGGATGGGGATGTTTTTACTTTTGACAAAGTTTTGCAAGATTTATAGCTTTTCTCGAAGCATGTTGTGTGAGGATTAACATGGAGGTTTCTAAAGTAATAGACTTGTTTTCATCGGTGAATTTATTGCACCACTTGCATTTCCCTTCACCATGAAAACTTTATTATATTATTCTGTATATGTGGCTTTGATCAATGTTATATTAAAAAAGCTGCAAAATACATACCAATTATTGCAGTGCAAGGTGTGTTCTTCGGATCTTTGCTCCTAGTTCCTGATGGACATGAACAGATGTAGCTTCCAATCGTGTTGCGACACTGACCACCTTTGCAAGGGTATAGCAATGGATAATCACATTCATTGATATCTGCCCATAAAACAAGGGATACGGGAATTCAAAAGAAGCGAATGAAATTTGTAATTTCTGAAGAACAGTAATGGTAATTCAGAGCGAATCGGTACAAATTAAAGTGCAAAGAAACGGGGCTCAATAAGATAGATACATGCTGACCTTCGCACCCTCCGGCCAGATAGGGATTTCCCTCATAACCTGTGGAGCAGTTGCAACGATGCCCCGAGCCATCGGGCACATCGATGCACACGCTATTTGTGTCAACACATGCATACGACGATTCCATCTTCGAGGCGGCTTCACAGGACACATCACCAACAACCCATTCGAGAACCAGGGGGGGCCCGAATCCAAATTCTTGTTGAAGAGTTTCTGATCCGACATAGGAAGGATCAAATTTAAACCAGCCTACCTCGGCGACGAATGCATAGCTGCACGGACTGAAATACTGACGAGCTGCATTGTTGCTGTAGTTTAGGAAAGAGGGAACGAACGATTTCAGGTTTCTTGGGATCGGCGACTGACAACAACCTCTGCCAAAACACTCCGTGCTATTATCGATGGTATCCTCTTGGCAGAATGATCCACATGCACTGACGGGGAGAGAGTTTACATCTTGTATATTTCCCTTGATGTTTGTACCTATATACCCCTTGATGAGTGCAATGGTAGAACAGCCAACTGCTATGAATACGTTCTTGGTTCTGGAAACCACGAAAGAGTGGCCAACAGGAAGGAGAGTGCTCATAACTGGGCTGAACTCGTCCACAGTGCAGGTCCGTGCTATGAAATTCTGAACGCGAGCCTCGCCAAGGGTGAGATTGATTTCCAATAGAGGTAACATTATGTCGAAGACAGGTCCAATGTAGGTAGTGTTCAACACAGCGACATTATCTTGGCAGTTGACTTCAAAGCCTTCCCGGAGGAAGCATCCATGCCCGATACCAAACGGGTAGGGGATGCTAATGTTGCCACATTTATCTTGGCAGCCGGGTTTTGCTATGTTTATGTTTCCGGCCTCATCACCAGTTGCAGCACTGCTGTACTGCAATATCAGTACTGTGGCCGCCACAATTAGCAGTAATTTCTTCTTTCCTATGAGTATATGGATCAAGTTAATATCTACAGGTTCAAATAAACGTATTAATCAATACATATTTCTTTCATTTTTGGATGAGCCTCGATATGGGTGTAAAAGAAACTTTCTTAAGTTTAGACGCCTTCATCTTAAATAATGGTAACCAGATCGAATTCTGGAAAGATACTAGTTAGGAGACCAGCCACTGAAAATCATAGGAAACAAGCAAAGGATGCAAATGTATTAAACATGTTTCCACTTAATGCTAATTTTAAATGGGCTTTAGTGGGAAACAAGAGAATAGAATAATTAAAGTCAACTAGTAGCGAGAGAGTAGCTAATATTAAGGCCTGTTTGGTAGGATTTCTCACTAGCTCTGGCTCCACTCCTTCAAAGGAGCTCTACTAAATGTTTTGTTGTAAGAGAAGAATCCCTCAAGAGGAGCCCTGCCAAACATCCCCTAACTTACAACATGGTAATGATGCTTTTGTTTGTAGACTAGATAAAAGGGGTCATTCACAGTTAACTCAATATGTAGTCACTGATCAGTAATGGTTTAAAAGTTTCAAATGTATTTTGGCGGCTAAAGATTCCTTTGAAGATTAAAGTATTTATTTGGTTACTTAAAAGAGGGGTCATTCTCACTAAAAGAGGGAACACCATATGCTATTTTTGTGGCAAATTTGAAGCCATCCAACACCTTTTCTTTCAATACTGACACTCTATTCTTTATGAAGAGCAGTCCATATGGTGTTAGAAATTAATCCACCTCGAAATGTTCAATACTTCTTTAGAGAATTGTATTTTAGAAAGATAATTTTTTTCGCTCTCTTCTATTGGTTGATGCATCGACTATTTTATGGTCAATATGGATAACAAGGAACAAAACTTGTTTTTAACAATTGTCGATCCAAATCTCTTTTGCAAGTTCTATTAAGGGGCCCACTGGCTTCAGCTGTGGATCCAATTGTTGGAATGGTGAGAGGTTAGACAAGCGCTCATGGTAGAAGCTTGCTTGACTCTGCAACAATGCGACCCTTTGCATCCCATGGATGACCTTCATCATTTAAAATTGGGTCTTGATTTGTTTTTATCTTAAAAACTTTATTTGGTTTGATGTGTTGAGATGTAATAGATGGTCTGAATCCTCTTCAATGAGGATGAAGCTATAAACCTCTTTTCATTATCTAAAAAAATCATCGAATTGAGTATATTTAAAGAAACTTATTTGATGTAGGTGTACTTTTGTGTAAACCTTATCAAAATTAGAGAAATTTGATTTAAAACAAAGCTAATAAAGTCTCTGGTAATAGTTTGTAATGGGGAGAGTAGTGAAGTGGGGATTGACTAGATTCCAATAATGTTTGTCCGGTTTATTTATTCTAACAATTTTTTATGGGGGAATGGTGTATCCAGTACACAATGCAAACCAGAAGGCAGGATACATCCCTTACAGGTCTGTGTCTCTTTAAAATTTGTAAACACATTTGCTCCGCAAGCTAAGTTAGTGATTTTGTTTCCTAGGTGATAGCATGTCTATTAATTTATCGTTTCAAGACATGGTCAATCAAGTATGCAGAACACTAGTACATTCCTATGGGCTTATCACAATAAATCACAAAAATAGACCAAAACAAAAAAGATTCATGAAGATATGGATAGACACAATGCTAATTTCTTTTAATGATGCATGACTATATATACCCTAAACGTACTATTCACTTGTCTTGACAGGAGGGAGTAACAAGAACTCTTACCTTCATACAGTGGTGAAGCCATGTACTCCGTCGCGTTCGTTTCCTTTTCTACACCTTCGTATTTTTGTTGACGGTATCCACCTCTATTTCAGAAGACAGAACTACGTGCTTCATCCTCTGGTTCTAGTCTACGCAGCATTTTCCTCTGGACTCATCTGGGAGTACCATTTATAAGGGCGAGATTATCGTGCTAGCTTGAGAAGGTGGAGACTGACTTCAAATTCGTAAAAAAGTCTATAATGTTTGGTGCAATCTTAATTGTAGTCAACGGATCGGAGACTCACGGCATGCGCAAAGACACGCGTCGTTCATCTACTATTATGTGTTCTAGAAGGCGAAGACTGACTTTCAAATTCTGGCATGACAATTTTAGTCAACAGATAGTCACGGCCCCGATTCCTAGTTAGGATTATTATTTGACTGGAAATCCAATGCAACCCGCGTAGCCCACGGTTCGCGGCTTGATTAGTTCAACTGGTTCAACTCCAATTTCAACACAGTTTAAATAGACACATTATTCCTACTAAAATCACCAACATATGTGGATCTCACTTTACTCCAGCTCATGGTCCATCATTTAGGCCTTAGCTGGAGTAAAAACCGCTCCATTTTTTCTTTCGGTTCATTTGCATGACTGATCTTTTAGCTGAACCCCGGCTCGAATTTTTCCCCAATGGAACATACAACAGCAAGCTGCGTGCGTTTTTCACACTTTTGCACATGCCTTACACAACACATATTGGTGCCCTGTTTGAATGTATCAGTTAAACTTTTGCTGACTAAATTTAGCTGTAGTAAGTCTAAACACTACTAGCTAAACTCAACAAAACTTTGGCTGGTGGCCAAAATATATACAAATCTCACTAGCTGTTTCAACCTAACTAATGGCAACTAAAAAAACACAATAATCAAACCACCTGGCTAAAGTTTAGCTAGAGGATTTAAACATCCCTAGCTAAAGTTTAACTAGCTAAATAATGTAATAAATGAGGAGTACTGTGGTCAAAGTTTTTTATTACATCACTGGCTAAAGTTTAACTAGCTAAAATTTAGCTGGCTAGGCTTCGTGGCTGAAGATACTCTTACTAAACCACCCATCATCCTAGACTAGCAGAGTATTAGTCACGCTGGATCTGTTAACATTTGTCCAAACAAGAAAATATCAAAGATTCATCTCCCAATGTTGGATTAGTTCACCAGACCATTGGATCAGATCAAATCGCTGTACATATAACTAAAACAAGAATGTTTGCTTCCGATCGCGCAGGATTCGGTGCCGCAACACGCATATCCATCATGGCCGTCCGATTCTTGCTCATGCTCTCCTCGGCCATCCGATTCGTGCACTGTTCTTCTTCCCCAGTGCAGTGTCTGCATCTGCACTTGACTCCGGCCACGTGCCTACGGTGGCTAGGGTTCCATCCACCCCTTTTCTTCCCTAAATCCGACAGGCTTAGAAGGGGGCAGCCAGAGGGAGGAAAGCCCGCCAGGCTATAGAGTGGCCGTTGGGTGGTTTAGGGGAGCTGGTAGGGCAGCAGTGGCTGGGCCAGGTCGAGGCGGGCACGCCATGGCTGGACGTCACCACAGCCACATGTGGGAGGGGGCAGGGGAGGGAAAGAAGGTGGTCATTGCAGGCGGTGGGTGTTGCTGGAGCTCCACGGCGGCGGTTGCGGCTGCAAAGCTCCGGCGATCCCTACCGCCCACGGCAGAGCGGTGGGAGGTGATGGCGGCGGGAGCGAGGGCGTGGGCGTGGGCGTCACTGGATCCGGTACGAAGCGGGGGAGGCGACGTTCGAAACCGGGCACAAAGAGACGAGGCGTGGGGAGGAGGAAGACGGAGGAGGCGTGTGCGGGCCAAAGTTCCGGCACGTGTGCACGCGGCGGGTAGGAGTCCTAACTAAAATGTTGAGGTACATGTAGATGAGACTTTCATGGTGAGGAAACACATTTGATGGGTCAGCTGGCTTTGCAAAATGTGCAGTCGGAGTCCATTTAGCTTGCTTGTATAAAGCAGAGCAGAGTACGAAGACGGGGAGACCTAGAGTTGGAATAGCATACTGCGTTGCGACTTGTGAGCACACGTATACTATACGTATCAAGAAAATTGCGTATCATTTTATTTCATTGAGGATAAAAGGGGTTTATATGATACAAGAGGCCAACGCTGGCCAAGCGAAACAGTAAGGGGCTCGGCCTCCGCTCGGATGACTGCCATGAGCTCCGCGGCGTGCTGGAATCATTCCTGAAGCAGCGAGCATTCCTCTGTTTCCCAGGAAACAAGCGCGATCAGCGAATCCAGGCCTGAGAGAAGTTCTCCACTCCAGTCAGCTCGCAGCCGACGCCACCAACCGATGACCGATCCTACTGCTGGCGGTATTAGCTGTCCACTAGTACACAAAGCATTTGTCTTGACGGTAGGAATTTATTTCTACTGGCGGTTTTAGCTTAGAGACGCCACTGAAAATCGACAAGCGGGCCCCAGCTTTAGAACCACCAGTGGAAAAGGGCTAGCACTGGCGGTTCCTTAAGGCAACCGCCCGGTGTAAATGGCGCCATTTACACCTGGCGGTTGACTTAAGGAACCGCCAAAGGATAATTTATTTTCCTTTGGCGGTTTCCTTATGTAAACCGCCTGTGAAAATGAACACCATTTTCACAGGCGGTTTCCTTAAGTCAACCGCCTGTGGTGATCTTCTCCTATATATACCCCTCTTCTTCCTCCCCACCACAGTCCAACAGAAACTGTAGCTCGAACAGTTCTTCCATGGAGAAGCTTTGGAGGGCCGATTTCACTAAATACAAGGGGGAGGTTTTGCTCTTGATTTCTTGAGGAGGAGGTGACTAAAAAAGGTTAGTTTATGTGTTTCTTGCCTCATTTCCCCATTCTTGCTCAATCCCACCCACTTTTTGAGATCTAGGGTTTCACCTCATGTGAGAGAGAGAAGAGTAGCTAGGTTTTTGTTTTTTCTCAATAATTCTAGTCACTATTTTTCTAGGGGGTTTTCTTTATTTTAATAATTAGCTATATGTAGTTTAATTAGCTATTAGTGATGTTTTAGTGGTGATTCTTTAATTATGGTTTCATTAAATTTTAGTTTCTTATTTAATTATTAGTTAATGTGTTATATTGATGCTTAAAATTAGTGTTTGTTTAATTATGTAGTTATATTATGTTTAATATAATTTTGTTTTTTTAAATCTAGTAGTGGTGAGGCTTTGATTAGGGTTTCATTATGTAGTCTTCCTTTAGTTTGTATGGTTCCATCTAATAAATTGATTCTTTAAATTATTATGTTTAGTTCATTTAGTTATGTTTACTCTTATTTAATTATTAGTTTATTTGTTATATTGATGCTTCAAATAAGTGTTTGTTTAATTATGTAGTTATGTTTTATTAAGTTAAGCAGTGGTTAGGCTTTAATTTGAGTTTCATTAAGTAGTCCTCCTTAATTTTTTAGGATTTCATATAATAAAATGATGCTTTAATTTACTATGTTTAGTTCATTTAGTTGTGTTTAGTCTTATTTAATTACTAGTTTATTTACCATATTGATGATTAAAAATTATTTTCTCTTTAATTATTAAGTTTTGTCTTGTTAAATTAAGCAAAGTGGTTAGTCTTCCTTTATTTGCCATATTGATGTTTAATTATTAAGTTTTGTCTTGTTAAATTATTTACTATTGCTTTATATATTTTTGAGAGGCGAATTTTTTTAACTAGTTGTTCTAACTATATGTGATTTAGCCGGGACGTGTGTTATTTGAGAAATATACAAGCGAGGAGTTCTTTTCATCTATAATCCATTGAAGGAGTTTCTTCGATCATCTTAAGGTTTGTTAGTAATTATCACAGAACATTAATGTCTTCTTTTTAATGATTACATTATTTAAATCTATTAAACTCTATAACAGGTAACAATGGATGAGCATTCGGATGTATAACTTAGACGAGTAGATCCATCCTACGTACTTGAGGTCCGTAGGTTTATCGATGCAGCTGACTAAAAATCATGCTTTGAGAACACGCACGAAGCACATATATTGTCCTTACGCGCATTTGCAGAAATCTTGTTGTTTTTGAAGACACAAGTCCAATCATGGCTCATGTGGTCTGTCGAGGATTTATGAATGATTACTTGATTTGGACAAAGCATGGGGAGGGAAGCTGCACGCAACGTATGTAGTGAAGACCCTGTGAATCTCGGTGGCAATGACCCAGATATGCTTGTTGACGATGTATACCAGTTCGGACATGAGACAGAACACCATTGTCCCCAAGAGAGTGAACATGTTGTGCCCGATGTTCATGATGATGATGATGCAAATGTTGGAGGAACCGACGCCAACAGAACTCAGGTGGAGGATGAAGACGCAGAATTGATGGCTGCACTATTGCATCGTCATACGGATCCATCAATGTTTTTCATGAAAGGGATGAAGGCCTTAGAGCAGGCAGCAGCAGAGCCCTTGTACGATGAGAGTAAGGGTTGCACCAAAGAGTTCACGATATTACGGGTGCGTGCTTAAGTTGTTGATGTTGAAGGCTAGGCACGGATGGTCCGATGCCGGCTTCGATGCATTATTGAGTACTCTTAGAGATATGCTTCCAAATGAGAACAAAGTCCATGCTAACACTTACTATGCAAAGAAGCTAATCAGTCCGCTTACTATGGGTGTCCAGAAGATCCACGCGTGCAGAAACCACTGTATCTTATATCGAGGTGATTACAAAGACTTGGACAAATGTCTAAATTGTAGTGCAAGTCGGTACAAGACGAAAAAAGACTATCTACAAGAGGAGAATGGAACTTCTGTTTCCAAAGGGAAGAAGAGAAAGAAGACCCAACAGAGTTCAAAACTCTGCAATAAAGAAAATAAAGAAGAAGACTATTATGCCCAGAGAAAGGTTCCAGCTTTGGTGATGTGGTATCTTCCGGTAGTTGATCATCTGCGGTGTTTGTTTGCAAACCCTGAGGATGCAGAGCTTATGACCTAGCATGCTTCTGAGAAGCACAAAGTAGACGGAAAGCTTCGACATCCTGCCGATGGGAAGCAATGGCAAAAATTCAATGCTGACCACCCAGAGTTTGCTAAGGAGATAAGAAATGTTCGGTTCGCACTATGTATTGACGGAATGAATCCCTTCGCCGAAAGGAGCAGCACGCATAGCACATGGCCGGTGCTCCTCACTATCTACAACCTCCCTCCACACTTGTTGCGAAGCGCAAATACCTTTTGGTTGACCATTCTTATTTCTGGACCTACACAACCTGGTATTGATATCGATGTATTCTTAGAGCCATTAATGGAGGAAATGAGAATATTGTGGGATACAGGTGTCGCCATGTTGGATGAATACCGGAAAGAGTCATTCACACTAAGAGCAATTATTTTTGTTACGATCAACGATTACCCAGCTCTCTTTGTATTGTCAGGACAGTTCAAGGGTAAGGTCGGTTGTGTAGTATGCTTGGATGAAACATTTTACGTGTCCCTCAGTGCCTCCAACAAGATAGTATACATGAGACACAGGCGTTTCTTATCGAGAGGACACAGGTACCGCTTGCGAAAGATGGATAGATACTTTGACAATCACGACGAAACAAGGTCCACTGCTCCATCAGGTAATAGTAAAGGTCAAAGAGTGTACGAGATAGTTAAAAACATCAAGTTTATATTTGGCAAGAAGATAAAAGATGGAAAAGCAAGAAACAATGTGAAGCCAACTCCACGGAGCTACATTTAAGAAGATGTCAATTTTCTTCAAGTATTTGCCATATTGGAAAGAGTTTGACATACGGTGCACGCGGTCGATGGTATGCACATTCAGAAGAATGTGTTTGAAAGCATAATTGGTACCTTGCTAGATATAAAAGGGTAAGACAAAGGAAGGATTGAGTTCACGTCGAGGACACTGGTCAATTAAAGATAAAACCAGAACTTCATCGGTGTTGCTAGATAATGGAAAGTACCACCTCCCGGCAGCAAGCTATAAACGACTACGGATGAGAAACATGCGATGTGTGTTTGGTTGAAGAAATTGAAAGTTCCAGCTGGATTTTGCTCTAACATTAAGAGCATTGTGTCAATGAAGGATCTTACACTCACCAACTACAACTCACATGATTGCCATATGATGTTGACAACCTTTCTCCCTATTGCCATCGGGGCAATAAGCCCGGTGTTCTTAAAGATGGCAATCACACGGTTATGCTACTTTTTAACGAGATATCACAAAAGGTAATTGACCGAGAGCGGTTGGAGTCTCTTGAGGAATTCGCGGTTGAGGCGATTGTCACGGCTTGAGATGTGTTTCCCACCATCTTTCTTTGATATAATGGTACACCTTGTCGTGCATTTGGTGTCACAAATACAGGCTTTGGGTCCCATGTACTTGCATGAGATGTGGACGTATGAACGTTTCATGTCAATACTGAATGGGTACGTATCCACTCATGCTCGTCCTAAGGCCTCCATGATAGAGGGATACACTACCGAAGAGGCCATTGATTCCGGAGGTCCATTCTGCAATAATTTCCTAAAAGACCAGATTGCAATAGGTTTGCCTCCGTCCCGACATGAGGGCAGACTACATGGGTGTGGGAGGATGGGCTGGAAATCATTCATCCCATTAGACTATAATGTAGTCCTCGAGGCGCATCATAGCATCATGCATCGCTCTCGATAATGGAGCCCTCGATCACACAACACATAGAAGAGCTAAGCGATCATAACCCCAGGGGCAAACAGAGGATTGGCTATCAAAGGAACACAAGCGTCGATTCACTTCATGGCTAATGGAGCAGAACATTCCAAATGGAGAAACAATTGAGCAACAAACAATCAAGAGGTTGGCAATTTGGACCATCTCGGCAGGTCACATCATGGCGGACCTATGACATTAGTGGCTTCACGTTTTGTACCACTTCTAGGGACAAAAAGAGCATGGCGCAAAATAGTGGTGTTCGTTGCGAGGCCATAGATGATTCAAATGAAAACGCTACATACTATGGCTTCATTGAGGAGATATGGGAACTAGACTATGATTCATTTAAGACGCCCGTGTTTCGATGCCAATGGGTTGATGACAAACATGTCATAGTGGACAACTATAGCCTGAGAGTTCTTGATCTAAGTAAAGTAGGCTACAAGGATGATCCCTGGATCCTTGCTATCCGTGCTGCACAGGTCTTCTATGCCGAACAGATCCTTTCTAAGGAAGAGAAGAAAAGTAGCGACAAAACCAAGCATATAGTTTTTCCTGGAAAGCAACAAGGTTTAGGAGTTGATGGTGTAATTGACCTAGATGACTTCAACCATTTCGGGCACATGTCTCTCTTTGAAGATCATCCTTTAAAGATAAAGAATGTTGAGCGTACCATCCCCAAAAATTCATTGCCATGGGTGCGCCACGATAGAGAAGGCAGAACAGTTCATGGCTAGCTAGATTTTATATTAGTCGGTGTCATGTGTTGCAATTATCGGGTTATAATTTGTACTCATAAATTGGTCTCTTTTGGTATTGCTCTTGAACTAATTTAAGTTCTTTTCTTTCTACTTTTTTAAGTTTTTTCTTTCTACTCACTTATTATTTACCAACCATAAATAGCATATAAAAAAAAATACACTACAAGAAATAACCTTAAAAAAAATATACTAAAAGAATTAACCTATTAAAAATAAGCTAAAAGAAATAAGCTAAAAATAAATAACAAAAAAGAATAACCTAAACAAATAGCCTAAAAAAAAAAAATTCTACAAGAATAGTCTTAAAAAATAGCCTACATAAAATAACTACAAGAATAGTCTAACAAATAACCTACACAAAAATAATATAAAAGTAATATACTAACAAGAAACAAACTAAAAGAAATAACCTACAAGAAATAACCACAAGAAATAATATAAAAGTAATATACTAAAAGTAATATAAAAATAACCACAAGAAATAATATAAAAGTAATATATTAACAAGAAACAACCTAAAAGAAATAACCTACAAGAAATAACTTACAAATAAGCAAAAGTTTAACCTAAAAACAGAAAAAACATTTTTTTATAGGCGGTTGTCCTAGACAACCGCCGCCGATGGAAATATATTTCCACCGGCAGTTGCCTAAGATCACCGCCTGTGGAAATAAATTTGTACAGGCAGTTGTCTTAGACAACCGCCTGTAAAATAATTTCTTGGGCGGTTGTCTAGGATAACCGCCTGTACAAATGTTCCCCCTACTTATACCGCCCACCGGACTTGAAATTTTCACGTCTGGTGGGCGAAGCCTGAAAATCCCACGCCCGCTGCTGCCACTTTTTTTCCGCCAGACACCGCCCGCCCCATCCACGACCGCTGGAGCACCGCCGCCCCTTTCCCCGTCCGCCGGAGCACCGCCGCCCCTTCCATGCAGCGCCGGGGGCCGCCCCCCTTCACGCCGGCGGGAGCGCCGCCACCGAGCACCGCGCGCCGCCCCATCAACGCACCACCGCGCGGACCACCGCGCGTCACCGTTCTGCTGTCGGTGCCGGTGAGCACCTCCATTTTCGTGCAGGGAGGGGGCCACCGGTGGAGGGGCGCCGGCGTGCCGGCCGGACCGACCCTCGAGGGCACCGGGCGGCGGGCGGGAGGAGGAGGCGCTGGCGCGGCGGGGGCGGCGCGGCTTGCCGCCTGCAAAAGGGGGGGCGCCCGGCGTGCCGGCCGGACCGACCCTCGTGGCACCGGCGGCGGCGCGCCCCACCACCGGCGGGCGGAGGAGGGCCTTGGCGCGGGCGGCGCGCGCTTTAGCTTAGCTTGCCGCAGGCAGGGGGGGGCGCTTGTGGTTGGGCTGGGCGGGCCGTGATGGGCCTAAGGCAGGCCGGCCACTTGCTGCCCTTTTTTTCAATTTTTTAATTTTGCTTTATTTGTAAATATTGAAAACTAATACTTATGCTAATTTAAAAAATGATTTGCTATACATTAGTAAATATTAATACCAAATATTCATTTGTATTATTGTATGTACTAAAAAAGGATTTGCTATACATTAGTAAGTATTATTAACAAATATTAATAACAAATGATTTGCTATACATTAGTAAATATTAATAACAAATACTTATGGTAAATATTAAAAATGATTTGCTATACATTTGTATATACTAATTATAAGGAAATGTTTATTATTGTATTAACTTCATTTTTTTTGCAAATTATTTTCATTAGTAAGTACTTTGTTTCTCGAGTGCCTTTTTTTTATCTCTCCAACGAATCATCCACCAGCGAATCATCGTTCCCCGCCAGCGAATACATTTGTAAATCACCATCACGATATACCCGCCAGTGAATCATCCACCGTCTTCTCATCGTTCCCCGCCGCCCTACATTAAGTCTCTCCTCCACGCCATATCACAGGTACATATTT
The DNA here is from genome assembly GCA_015844335.1 of Chrysopogon serrulatus. Taxonomy (NCBI): domain Eukaryota; kingdom Viridiplantae; phylum Streptophyta; class Magnoliopsida; order Poales; family Poaceae; genus Chrysopogon; species Chrysopogon serrulatus. The sequence continues at coordinate 101,626 of JADLZL010004250.1, forward strand.
CCTATTGACTTAGTGTTTTCACAAGTTGACTTAGTGTTAGTGACTTAGTGTTATTTTGTAATGAGTTAGTGTTATTTCATAATGATTTAGTGTTAGTGACTTAGTGTTAGGTCATAATGAGTTAGTGTTATTTCATAATGATTTAGTGTTATTTCCTAATGACTTAGTGTTAGTGACTTAGTGTTAGATCATAATGACTTAGTGTTTTTTCATAATGACTTAGTGTTAGTGACTTAATGACTTAGTGTTATTGACTAAGTGTTATTCCCTAATGACTTAGCATGTTAATGACCTAGTGTTAATGAGTTAATGCTAATGACTTGGTATTAATGAGTTAGCATGTTAATGACCCAGTGTTAGTGACTTAATGACTTAGTGGTATTTATATACTTAATGACTTTGTGGTATTTCCTCAGTGTTAATTCCTAATGACTTAGTGTTAGTAACTTAATGACTTAGTGTTATTGACTAAGTGTTATTTCCTAATGACTTGTTATATTTGAAGTTATCGAGAAGATGACGTCTCCAAAATCTAAAGACCATCGATGTAAGAGCAGCAAGCGTGCGAGTCACCCACTAAGACTCACACACCGAGGAGGCACGGTGAGTCTCACGGCATTAAGAAGCCTTGCCTTTTTTATAACGTCGAACCCTATCAAAGTAACTAACATAGTTATTGCCATGCATAGAACTGTAAATCCTCTGGAAGAAGAAGAGCAGCGTGCAGAGTCACCCCAAGCGGAAGAAGGACAAGAAGAAGATTTCCATGGTGACATGTTGGAAGAAGAGTAAGATGACGGCAACCGAAGTGATCCATGCCCTAGCATAGATAGACAACACGATAAAAGTGTTGACCCAGATTATGATCCGTATGATGAGGTATACTTAGTACATGAAAACCAATACTTTCCTTCATAGTATTATACTCATAATGATCCTTACACTCTTGAATTCCTTCGGCCAGGAGGTTTTGTCTCAAATGCGGGAACTTCTTGCGGAAGAAGAAGACGTGCCTCAAGACGAAGCACCAGAAACGACTGAGACAACCACCTCCAAATCAAGAAAAAGGAAACAGAGTGACCGGAAACGTGGCGACCGAGGAACAAATAAGTGGCCAGAGAAGACATATATAGTTCCTAGCATCGGCCCAAAAGGAGAGCCTCTAGTGTCTGATGAGGTGGTGGCCAAGATAAGGAATGCAATTGGTTGGCTGGTCAGAGATAAATTGGACATCACAATCACTAGGTGGAAGGATGTTGGTGAAGATAAAAGGAAAGAGCTATAGAACAAGTTTATAGAAAGGTTTGTGTACCCTACGGGGACGGAGAAACTGGCTAAGCAGTATTTTTACAAACAGATTGCAACATCATTCCATAACTATAGGTCTGAGATGAATATCAAGTTTCTGAAGCATGGGTACGACCCAACGAGCAAGTATAAGATCACAAAGAAATAAGAAGTGGGAGATATTCAAGACGCGAGAAGAACGACCCAGCTGCGAAAGCCAAGAGTGAAGTCGCTTCAAAGACTAGCAAGAAAGAACAAATACCACCATCACCTTGGCACCGGTGGTTACAAGAAGCAAATTCCGAAATGGCGGGCAGAGGAGGAGGAGCTAAAGAAACAAGGGGTTCCTGTGCTATCAGAGGAAGTTGGCGAGAGGACAGCAAATTAGCTCAGAGGTCGAGGAACAAAACAAACTGCTACCGGTGTGAACTGTCCCTTAGACATCACAGCCCCAGCTGATAAGATGTTGGAGCTAGCAGTGGAGGTCAAACAAGGGAAACTCAAGCCACAGAGGGAGAGAGACATCCTGAGTATTGGACTGGGCAACCCTGAGCATCCTGGCCGTGTACGAGGCATCTCCTCGAAGATGGGATGGAAAGAAGGATTTGGTGAGGAGTGGGTGGGCATGTATAAGAAACGAGATCAATATAAGGAAGACATGCAGCATTTTTTCGAGGAAAAGGCTAAGGAACAATTCAGAAACATGATGTCGACTTTCTAACAAATCCCGATCCACGGTAGTGCGGTGCGAAGTTAGCTAGTGCGGTGTCTGCATTCAGCAGATGAGCACACAAGGCCCACTGATGCGGCTCATTCCGTGGCAACCCTTGCCCGGACCTTAGGAGATGATTCATGGCATGCCCGCTCAATCTGCTCCCTTTCCAAGTAGTGGGGTCTACACGGAAACACACACCGCTATCCTGTGGATGACATCAATGGACCGACACCTTGCAAAATGCTCATACGATATGGTATGAAGCATCAACGTACAAGGGAGGTAGCCACGGGCTTTGCGATCCCCGGACGTGACTACCACGGTGATCCTATACCGTAAGAGTACTGCGCAGGGTAGAAGTGCCGACGGTCGCCCCAAGGCTATGAGGATGACATGCTAGAAATTTCTGGTCCCGAGGGTATTGAGACACTCGGACAAGGCCATTAATAATTTTATCCTGTGGCCTCGAAGAGACGTCCGATTGACCCAGCCACCACCTTCCACGAAGCCCCCCCCGTAAAACTTCGAGAGTCGGCCGATCTCGGCTCAATCAACGGGATCCAAACCCACCATCACCCCCTGCGCCGATCCTTCAAGAACCCCAACGTCAACATCGAAAGCGGCCGGGATCTCCGCCACAAACAAGTACACCAAGTCCGTGAGCCTGCTTCGTCCCCCACCACCTCAAGACATGGAAGCATCGCCTTGGACACCACCGCCGCCACCAAAGAAGACCCAAGAAAAACCCACCAAGAAGAGGAAATTTTCTGTTTCCCAAATTGGTTTCCCCATTCGAGCCGAAGAAGAAAAACAACCGGCACCGCCAAATTTTGGAAGGGATTGCGCTTTCTCGTAAGTCAAGTACCGTGGACTTAGCTGAGCAAGAGAAGGCAGTAGAAGAAGCAAAGATCCGAGCACTAAAGATAGTGAGGCCAACATGGGATGACTATCAAAACGTCCCTGATAAATATGTACCCGGCAGGCCTCTACCGAGTTGAAAAAACGACTCCAAAGTCTCCTTTGGTATAAAAAGACTTCATGATCGGTACATGCGAAGCGGCTCGAGTCGGGATCGACGCAATCTAAGTAAACATACCACCGTTGCTTTCATAAGTGAACGAGACACGGCTTTCGTTACTTTTGAGGGACATCGGTTGATGATGAACCTAAAAGCGGCTCGGACGTTCAGCTCGTCACGCTATTTGCATTGTAAGTGTACCTCTCGTACTAACATGAACTTTCGTTTATTATTATTGACTTCTATCTTGTGCCTTGCGAGAATGCAATATGATCAAGACGAGTTCGTGTATGGTCCCGGACCTAACAAAAATGACTTCAAACGGATTTGGGTACCTAAGCCCGAAAAAAAATATGCGAGAATGAGCACACCTTCCGAATTGGTGACGACAACGACAAATTGAAGGGGTTATCAAAGAAAGACAAAGAAAGGAGAATCAAAGATCTGGAGAAGGATCATGAGACTAGATACGTCACCTACATAGGCAATGCATTGCTCCAGTACAAACATAGGGAATGCGTAGTTGCCCCTTATAACTTTAGGTAAGTATGGGTTCATATACATACATCGCCTTAAGTATTGGTTTATATAAATGCATAACAACTCGGTTTCCATCGTCTTGCGCGGCGACCACTTTGGATATGCTTCTTCATTTATCCTAGGGACGGAAGGGTGTCTTTGGTCTTTGACTCCGCCGACTACCCACCTCGAAGATATGCAAAATTCCAAAGCATAGTAGAACGGTAAGTCGACAAAATGTAGCATGCATCTTTTAATCGATGAGAGTTTAAGATTCTTTGCTAACCGATTCTTTTGAGATCATAGATGTTGGAGATTCTATAAACTAAGAGGTGGAGTGTTTGACCAGTCCATGGCGGGGGAGGAAATAAGATTTTTTTACAAATGACCGGTACGTAAATTTATGAATCAATATCATGCATGTTACATATATAAGATGTTATTACAAGTAAATAACTCTATGCAATTTATGTAGTGCCACAAGCAACCAATCGGTTATTTGCACCGCGGATTCTACACGTGCGAAGTTCATGAGAACGGCCGGACGGTACATCAAGAACCCTAATAAGGTACCACTAATAGTAACGTTTGTATTTATATCGTTAACAATGCAAATTTACTTAGACACATGGAAATATATATATAATGCTTACAAACTTCTTTTTCAGCGTATCAAGAAGCGGAGTCCGAAAACCTTCGACGACCTAACTCAGTGCGAATAATTGAGGATCTCGCACATTTATCATGAGAGAAATTATTCCTACTGAGAGGGAAAATATCACCACCGGAAAGCGCCTTTAGCGAGGCGGAGTTCGAGCGCTAAGGGACATTAGCGCTCCGAAATTAAGTCGAAATGATTATTAGATTCATCTCCAATGTAAATTTTATTATCACATGGTGGCCACAAAACAATTTTGATGTAAACAATGTATGATGTAATTAAATTGTTAATGATGTATATATGTATATAAGTATTGTATGGTATAGTTACTTTTTTCTTGATGTATTTCACATAATTAAATGGCCTTCGTATTGATTGTAGTAAGAGAGAAAGATGAGGGGGGGGGGGAGAAGGGAGGAAGATGAGGGGGGGGAGAGGAGGGAGGGAGGGAGGGAAAGAGGAGGACAGAGAGGAGGGAGAGAGAGAGAGAGAGAGGAAAGGGCGTCAATTCAAAAAATAAAATTTCAAATGAATCTTGGCGGGAAAACATTTCCACTGGCGGTTCACCTAATTAAACCGCCAGTGGAAATGCATTTCCACCTGGCGGTTCCTTAAGTCAACCGCCGAGTGGAAATGACATTTTCACCGGTGGTTGCTTATGTCAACCGCCGGTGGAAATGCATTTCCACAAAGCGGTTTTCAAACAACCGCCCGGTGAAAATGCAACATTTTTACTGGCCTCTTGCACAGGCGGCGGCCCAAAACGCCAGTGAAAGGGCGTCTGGAACCGCCTGTACAAATCATTTGTTTACCAGTGGTCCAAGCGCTTGACAGATGGAGGCCTAGATTCCTCTCGTATATTGGCAGTTGGTGACGAAGTAGTCAATATCGTTTCCAGTGCCTGATCACGGAGATAGCATAGCGCTCTTTGCCTTGAGGTCATGGCGTGCTCGTCGGTCGGCGGTCCAGTGTCTACGGCGGAATGCCAACCAAAGAAAGATCTTTCACCTTCAACGGCGCCCAAATTTTCCAGATAAGCTTATGTTCGTGGAAGGTGATGACACCTGAATGCAGCGTGTTGTATGCTGACTTTGCTGTGTACTAGATGTCTCTTTCCGTCAACCCCTAAACTGTTCTGTCCGGTTGAGCCGTCTGTCCCCCTGTGATCGCCCGCCCGTACGTATCGAATTATGGATGCGTGTCTTACTTGCAACCTTTTTGCATGGTAAATCTAATCTCTGCTATAGATCTGATGGCTAGATGGTTCTGATTATCATGAGATTTTTAGCATTTATTATTTTCATCGGTGTCTAGTAAGAATTAACATGCATGGAGACTCTGTTAAAGACTCTGATTAGTAATATTAAGATAAAATAATAAAATATAAAGGAGAGGGCTTTTCTCTATGTGATAACAGCAGCAACAAGTGACGGGAGGGGATTTGAGGGCCCTCAGTTTTGGGTCGAAATCTGGGTGACGCTTCCTATTTTCTCACTGCAGACTGTAGTGCAGGGCAGGGCACCAAGCACCAACCAAACACCATCCCATGGACATCGGTGTCACGTGTCTCTGTGGGCAGCTGTATGTCTTTCTTGGACCCCGTTTATCTCTTATTCCCTCTATATATGAATTAGATGATGTTTAGGACACATGATTATGCTCATCAAAGAGTTATTGGGTATTTTTTTGTCTACCCTTATTAAATAATACTAGTTCCTCAACCCGTGCTCTCGCACGGGTTATAACTTTATGAAACACTAACTATTAAAAGTTACATAATATCTTTTCTCTTCACTGATATTCTAAAATAACAGGTACTCTTCATATGAACATTGTTTTCTCTACATGATACCTCTGTCTATCTCCCGTATACATTTACCTACCACATTTGGTCTGATGGTTTAGCTACAGTCCATTTTGACTTAATAACCTAAAATTTTGATTCTTTTCCCCAAATTTTAAGCTCATTAATTGCTCAGATACTATGGCTATTATTTATAATAGTGATTATAGTATAGTGATTTGATGAAAAAATGTTTAAGATTTTTATAAGAATTTTAGGATATTTATCTTTTTTTTATTTCTAGCATTTTTTGTAATAATTTGTAGGATTAATCTTTTTCTAGAACCATATGTATTTAGTTGAAACATAAAGCAACTTGAAGTATATATAAACTCTTATTTCATCGTGGTACGTGATATCTTGAAACTCTATATTTTAACATTCATCTTTTGATCTAGGTGGTGTATTATTCTATATGTATGTTAATTTAAAATTCTAATGCTTATTATACCATTGATTCAAATTTTTCATGTTTTACTTTATTATAAAAAGAATATTCTAGACCCTAGGCTACACCGTTAGTTCTTAAAATGGAAAAAGCTGTTTGAGCATGCACCATGCCAATCAAAGTATCGAATTTTTTTATCATATTAGTATTGTTTCGTTAACAAATAGTGCTTCAAATTATGTCACTATATTCATGAATATGATATAATGTTTCAATAGCCAGGCTTTGGGTGATGGCCGGGTACACGTGCTTAGTGAGCTGCTGCCTCTTGTTGAGGTCACCCCGTCGCAAATCAATCACGTAAATTAGGCCTAAGTTTTCTTGGTTTTGTCATGTGTTAGTTCCCTCGGTCTAGAGCTTTACTGAACCTTGCGGACTAAGCGTGTACTCTACTCCCTCTTAATGAAACACGTGCCACATGGTTGCGTACTCGAAAAAAATACATAAACCTTAAGACAATGACTTACGAAAGTTATTATTATGAGTATTAACATAAGTTAAAGTGATCAGCAAGTGTCATTACTATGTGGTTTGCTATTGAAGGATAGATATTTTACCATGTTTGATAAGCTTATAAAATCAATATTTGTACTAATGTAGGTTTTAATAATTATATTTTGAATTATTTGTGTAATAGCTTATATCCGCATGTACATGTATGTGGCAGAACCGTCTAAATTAATACACTCACAAGAGTACTTGCCTTCCATTAGACACTAAGTACCCAAGGGAGCGCACTAATTTAATCGATTCTGTCGAGCACACCCAACGGGAGAACTCGAAAATCCACAGTTTTCATCAGGATCACAAATAAGGGAATAAAGCTTTCAACAATCTTACATTTCTTACATCCCATAATCACATTTGATCAGAGTATTATATAACAGCGGAAAGGATAAATACAGTGTAGCAAAATGAAAGTTGATTCATTTTAAACTTAACTGAAGTATCTTGTACACTTGATCATTATTGCAGCGTAAATAAATATTTATTCAATTCATGACTAACCATTTAACATGATGATAACATTATAGAAATATTCTTTATAAAAACATTTGGTGAAGTTGAAAATAAAACTACTATCGTAGCGTAATTGGAATTCCTCGCTGAGCCCACCAGGAGGTATCCACACACAAGAGTTAGCAGCTAGCATCCAACTGTTACCTGCAACAGGGGGAAATAAACCCTGAGTACTCAATTGTACTCAGCAAGACTTACCCGACAGGAGGGAATAAAATGGCTCCAAGGAATATGCAAGGCTATTTGGCTTACTGGGTTTAATTTGCGGGAAAGCATTACTAACAGTGCATCCTTATATTCAATTTTAGTAGCCATGATTAATTCATTAGCTAACCATTCTAGGTGAGCACCTGAACTACTCTCAAGCAAGTGATAAGCAATCAGAATCTCTTGTATCCATCTTTCATCTTCCATTTCTTACTACGATGCCGGAATAAAGCCCTCGTCGTTACCGTTCAAGAACGGCGATTCGCGAATCAATGCGTCCAGCTGGGTACCCCGAGACACACTCCTCATCTGCATCCTAGACACAGACAAGAACAACTTACTTTCTCCTGCCCGGGGCTCCAGATCCCCGTCCAAACTGGGACTCCAAGCCCCCGACATTCCCGGCCCGGCCGTAATGCGGTGCAAGGACCTCCAACCCAAAAAGAAAACATATGAATGCACCACCCTATACAGTCGGTCCGGATGAAGCCGGAACCCAAGACAAGAGAGAGCAAGCCTTCCGAGCGCCCATACACAAGTATGTGTTCGGGATAAGGAGATCTGTGACTTGACCTTCAACCCTTAGCAACGATCGGTCCTTAATCGACACAGGCGGGACAAAAACGCAACCAGAGCCTCGCTCTGTTGCCCAACAAACCCAACGCCCATCCACGGTCCATGATACCGTCCCGCCCGGTCTCCATTTATTAGCCATATATAATCCATTTGGCAGTATGATAATAATGGTATATAATAGTCTATCTCTCGCGAGTGATAGGAAATCACTCGACTTCTACCGAAGAACTGTAGCATAGCAATCTACACGATCCTGTCGTTCTAGTAGGACTCATAGGATAAGGATATATATGCAAGTGGGTTCCATTCAACTCCTCAAGACTTAATGCAACATATATATTATAAAGTGCAGAATAATAGGGGTTATGAACCGGGGCTTGCCTGGGTAAAAGATAACCAAAAGTTAGTATTCCATCCTTGTGATATATCCATCATGACACCATCCTCCACGTATACACCAAGTCTCTGATGATCCATCGTCGTTCCTATATGGTATGCAACGATGCGATGCAGAAATGATGCAATCAATACAAAAGCAACAACAACTCTTAAAATACAACAGACATAAACTATACTAACAGCTAGCTCTAATGGCTAACACGATTAGCTAGGTTTCACTCTCATAAAGTAGCGTTTCATGTCAAGCGATGATTTTATAATAACTTCCTAGTCTCTTTAATATATGTTCCAACTAAGGTATTTTTGCTACCTTATCAACTAGCTAATTAAGGGCTACCATAATTACAGTAAGCATGTAATAGTATCACAAATCTACTGCATGAGTTTCATGGTCACAACGATTATCGATTTGCAACTGAAATTCATTATCTAAATAATTCTAATAATGAAAGGCATTCACGAATAAATAAATACAACCTAGGAACCTCACACAACTGCATGAACCAACTGCACCAAGGGATAGATCATGAATTTATAAGACTAATAAAATTGGTTTCATGATTTTTGGATTTTTCTACTATTTTATGTGAATTTCCAAAATTCAGCTCAGATTGATAAAAGAAAAGCTATTTCTAATTCCCTGTGAAAAAGGAAAAGGGCAACAGCCCGGGGAGGCCTTCTTCGGGCGGCCCGGCCCGGCGACGCGGCGGCCCACGAAAGGTGGCCTGCGCAGATGAGAAACCGACCCATCCGGCCATCACCCACGCCCCTTGTCTCTTTTGCAAAAGAACCCTCCAACTTTCTGATAACTGCGAAACACTCATGCGCACTATTACAAAGGAAAGGATCTTCTCACCTAACACCCCGGAGTTTGTCGTCTTTACAACCGGGAAGTCCCCGAGCGGGGGCGCGGCGGCGTGGCGTCTTTGGGCGGCTCGCGGCGGCTCTGTCGGCGAGCGGCGGCCTCGCCGACGACCACCACGGTGGCGAAGTCCAAAGCACGGTGGCTCGCACGGAAAAAGCCAAAAGCGTGACCTCTACGGCGGCGTGGCATAGTCGGCCAGGCTGGGCGCCATGGCGCGTGTGTCGGCTGGGCGGCGCGCCGTTCCGGCCAACCGAGCCACGGCAAACGGAGGGAAAGGGCGTGTGAGCACCGGGGAGCTTGCCTCGAACACATCGTGGGGTTGGTTGGGGTGGAGGAAAGCCGAGCGGGGCTGGTGGCGTGCGGCCGAGCGACTTCGGCGGCGCCCAAGGGCGGTGCGGCGCGTCACCCGCCTAGGCACGGCGGCAACGGCCCGGTTCGGTGTGCAACGTGAATAGGGGATCACGGCGAGAACATGGGGTAACGGAATTGGATGGTGGTGCTCTGAGTTGAGGGCAATTTGGAAAAGCGCCGTGTTCAGCTCCCATGGACCGACACCGAGTAGAACCCCAAATTGGAGCTCCTCGCAGCTTAAATCAGGAAGGGAAGAGCACGGGCAGTTGGTGGACTTAAAGGCGAACAGGGATACGGGCCAATTGGGTTTGCCATGGCTCCCTCCCTGTTGTACCCGATTTGCGGCTATCGGCTGGGACTGGGTTGTGTCCCAGTTGGCGCCGTCAATGCTTGGAGCGGCGAACCTGGCTCGCGGCTGGCGCAGGGAGGGTGACTGGAAGCGATGTTTGTGGCTACACCGGCGTGAAGCGACGACGCGGGCAGTGCCATAAATGGCATGGCAACGGCGAGCACGGCCAGCGACACGAAAGCGACGCGATGGCAGCGGCAGTGACACTATCGAGCCACACCGTGCTAGCCGAGCAGTGAAGGCAACGGGTCCACGGCACTATGCGAGGCGCAACTCGCGGAAAGGCGAAAGCAGCGGCGGCATTACAGCGAAAGCAGTGCGACGAGGCACGGCGGCCAGCCGAAAGCATCGACGCGGACGTGACGCGACGCGAAGCGGTAGCGGGCGCAGCATCTTTGGGGCCGCCGAAGTCGCCGCGAGCAGTGGCGCAGCGGGCAGGTCGCTGGCCGGCGGCGGTGGCCAGCAGGAGCGCGGCCAGCGGCTCCCGCCGGCCGGCCACGGCCAAGCCACGACGGCACCGAAACGTGGTGACCGCGCCCGCGAAGACGGACAGCCCGATAACGTGTTGTGCACGACTTTTAAAGCGGTTGGAACAACTAAACTAAAACGTCTAAGCCTAAACCACCTCGACTAAGCTATAGAGGGAACATCAGGCTAACAGCAAGGGCTAAAACATGGTTCCACTGCTTAACTAGATTTTCCAGAAAACGATTGCCGACTTAGGTTTGCCAAGCTGCTCTCGGACTTATGAAATTTGCAAGGAATTGGTTGAACCGATGTCAAGCACGCATTTTAAAGCACGTATACAAATTAACCTGACGACCTAAGCACTCCACCATCCCTGCTAAGCTGAAAATGACTCATTAGAGTATCATTTCGAGCTAGAATACAACACCCTTTCTTAACTAGGTTTTTCAGAAATAATGCGCAAACATGGTTCTGTCAGCATATATCCCAGACGGAAAAATTCAATCTTGAAGCTAAAATTAATTTCAAATGCCATTTCTGAGTGATTAGGAAAACTAGCTGCATATATTATTTTGCAGTAAGCTAAGTTGTATTGTATTCCATAAAGTTTGTACTTCCAATTTTATTTAGTAGCCACATACTTGTTCTATACTATTTTTGCTTACTAAAAATTGATCTAGTACCTTAAGTGATATAAAAGAGCAATTGAAACTAACTTCCATTTAGCCATTTTTAATGGCCTGTTTAAGTCACTAGTAATTGTTTCCATACTCAACCACAAGCATTAGCACATAAACACGATGCTCACGAAATGATTTGACAGGCGGTTAAGTGCGAAACTCCAGGGTGTTACAATGTAGATTTGAGAGATTTTTTGTTATAATGGTTGAGGTGGATAATTTAGGTACAAATTATTTTATCTTTCATAATGCCATGTACGGATAATTTGAATACAAATTTAGGGATCAAAGCATTATCTTCCATGATGATAGAGACAAATAATTTACAAAAATGTTACTGAACTGGTATAATTGTCTTTTATAATTATGGAGGTTTGATTTTGTTCCCGTGCTGGCTTAACTTTATTGATAAAAGACAGATCATGGTCCCCTAATTTTTCAGCATTATTAGCATGTAAACTCAAAGTAGTCAAATGCAATTATTGTTAAAGTGAACAAAAAATATATACATGACGTTCAATAAGAATAAGATCAAATTTATTTGAGTAAAGTAATCCAAGGACAATTAAATTAAGAAAATGAAAATTATATATACCTATTGGTGAATAAGGATCATATCATATACATCACACAGAAGATAAATTAAATTGTAATTTTAAGATCTAGCAAGACTGTCATACCTTTAGTATGCCACCGGTGCCAACACATTGATGTAGATGTCGTGGACACTGAACGTCATGGCACCCTGTGGCCTGCCTCCTGCTATTTTCCACGCCACCTGCCTCCTTTCCTTGCTTCTTTCTTGACGTAGATATCTCTTCATCATCCCTAAAAAAAAAAAGATATCTCTTCATCGAACTCTTCTAGACATGGATGAAGTAGATGTTGGTGGCATTGATGAACACCTCTCCCGCCAGTCCTTTCATCCCCTTGATGCTCGTTGGTGGTCGGTGCATGACTGGATGTACATTGGTGGTTGGCGCACGGACGGACACCGGCTTTGTCCATGTGTATGCTCACATGCAGAAGGAGCATAGATGTATTTAGGTGAATGGATCTCCTGAGGCGATCCTTTCCGGTTGGTGGTAGGGAAAAAGTAAGATATTTTTTCTTCTTTTTATCTATAATAATGTGAGAGGCAGGTAATTTTTTAGAAAACAAAATAGATCTAAATAAATGAATAAAAACGTGTGTAAGTACCTGATATGGATGTAAATCAACCTTAAGCTTTTTGTACACGGAGTTGAGGCAGATCCAGCGCCATTGCTCTTTAATCTTGACCTCTAGCGAGCCTTTTCAAATATGATATAAAATCAATTATAGTCGGAATTCAGAACATAAAGGATTTAAACACCAGGAGACACACTGCCTCTATGAACAGCAAGATGATATTTCCATCAGCATGGTGCTGTGGATGCAAACAATTTGTCTTCCCTGCTGTTGGTCAGCTGTGCGTGTAAAAAATTGCTCCGACGGGTAAACATAGCCCTAACGGGGGGAAGAAGCAAGTCAGTCAGGTCGAGGGCTTACACCGGGGTAAATTGGCCTCCGGCACCGGCGCTAGAGAGCGTCGCCGTCGCCACACACGTCTGCCCTGCCGAGTGACCGGTTGATAGTGGGGCTGCCTCGGAGGGAAGATGTGATGAATGCAGCCATGCAGGCAGGCAGCTTCCTGACCCCGCCGTCGACTCGTCGTCCTCCAACTCAGATCGCTGAGGCACTCCAGGCGCGCAATCGCTCCTAGAAGCGGACGGAAAACTCGGTGGCGGCGCTTGCGAGGAAACACAAAGGAACCCTTTGACTTGACTAATAATTTGGTGGATACGTGATAAATAATGATTTTTTCTTCTTTTAAAGAAAAATAATGGCAGTGATGGTAATTTTCTAGAAAATAAAATAGATCTAATGGCTAGTAATCGCTAGAGCTTATGGATTTGATGGCTAGATGTTTCTAATTAATGTGAGAATTTCTAGTATTTACCTTTTTTCTTAGTGCGTCTCGTGAGAGTTAACGTGGAGCCTCCATTAGGGCCTCTAATTAGTAATAGTAAGATGGTGTCGGGTTGTCGGCTGCATTTGATACAAGAAAATTTCTCAGCTCAGATCGCTGGTGCAATAAGGCTTCAGTCCTGTGTGCTGAGTTCAAGGCCTTGCGGCTACACTTTTTTGCTGCTGAGTGTATTTTGCATGGCGCTGTCCCGGAGCCGCTGCGTTCGATTTTTCTGGCTTCATGCGCGTTGCTGTTCATTTTTTTGCCGCCAGTGCTAGCGTTTCTGTTGTTTATTCGCGTTTGCTTCGTCTCGTCCTGGTTACTCCATTTAAGACGCTTCGACGCTTGAAGTCCGACGCTTGCATCTACTACTCTATTGCCTTGCTTCTTCCTTGCACGCCTAGCTTGCTTGCTTAGCTTCTTCTTAGCTTGTTCATCTATGAGAGGCGCACGTGCGCTGCAGTACTCCATGGCGAGCAGCACCTGCGTCACCGGATCCTATGGTGAGGAAACGAAAGAACCCTAAACCCTAAGCTGAACGTGCGAACGCGAGGAAGCGAGAAGGCGAGCAGCACCTGCGCGATAGAAGGCGAGTGTGGTTACTGCCTTGACACGAGCGCCGAAGTGGGCGGCGAGTGTGCAGGGCGATTAATGAATTGTCAAGCAGAGAACGGGCGAGGCGCAAACGAAGCGGCAGCATGCAGGGGCAAACTTGTCAAAAATCCACCCCCACGACGTAGAACAATTTTCTTTGCCAAAACTACTCCGTCACCCAGAACAACATCTATTTTGTATATACGGAGGGAGTACAGGCTATAAAGAATAGTAGTACGTGCGCTCGGACGTCTGGCTAAAAAGACGTATCCGGACACACCTCCTGAACTTCCTTTATCACGCGCCTGCACGCCGTTGGGACGCGCGGCTCGCTCGCTCGCCACAAGGACGCGACCGGACGTTGCTCCTGATTTATCAGTGCCACCGTAAGGACAACGAGCCTAGTCTACCACAGCAGTGTACTTTTCAGATAGCAGTGCCCTACTGTATGTGCATGTGTCGAACTGCACAGGCAGCAGTAGGCATAGAGATAGCAACGGGTACAAACCCGCTGGGTTTTGCTATCCTAAACCCGTACCCATGAACAAAAGATCTGCCCGTTAAAAAACCCATGACCTGTCACGGGTACAATTTTTAACCCAAATCCATGCTCACTCGGGTCTCGGGTACCCGACGGGCCGTCTATGCCCGCAAGAAGCACATCAACTTTGGTTGCTTGTTTTATTAGCAGCAGGCAAAACTATGCATAAAGTATTTTTTTTATATTTTTACCACCCTCATATATACGCAGTAGAAGTGAAAAAAAATACTAATACGAAGACTATTACAGTGTAGGCTTCATATCAACTTACACAACAAACACCATACAAGTAGAAATCACCATGGGACTAAGCATTCAATTACTAATCTAAGATACGATGGACCGGGTTTAAAAAACCCATAGGTTTACGGGTTCGGGGACTATATCCTCAAACCCATGCCCATAAACCGGTTGGGTCCAGCATTTTACCCATTAACAAACCCATGGGTACAAAAGTTAACCTATATCCTTATCCTAATAGAGTAAAAATTCGTTGGGTTTCAGGTTGCGGGTACCTATTATCATATTGAAGTAGGCAGCATGGTCTGTCCGCATGCATATAGCACCGGGCGGTGCGGTGACCCACACAGCTAGCTGGCAGCAGCTGTAGCCGTCTACTAGTACTCCGTACTCAAGTTGGAAGCAAAGAAAAATACTGACCGGAGGTACGTGCAAGCATGTGGACCACTCATTTGGTTGCTCGTTCCGTCCAGCAGCAGGTCACGCCATCAGCACCAGTACTGCCAATCACTGTATTGCATCTTTTTTTAACAGTAAAAAATATAATTTTACAGCTACATTAATTTTTGCATTTGTTTTTCAAATTTGTTTTATTATGTGACAGAAGGAGTACTTTCAAAAGTACAGTGAACCACACAACAACACCACCACGCAAATTGCAACTTATATTTTTTTCTGCAAGATTTACTTTTAGAAATTTTTAAATAAATTTTTACAACATATATCTAAAATAGAAACATTTAAAATATACGTTTGAAACACTTGCAACATAAATTTAAAACACTCAAAATATACATTTGAAACGTATATAGCAATAGCAACATGTACAACATTCAGATAAATACACTTGAAACATACATTCTTAAACAATTAAAACACTTGAAATATAGGCTTGCAACATATAAAACATCTTAGATATATTTTTACAACATTCAGGTAAAACACATGAAACATGAGCCCAAAATGTCTAAAACATTTGAAACACGATATCACCATGTGCAACATTTAGATAAAAATACTTGAAACATATATCTTAAACAATTGAAACACTTAAAATTTAAGTTTGCAACATATAGAACATCTCAAATATACTTTTGCAACATCTAGATAAACACATATGAAACATGAGCCCGAACCGTCTAAAACATTTAAAACACGATATCACCCACAACCATGGCCTACCTGGTGGGAAACTGCGGTAGTCAGCAAGATCAGGTCAGAACAACGTTGCGAGCAAACATCTTAGCTATACTTTTGCAATATCCAGATAAAAGCAAATGAAACATGAGTCTGAAACACATGAAACATGCGTATGAAATGTCTGAAACATTTAAAACACAGCATTGCCAACAGCCACGGCTTACCTGGTGGAGAACTGGTAATCGGCAAGATTGGATCAGGGCGACGCCGCTTGGTGTGCTCACGCCCGTCGGTGTGCCCCATCACTTCTCGTGCGATTCTCACGCGCATGCTCACGGCCCAGGATCGAGTTTATTGGTGCGGCCCCACTATTGCTACTCCCGCACGGCTCCTCGCTCATCATAGTCGTCCAGTGCCATCCGCTCGAGGAGGATGGGCATGGCACGGCCGGCGATGGCTGCGACACGGTGGGGGAAAGGGACAACACGGCCAGAGACGACACGGGGTGGAGGAAAGGGGCTGGCAGATGAGCAGCCAGGCCGTGGCTCGATGACGCATCCACGCTGGAGCCCGGTCCAGTGGCCAGCGCCCCTGCCTGGGGTGCGGGGCAGCGACTTGCGGGGTGGCTCTCTTATAGCTCGGCCTCGGCGCTAGGGGAGGCTGCGACGCAGCGCTCGTGCTTGAAGTAGGGCGGTAGCGCTCGTGCCTCTCGTGCTCGCGGCCTCGGGGACGACCTCCTTATGCGCAGCCAACTCCCACAGGCACGCATCCGTGACCTGTGAGCGCAGCACCTAGGGGCACTGCCATGCTGCGAAGAGAGAGGAGGAAGGAAGGAGCCGGGCTGCCATGTTGTGAAGAGAGAGGAGGAAAGAAGGAGCCAGGCCATGCGAGAATGATTGGGATGCTAAAGCTGTGGTAGATATTTTGAAGATGAGAACAAATGAATGGACATTAGTTGGGCAGGTGGCGTTCAGGGTTGGGCTGTCCAGTGGTGGTTTTTGTCCGGACGTGCTAATCATAGCATTATCGTATAAAGAAAGCAGAGATGGGAGATCAGTTATCTGCATAGATGTGTATTATCCAGTTACCACTTATCCACTAACCACTCAATAACTTCATAAGGACAAAACTAAATACTCCAATTTTATTTTCAAAATCAAAGCATAGAAACAAATACTCATACGATACAAGTACATACACTAGCCTCTATAAATGCATACATACACATCCTGTTATACACAACCTTAGTTTGTAAACTTTGTATCAGAAAAATTCTTATAGATCTTCATGACGATGTACTTTCTTCATGAAGGAGATTCTGTGCCAAGCTTCTTTCAGAAAGCAGGTCACTATTGCTTTTAGACTCCTTGCTTTTTGCCCACACTACACAGTAGAGACCCACAACTATGACCACCGCACCTATAACTCTGTAAATGATTAGAAAAAAATAAATTCTGTTAGAAGATTTGGTGAATAAACATCAATTTTGTTGCTGCCGCTTTATGCCATATTTCTTCCCCTCCAATGTAGAGTATGTCACCAAGGAAAATGGAAGCCATGATGGCAACCATGACTGTTTGCAATGGTTGGAAGACAGAAACGAAATGAGGCCCTCCCTTATTTATGCACCAAATCTTAAGATACCAGGCAATACCAAGTACCACAATACCCTACATTCATTAGTTCAAGCAAGACATTATTGTACATTCACTGCATTTATAATGTCTTCATTATCCCCAAGAAACATATCTTATATCTAAGCTTCTTTCCATGTTTACCTTTCTGAAATCCCATGTCGTTGGTTGAGATATCAACAACATAAATAAACATGTATATTAAAGTTAATTCATGTTCTTAGTCCAATAAACTTAAGTCAATTTCATAAACATATTTCCACCAAAGCTAGCATGACAAATCTTCATAAAACCCGCTCCAGTTTATTCTCCAGTTCATTCTTCATAATCCAGTTCTTAGTCCAAAGTGAAGTATATATTGGTATTTGAGTTGATATAATAGTATTGGGACAAAGCGACAAGATAAGACTTTGCTTTAGATAATAAGGTCTTAATAAGATATAATTAGAAATGCACAACATAATCAACTTATTAGAAAAGATAATTACAGCATATAAGATGGTGAAAAGCTCGCCTCCTGAGTGGATCTTCCACCTTTCAATGTTGCTCTCGAAAAAAATGGTGCTATAGCGACGAGTTGGATAAACCCCAATGCCAAAGTGATAGTGAAAGATGACAACTTAGCTGGGTATTTCTTCAAAACTGGGACCTATTAAAAATTAATAAGTTCCGAGAGACCTGAATACAAATCATGTATGCTAGAAATTTGTTGTTGAGAATTGAAATTTGAAACAGATTTTGAAGGAAAAAAATTGTAAGAAAACAACAAAAATTCAAGCATCCCATTAACAAAAGCCAGGAATGGTGCTGTGGACCTCAACTTAAAATTGACACATACACATTTATGTAAATTACTAGGAAGAACATTTTTTCATCTCTATTTTAAAGTGGGAAAATAAATGGCTATAGTACATTATTGCTAGCAGTTTGTACATTATTGCTAGCAGTTTTCCTTTGTCTAAGTTTTCAGTTGCTTAGTCTCATTTGTTAGATATAGTACTATTTGGTAGCAATGATATTGTAAACTGCATAAAACACAAATAAATATGCCAATACATAGGCAAACACTAAAAGAAGTTAACCAGAAGGCGAAATAGTAGTAACAAACCTGCAGAACCATCCACCCAGACAAACCAAGACAATTCATAAACGTGATGAGACATCCTGCGATCCAGGTAAATCTTGGATTTAGGATAATTTTAATGTCTTTCAGTTTGTGGGTACCCTCTGAATGTGTTGTCGTTAATGGCATTCCTTTGTAGAGGGTTATGATGGTTGCCCCTACTATGATAATCACAGTGCCTGCTATTTTAGCCAGCCCATGTCTGCTTTTAATATTTACCTGTTCAATTCTGGGTAGGAAGACGACAAATCTTAGTATTACTAACTAGAGGCTTTCAACGGAGTGTCTATGTTAATTTTCATGAGATGCTCTAGAAAAAAAAAGATAAGTTCTAAAAATTCTCACAATTATTAAAAATATCTAGATTTTAGTTTGATAGACTCTGATCATCATCATCTCCAATAATAGCGACCATAATAAGTAGGATAATTATAAAATTAGTTTGCATAGAGATGTGCATTAGAGAATGTCTGGAAAAACATAGCTAAGCTGGACAAATCTCCTTGATTTGGGATTTCAGATCTAGCTAGCTCAGGCAAGTAGATTTGGTTCTAGATAATAAGAAAGTACATATAGATCTTCCTTTGTTTTTAGTTCATCAACTGTTATGCCTCCTTGGCCCAACACCATGGAGATTCTATAAACAATTGCTAATTTTAACTTCATGGCCATCAAAGTTTGCTTTACATAACGTATTTTTTTCCATTATTTACAAATGTGATGAAAAAAAAACAGCAAATGTGATTATTTACCTCAAAACAGCAGCCATCACAAATGTGATTGCAGGGACAGAGTTGTGGATGACGACAGAGACATAAGTTGGTGACAAGTAGTACAAACCAAGAATATAAAGCCCCTGCGTGAATGTAATCCTGCACGGATTATATGGTAGTTAGAAACTGTACTGACTTGTACACTAGTTTCTTGAAATGGCCAATATGAATGCAATTATTGTGCACTTTACCCAATTGCAGCCAACATGAAGAAGTCAATCATCAAACGTAACGTGAGGGGTGGCCTTTCTTTCCTGTAAGTCAATCAACACATAATTAACGAGGTAATTTTTTCTGGACTGAGATAATACCCAAAATTTTGCAAAACTTAGA
The DNA here is from genome assembly GCA_015844335.1 of Chrysopogon serrulatus. NCBI lineage: Eukaryota > Viridiplantae > Streptophyta > Magnoliopsida > Poales > Poaceae > Chrysopogon > Chrysopogon serrulatus. Next base: position 121,400 of record JADLZL010004250.1, read on the forward strand.
TTCGAGTGTTAATTAAACACCTAACAATACCATGTACTACTAAAAAGGATCAGAGTAGCAAGCATGCTCATAAAATTTGTTGGGTGCTAGGAGTCCAAAATCCACAAAGTAAAACTGATAATCACAAACAGTTTGGCAACTTTATATGTACCCATGCTTTATCAGTAGCACTTTGAAATGAACTTCTAATAGTAACTCTCTATAGCACTAGGAGATCACAGTAACCTGTGTAGAGGACCGACCGTCACTCGCCTCCGCTCCCACCCCCCGAAGCGCTCCCAGCCGGGCGGCTCGGGGCACGGCCGCCGGGCGCTTCCAAAGCCGCCGCCGCCCTCCTCTCTCCGCCGCTTATCCGCCATCATCCGGCGGCGGCGGCCAGGGCGCCCGTCGCAGCCCCAACCTCTCTCTCCCTTTCATCTGCCTCCTCCCCTCCACCTCGCTTCCCCGGCGAACCGGCCGGGCGCACGGATCCGGGCCCTCTGGGGCCAGATCCGGGTACCTCTTCCATGGATCTGCGTGCTCGGCGATGGCTTGGGCCGGCGGGGCTGGCAGCGAACGGCGCGGCTGCTGGCCCAGCGGGGCCGATGGCGCTCCAACCTGCCGGGGCGCCTCTTTGTGCCGCGGCTGCTGCCTAGGGACGGCGGCGCCTTCCCCCGCCTGGCCTCGTCGTGGTGACGGTGTCCAATCCGGCCTTCGTGGGGTGGCGGCGGCGCCCTACAGCGGCCGCCGCTCCGCGCGAGGCTGCCTGCTGGTGGCTGCCGGGGCTGGATCCGGCTCCTAGGCCCGGTTCGGCCCCGGCCGTGGGTGGCGGCTTCCTCGTCTCGCTGCGACGGCTCGTCGCCTCGGTCGGGGCGCTGGTGGCCTCTGGTTGTCCCTGCCCGGCATGCGGCCTAGGGACGGCGTGCGGGTTGGCAGCCTGGTGGCGGTGCTCGGCATGGAGCTTCGGGCGAAAGCCTAGCCTGGCAATGGCTGGGCAGAAGATGGTGACGTCTGACGCCACATTCCTTCTTGGAGGCATCGTTCTTCGAGCCTCATGCCCTTGCCCCTACGCCACCACGGCTTGATTCTGGGCGAAAGCTCTGCCTTGGATGCTTCTAAGGCCAGCGACGACGTGCCATAGTCGTTTCTATGGGCGTCTACCACCCCTTGTTGAAGGCGTCGCTGAAGAATTGGCCTTCCTGCCCTTGGTTCCTCGGGAAGTCCCTTCCTCACTGTGCCTGTTGTGCTTCAATTCCACTTGCTTTGGTCGGTCATGCAGTTGACCTTGTCCGCTTGGTCGCCGTTCTCTATCTTAGTGGATGCTTGGCCACTGCTGCTGCTCTCTCGGTGGATACTTTGCCGCCGCTGGTTTATTTGACGGATACTTTGCCGTTGTTTGGTTTGTTGGTGGATGCTTTGCCGCCGTGTCGTCGGCCTCCTCTCTAGTAGCTGCTTTGCGACTGAGAGTGACATGGCCTTCCACCGCTACGGATACTTGTCGTAGTGGGTGGCTTCGCTTCTCCCCCGACGGATACTTGGCCGTCGGTTGGTTCGTTGGCGGATACTTTGCCGCTATTTGGATCGTTGGCGGATGCTTGCTGCTGGGCGGTCTGCTGTGTTGACGACCACTGCGATGTTCTTTTACAGGCATAGTTGTAGGTCAGGTGTTGAGGGCAGTCGTTCTCTTCTTGTATCTTTTTTATTGTTATTACTATGTTTATTCCAAATTACTCTCTACTATCATAGTGTGTTGTAATCTGCGCTATGAGGGTTCTCTCATAGCTGATTTGTAATTCACTCTTCTTAATGAAAAACGGGTTATATTCTCCGGTCGCGAAAAAAGTAACCTGTGTAGAATTTACTATACTCACTTCTCGAGGAAGTAGGCAATAGGAGCAATCGCAAGCAGGGCAGAGCCAACTTCCCATGGACGTCAGCCGTCACGGTGTGTGAGGTGTCTCTGTGGGCAGCTGCATGCCTTTTGTGGATCCCGCTTTATCTCCTGCTGCTCTAAAGAGTAGAGATTTTTTTTTTTTTGAAAGAACGGCAAAAGCTTTGCCGCATTTTATATTAGACGATAAAAAAGAGAAAAGAACAAACTGTACAGGAAATTACAATCCTGCAAAGCAGGAAGACAACTTGCCCCTCCCCTCCTCTATACTACTACTACACTGGAGAGGTAGCCAGTCAGGATAAAGAGTAGAGATGTATGGGCGATAACTTATCGCCGATAAGTTATCGGCGGTCTGCACTCTGCACTCTGCAGAGATGTGTAGTATCCACTTACCACTGTATTAAAATTACAGTAACTTCGTAGGGACAAAAACTAAATAAATATTCAAATTTTATTTTCAAATCAGAACACTCATACATACAAGTGCAGCTGCCTCTATAAACGCACACATACACATCTTGCTATACAACCATATAGTTTGTAGCAGAAAAACTCTTAATCTTCATAATGTACTTTCTTCATGTTCCCTCAAAAATATACTTTCTTCATGAAGGAGATTCTGTGCCAAGCTTCTTTCAGAAAGCAAGTTGTTTCTTTTGGTCTCCTTGCTTTTTGCCCAGAGTACACAATAGAGACCCGCAACTATGACCACTGCACCTATAACTCTGTAAATGATTAGGGAAAAGGATAAATTTTGTCAGAAGATTTGGAGAGTAAACACCAATTTTGTTGTTGCTGCTTCATGCCATATATTACTGTCATAACTCGCAACTTTATTTAATGCATGGTGTGTATTTCTTACCCTCCAGTGTAGAGTCTGTCGCCAAGGAAAATAGAAGCCATGATGGCAACCATGACAGTTTGCAACGGTTGAAAGACAGAAACGAAGTGAGGTCCTCCCTTATTTATGCACCAAATCATAAGATACCAGGCAATACCAAGCACCACAATGCCCTTCATTAGTACAAGCAAGACATTACTGTATATTCACTTGCGTAAACTATGATTATCCCCAAGAAAGAAACATATCTTATATCTAAGCTTCTTTCCATGTTTACCTTTCTGAAATTCCATTTTGTTGATTGAGATATCAACAACATAAATAAACAAGTATTTAAAGTTAATTTACGTTCTTAGTCCAATTTCAGATATCCACCAAAGCTAGCAGGACAAAATGTTCATAAAACCCTCTCTAGTTCATGTTCACTTTTATAAACTCAATGTATAAAATTTGCTGACCAAAGCCCTCAAGCTAAATACCAATATAGACTTCGCTTTTAAAAAGTATCAGCACAAAGCCACAAGATATGATTTGGATTAAGATAATAAGATCTTAACAAGATCTTTAATAATATATAATTAAAATGCACAACATAATCAACTTATTGGAAAAGATAATTACAGCATATAAGATGGTGAAAAGCTCGCCTCCAGAGTGGACCTTCCACCTTTCAATGTTGCTCTCAAAAAATGGCGCTACAACAACGAGTTGGATAAACCCCAATGCCAAAGTGATAGTGAAAGATGACAACTTAGCTGGGTATTTCTTCAAAACTGGGACCTGTTAAAAGTTAATTAAGTTACAAGAGTCCTGAGTACAAATTGTGTAGGCTCGATATTTGTTGTTGAGAATTGAAATTTGAAACAGATTTTGGAGGAAAAAATGTAAGAAAACAACAAAATTCAAACAATGACCCCATATAACAAAAGCCAGGAATAGTGCCATGGACCTCAATTTAAAATTGAAACATATATTTATGTAAATTACTAGAAAATAACACTTTTTTTTGTCTCTATGTTACAGTGGGGAAATGGCCATAGTACATTGCTAATAGTTTTCCTTTATGCTAAGTTCTCAATTACCCAGTCTCATTTGATAGATATCAGTATTATTTGGTAGAAATGATAATGTAAACGTCATAAAGTACAAATGAATATGCCAAAACATAGGCAAACATTAAAAGAAGTTAACTAGAAGGCGAAATAGTAGTAACAAACCTGCAGAACCATCCATCCAGACAAACAAAGACAATTCACAATCATGATGAGACATCCTGCAATCCAAGTAAATCTTGGACTCAAGATAACTTTAATGTCTTTCAGTTCGTGGGTACTCTCTGAATGTGTTGTCGTTAATGGCATCCCTTTGTAGAGAGTTATGATGGTTGCCCCTGCTATGGTAATCATTGTGCCCGCTATTTTTGCCACCCCATGTCTGGTTTTAATATTTACCTGTTCAATTCTGGGTAGGAAGACAACAAATCTTAGTATTACTAGCTAGAGGCCTTCGATGGAGCGTCTATGTTAATTTTCATAAGATGCTCTAGAAAAAGGATAAGTTCTATAAGTTCTCACAATAATTAGAAACATCCTAGATTTAATTTGGTAAACTCTAATGAGCACCATCATCTCCAATAATAATGACCATAACAAGTATGATCATTCTAATATTTTTTTGATTGAAAGGACCATTCTAATATTAGTTGTATATATTGAAATGTACATGAGAGAACGTCTGAAAAAAACATAGCTAAGCTGGTGGTCAAATTTCCCTGATTTGGGGTTTCAGATCCAGCTAGTTCAGGCAAGTAGATTTGGTTCTAGATGATAAGAAAATGAATACATATTCTTCGTAACATTACTAAGTCTTTTTTTTTTAGTTCATCAACTGTTATGCCTCCTTGGCCCCAACCCCATGGAAATTCCATATATAATTGCTCGTTTTAGTTTCATGGTCATCAAAGTTTGCTTTAGATAATGTATTTTTTATTAATTGTAAATACAAATTACATAATAAATAAAGCATCACATTTTGCTATATATTTACCTCAAAACAGCAGCCATCACAAATGTGATTGCAGGTACCGAGTTTTGGATGACAGAGACATAAGTTGGTGACAAGTAGTACAAACCAAGAATATAAAGCCCCTGTGTGAGTGTAACCCTGTACGGATTACAGTTAGAAACTGTACTAACTTGTACACAAGTATCTTAAAACGATCAATATGAATACAATTATTGTACACCTTACCCAACTGCAGCCAACAAGAAGAAGTCAATCATTAAGCGTAACGTGAAGGGTGGCCTATCTTTCCTGTAAAGAGGAAATTATTTTTTTGGCCTGAGATAATACCCCAAATTTTGCAAAACATAGATTGGAGTGTCAATTAATTAATTTAATAAACAGCTAAAAATACCAAAATACTACTAAAAAGGAGTAGCATGCATGCTCGTAAAATTTGGGTGCTAGGAGTCCAAAAACCACTAAGTAAAACTGATAATCACTTTTGAAATGAACATCTCTACTAGTAACTAACTCTCTAGAGCACTAGGAGATCAGCAGTAACCTGTGCAGAATTTACATATATACTCACTTCTCTAGGAAGTAGGCAATAGGAGCAATCACAAGCAGGGTCGAGCCATTCCTGTAGACGAGGAACGCCATCTTGCTGACGCCCATGTCGAGCGCCGCCCTCGACACGACGTGGAAGCCCGCTATGAGCATCTCCAGCAGCACCACCACCGCTACCAACTTTGCCTTCGCCACGGCACTCTCCTCCATCGCCATGGATGGATCTTTCTTTCCAGACTAACAATCTCACTTCAGTTGTTGGATCGGAAGAGGTAGCTAGAGCAGGCCGGAGGAAGACGGAACTGTTCAATAATGAAGCAGCACTCTTTCGATAATAATGATTGCTGTGTGGACTGGAAGGCCGCCAGCACCAGCAGGTTAGATGGCGCTGTCAATGGCTCCCTGAATGCATGTCTCTGTTACTGTTGACGGTACGACAAAACCTACCAGGTTGTTGAAAGTCAAATTTGGAAAACGTGGCAATTTAAGCACCTTCAGTTTGGCACAGAGTGCTGTCTCACTTCGTTTACGCGGGAATATATTTATGCTGCTAAATGACACTGATTTGATATGCTGAAATGACACATTTTGTATGCTAACAAGATACATTTGCTGCCAGAGACGGGCTTCTGCATCCCCTTGCAATCGGGAATTTTCAATAGACCAGGGCAATTCAGTTCACAAGCAAGTTAGCACACAGGGAGTTGCTTTTCTGCAGCTAGCGCGGTGGCAACTATGCATGGAATGGAGCCCTCAGCGTTCTCACAATTGACTCGTCGTCGCCACTCGCCAGGGCCAGGGCCTCCGTGGCATATGCTCTTCGTGCTCTCCAGCCATCGCGACCCTACGGTGTCAGACAGTCCGACTATGTAGGAGGTTCTTCAGCCATTGAAAACAACCAGGAGGGTACGCGCGCGATGCCGCGCATGCGGTTGGTGGTCGCGCCTGTGTATTGTGGTGAACTGGTGTTTTTTTGGACTTTGTTTATTTGTAGCAGTAATAGACCTAAAGTTGTGTATATGGTTATATTTTTTTGTATGGTATCCTCACCTGCATGTAAAAGACAGTAATAACTATTCAAGGTTATCTCTAAGAACGACTGACGCAAAATTAGAAAAATCAACGATGGAATGGTAGAAGCTAGTGAATTTTACACTGGATAACCTTTTGCATTTCAAGACAATATATATCTTTTTTTAAATATAGTGGCACTAATAGGGATCAAGCTTCGGCGGCAAGCAAAGATAGACGCATGGAGTCCTGGTACGGTGAATTTCTACTATATGTATGGAGGACTTTTCTTGAAAAAAAAAAATGAAGCAAAAAAAAAAAAAAAAAAAAAAAAAAAAAAAACTAAACTGTTTATGTGGGGCCCACATGAACAGTGGTGGGCCCCACATAAACAGTACCTGGATGGCTGAGGGTGCGCGGATTCTTTCCGCAATAAAGAGTTACATATTAGGGGAGCTAACGTGCTGCCAGCTGCTTCAGTCGATTGGTTGGATGACATGGTGGTGGTTCATGGAGAAGAAAAGGAAGTAAAAACCAGAGTGAAGGATGGATCGATTCTTTGCAGCCATGGAAGAGAAGAGAAGCAAGTAGGAAGCAGCTTGCACGAGTGGTCGTGCTAGTACTCGATCTATGGGAGAAAGCAGGTGTTGAGATGCTGCTAGTGGAGGGAGCTGGTGCTTGCAAACATTGAGAATGAAGAGTTGCTTCTAGTGAGCTGCCAATTGGAGGAAGAAGGAATGGAAAGTGGACTGTGTTTGTGTACTTGTTATTTCAGTAGAGGTCCCAGTAGCCTCTCCTGTTCCCTCAAAAAAAAAATGGCCCCTCTATATAGTACCGCTTTAATCTTAGTGCTGATCAAACTTTTTCAAATTTAATTAGAATTATAAAAAATATATTCTTTCTCAAAATAAATTTATTATGAAATAGATTCAATGTTCTATCTAATACTAGCTATATGATACAAAATTAATATGTTTTAAACGCTTGACTCCTCAAAATAAAATGAAAATAACAATTATCTTGGGATATTCTGCACTAAAGTTCGGCACGGTGCATTGAGCTCGGACACATGTCAATGGCTAGCAAAGCAAGTCAAGTTACTGTCACTGTCTCACTGCGCTGCAACGCAGAAGGAGTGACAATTAAATTTATTAATTATTAGAGAAAAAGGGAGAGGGATATTTTTTGATGATGTCTTGGTGTCGATCACTCTTGGACTCATTCGGTGATTTGGCCTGGCACTCCTAGTTTTGAGCTTTCGGCTGGGCTACAATAAAGACGGATAGTGTCAGGCGTACCGCCTGCGTTGCGTTCTGTGTGTCGTGGTTGTATGTGTGGAGGATGGGGAGAAGCAAGATTTGACCCAATGACAAGTGGGTCCCCATATCAATATCCGATCATATGGATTTTGGGGGGCTTTGTTTGGGGGTGCTACTGGAGTTGAAGCATACTGTTGGGCCAACAAAAATTTAGAGTGAGGCATATATTACCAAAAAAGAGTAATGTTACAAAGATATTTTAGCAAAAAGAGTAATGTTTGGAGCGAGGCTACACATGTTTCCGTACAATGCGGGGTGGCTTATGGGGTGTGGGGATGTAGGAAAGGTATTTGTTGCTTGTTGTCGGAGCGGGTGCGTGTGTGTGGCCCACTGTTGTACATAACTATAAGCAATAATCTGTCCATGAGGAACCTATTGTGTAGTTCTTAGATTCTTTATAGTTATTTTCTCTGATGGGGTGAGCGAAGGGTTTGTCCATGCATTGTTAAACAAAATTTGTATGAAAGTTTCTAGAAATGGATTATGTTACAGAGATAAATGTTACCAAAAAGAGTAATGTTTGGAGTAAGGCTATATGGGTTTCCACATGTGCAGGGGTGGGTTCACGTTATGGGGTGTAGAGAAGTTGGGAAGTTTTGTTTGTTGCTTGTTGTCCAAGTAGGAAAGTTTCTAGAACCGTAAGCAATAGTCAGTTCACGATGCCTTTTTGCGCCCATTTGATGCCCTTTTTGTTATTTACTTTAACTTTGTTGCTTGATGGGGTGAGTGAAGGGTTCTTGCATTGTTAAAGAAAAGTTCCTATGAAAGCTTTTAGTAATGGATTATGTTATACAGAGAAGAAACGTTACAAAGAACTAATGTTTGGAGTGAGGCTACATACGTTTCCTCACTTGTGGGGGTGGATTACAAGGTTTAGAGAGGTAGGGAAGGTATTTGTTGCTTGTTGTTGGGCCAGGTGCATGTGTGGCCCTTTGTCGTAACATAGCTATAAGCAATAGTTGTTCATGAGGCACCTTTTGTGTCTATTTCATGTTCTTTTAATTATTTTTGTTGTTTTCGTTGCTTGATGTGGTGAGTGACAGGTTTGCCCCTGCGTCATTATGTTTGGAGCAGGGGTGGAGGTTAGGGGGTGTACGGAAATAGGGAACGCTTTTTGTCGCTTGTTGTTGGGTAGGGTTCATGTGTGGCCCTTTGTCATAAAATAACATAACTGTAAGTAATAGTTGCCCTGAGGCACTTTTTTTTTTGCTCCTTTTTAATGTTCTTTTTAATTTTTTTCTTTGTCTTGGTTGCCTGATGAGGTGAGTGAGGGTTTTGACCCTGAGTTGATAAACGTACTGTTGGTTGTGCAAACTTGATCGGATGGAGTGACATGTTTGTAGAAGTAGAACAGTCGATGAGTTAGGCCGATCGAGTTGATCCAGAACATGTACACTGTGGTTTGCCGTTTGGCTTGAGCTTGTGGTATGTGCATAGTTTGAGAAAACCGGCCACTTTGTATCTAACTAGTGGTGTATGTGTATATCTCAATGTGTGATCGAGTGTAACTAAAATCCATCGTTTGTAGCAAAAGGGTTGCAGGTAGTCTTAAATTGGACATGTATGTCACAGTACAATTAATTGTACTACGTCGACCATTGATCTGAAGAGGATCGGAAAGCCTTTTGCCATCACGTTTTTCACGGTCATGTAGCACAAAGGTGTATATTATATGATGGAAGTTATTAGATACAGTAAGCTGGAGCACTAAGCTATTACAGTTTCTCTCCGAGCACATCGATCGCCGATGTCTACTAGCTAGTAGTAGTATAAGTATAGGCTAGTAGTAGTAGGTTCTTGTTGGACATGCTGCATCGACGGCTGAGAACTAGTGCTTCCAGGCTCCAGACAGGGGTAGCTTGTTCGCTCAGGGCCTGAAGAACCCTGGGTGCGGACGGCCGGTGCCCTGGAAGGAGGTGTCTTTGAGGTGATCAGGTGCCTTCTCGTAGGAGTGCTGTCTCGCCAGGGAGAGGATCTTCTTGTCCGCCGCAATGAAGTAGGCCATGCCAGCAACTGTAGGATCCAGTTTTCGTGGAGCAAAACACGCATCAGTTATATACATACAGAACATGTTTATTTCTCTGACATGTGAAAGGCATCTAGCTAGGTCGTAGAGGAGTGACAATAGATGTACCCGTGGAGATGATGAGGGCCTGGCCAGCGGGGTTGATGTTGGCCTTAGCCCATGGCAGCATCCTGACACTAGCCAACTGAACAACAGATAGAGGTTATCAAAATCAGATGCAGGTTTAATTTATTGTGCTATCACGATCAGATTTACATGCTGAGAGAGATAGATCGTAGGTGAGCACACTCACGGTGGGAATTGCAGAGGCGACGGTCCCGATAGCTGCTGCCTTGAACCCTGCGAGTGCGGCCTCTGCATGCAGAGACATGTACAACTCAAGCATCAGTGTGCAAAGAAATCGATGGATCAGCGTCTAAGCAAAAGCATCACCAAAATATTCAGTCTTAATCTGTGTCCAGAGTGTTGAACTGTAGATGTACTGTATACATATGAATCTATACCTCGCGAGCATTGCTTGGCGAGGGCAAGGTTCTGGTCGACGGACGCGGAGGTCACGGTGGACGGCATGGTGATCCTAGTGACTGATGATGACTGATGAGTATAGAAGTCAGTGCCGAGGAAGATGGGGATGCAGGAGACGCTGAGGATCGGCTCTGCATTTATAGGAGGCGGCAGGCCGGTCCGGTAAACTATCGGCGGGCACACGGGAGCCGGTGGGCGGGTCGCCGCAGCGGACGTGGTTTTTTCACTTTTTGGGCTCAGACGAAACGCACCTCCGGAAGGCCGGATCGCGGCCTGAGAAGGCGCCGGGTGCGCGCGGGGCGTGAGCAGAAACGTAACGGGGCAGTAGCCGGACGGGCAGGGTGCGCGCGCGGTTCACGTCCGCTGCACACTTTCCTTTCCTATCAGTAGGCAGTAGCACTCGCCGTGCAATCTGCATGCATGCTGGCTTTTTGTTTGCATGTTCTCAAGAGATTATGCTGGCTTCTCTTCTCGGTCGGTTGCCTGAACCTAACCATTGGGACGTACGTGGTTTTGATTGGAAAAAGGAAGGTAATATAAAGCTTGTGGATATATTCGAGCGGCGGCGACATCTGTGTGCTAATAGCTACTAGTATCAGAGAGATATAAGCGGCCGTCACACGGTGCACGGAATGGGGGAGACATGTCAGCAGCGAAAGTTGTCACTGAGCTCTGCTTGCATGCAAGTGTCAAGTGCCGGTCTACTGCACTATACAGTATACACACAGGACAGGTTCACTGCTGTGTAAGGTCAAAGTATGCAAAAATAAACGCCGGCGAATTGTCAGCGCTTGTATATAAACAAACAGAAAAAAATAAAGACTTGATTTTTCTCCTGTTTTTTTAATGATGGTAAAAAAACAGGCACTTGTTTTCTGATGATAACCATTCTCTCTATACTGAGACTAGTATATTGCCCGTGCTAACTCTACGGTGGTGTTTAGAAAAAAAAATTTAAAACTAAAATAAATCATAAGACAAAAAAATAGATCAATTGATGAAAGAAACACAAATTCAATAGTAACAATGGCAAAAAGACAGATACAATAGAAAAAATAGTAACAATAGCAAAAAGACAGATACAATAGAAACGATGCTAGGCAACAATATGATCCATTTTCAAAATGCCACATACCTCAAATATGCTATGCTGTATGTAAATCGAATTATGCTTTGGTGGTTCAATAAAGCCGTAGAAACCTTTTTTTTTAAAAAAAAATCACCTCTCTCAATAGAATCAATAGCTGAAGATGGCCTTGCGGGCTTACAGGTCTCCATTCTCAACTCCTAAACTTCCAGAAGTAGCCTGGTCAGTCATGACTTGTGCAATACGTAGTATTAAGGAAAGCACAAATGCCCACACCATGGATTAAAGACCTGCATGGAGAGATAGAGGGATCAGCTTCTCGACTAAAATCAAGTGAAAACATCATCTGTTTTGTCAAAGCACAAGAAAACAAACTCGAGGCTCTCTTTCATGATCCCATAATCTTGAGCAACTCTGACCTTTCATATGTTTGCTTTACTGCATCCTGCTTAAAACAAGAAAAAAAAAAGAGAACTCATAAGATATTACAACTGGGAAGCAGAAGGGAAAAAATGCCAATGGCAGCAGTCTGGAGCAGTAGAGTTTACTTGAATTTTACTTCAAGAGACAATCATAAATTGTGATCAAAGGGAAACTGAAAATTGAATGACGAAATTCAAAACTTCATACATTCGACCAGTATTTTGTCCTACCGAAGTAGCCTTCTGGAATTAAAGGAGAAATCAGTGGCTCAAGTCCAGTTCAAGGAGATTCTGATGTCTTCGACCTATAGAGCATTTCTCGCGGGATCGACATAACTACTTGGCGCGAAGGAGCTCTGGCGTGCGCGTGCGCCGTCCAAGGTGAAGTGAAGATGTTCTTCTGGCTCGCGCTCCACCGAAGACTCTGTATGACGGCGAGGCACAAGCGGCATGGCCTGCAGGACAACAACGCATGCGTGCTATGTGACCAAGAACCTGAAACAGAACCCCATCTGTTCTTAGGATGCGTCTTCGCCAGGCAGGTATGGGCAGGTCTGCTTGGCCCGTTGCAGTTCCTCGACCTTATGCCGATTACGCGAGTGACATTGTGAGCTGGTGGCTGCAACAACGAAAGCGCATCGAGAAAGCATCGCGGCCGGTCTTCGACTTGTTGTTATTGCTATCTGCCTAGTGCTTATGGAAGGAGAGAAACGCAAGAACCACGGCAATTGCGAAAGGAGCAGAATGGGCGTTGGCGGGCTACGCGCCAATGCAAGCACTCGATAGCTTATGGTCGCAAAACTTGTCTCATATGTAATCACCGCTACCTACATCCAGTAGTGTAGGTTCCCCCTTCATGTCTTGAGGCCCCTCGCCTCCGTCTCACTTATGACCGGTCCGTATATTCTGCTTCCTTCTTAATGAAAAACGGGATTCTCCCGGTCGCGAAAAAAAAATGCTAAGAATATATGGCTTAAGGAAAGTCCCATAAACCTACATGGTTTCCAGTAATGAAAGCACAAGTCAGCCTGTGCCAAAAAGATACTGTAAGACATAAGAAGCAAAGGATACAAAGAACACCAGCTTTGCTTCTGAGTAAAACGGTCATACTGCAACTAAAATCCTAGACACAGGAAAACTAAATTTGGCAGATTGTTCATGGAAGTCAATATTGTGCCACATAATTTATTGAAATACCTTACCAATACTGATACCAAAAATATGCGCTGCTCAATCTCTGGTTTGTTCAGTTCAATAATCTTGTAGCATTCATAGGCAGGATAGGCATAACCAAAAGCCCATACATGAAATTGGCATATCAAATGGCAGAAGATAAATGACACTTGTATATTGTGACAAAAGCCTGTTCTTCTCATATATAAGTTGACATTTAGGAGGCAAGATGAGACCGATTTGTACCTTTTGCAGGTTCTGCAAGCAAGAATTTCTGCATCAACTCCTATCCAAGCTCAGTGTTGGCCAAGGATCACGATATAGTAGCTGTGGCAAAGATATATTCATTTAAACACAGGGATAAACACAGGGCTATCTCCTCCCAGGGTTTATGCTTCTGGAGCACCTGCAGCATAATTCAAGGGAAGGTCTAGTTTTGTCTCCAACCAGGGAATTGGCATACACAGCTATTGAAAGGGAATAAAGAATTAAAGAAAACCTAGATTGCCTTGGTTCGGTAGTGGTAGGGAATAAAGAATTGAACATTGTACACGACTTGCCAAATCAGGAATCAAAGAGAGAGTGTGACACTCAGCATGGGGGGCGTACCATGAAGGAGGAGCAGATCTCGGGCACGACGATGCCGTGGTGCCGACGAACCAGGTGAAGATAACTCGCCCAGCCACCAGTGCCGCATCTCAGCGACCAGTTCCGTAGCGATGGGGGCGCAGGGTGCCAGCGCCGGAGCTTTGGCCGTTCGGTCCCTGGCTGCAGGCGGCCGCTAGGGTTCACGCTCTGCGCGTTCTTCGTCGCGGCGGCAGGCAGCAGCGATGGGCGTGGTGACAGCGCTAGGTTTGATGGCCTTGCAGTTTTTTTTTTTTTTTACTCGGTGCTCGCAGGTTTCGAACGCGGGCCGCCAATGCGGAGACGCGGTCTCAGCGCGTGTTTGAAGTCGCGTCGAAGCCTGAAACCGCCGGGTTGAAGCCTGAAACCGATCCTGGCCACAGGATCCGGCGAGGGATGTTTTTCACCCCTTGATTTCGATGAAGACGATTTGCTGGGTGTATTTTTCTGAGTGCACGAAGGTTAGACTCTCTCAGCGGGGGACGTAATCTTGGGTGGACTGAGTATAATTTGAATTGATGCCTTATAGTAGAGATGCGTTAATGTGATGTGAGGACTGCTAAAAACAGCTTTAATGTGATAGAAGTGTTTGTTCCTATTTTTCTTTTCTAAAAAGGTTACTATAAAAGTTTCTAGAAATAGATTATGTTATGGAGAAGAAACGTTACAAAAATAATAATGTTTGGATCGAGGCTATATACATGCTTCCGCGCTTGTGGGGGTAGGTTAGGGGGCGTAGGGAAATACGGAAGGTTTTTGTCGTTGGGTGGCCTTTTGTCGTAACCTAACTTTAAGCAATATTTGTCGATGACTCTTTTTTAGGTTAGGGGTGTACGGAAGTAGGGAAGGCTTTTGTCGCTGGTTGTTGGGGAGGGTTCATGGGTAGCCATTTGTTTTTTAGGTTAGGGGTGTAGGGAAGTAGGGAAGGCTTTTGTCGCTTGTTGTCGGAGAGAGTTTATGGGTAGCCATTCGTTGTAACATAACTTTAAGTAATGGTTGTCGATGAGACTTTTTGTGTGTGTCTATTATTTCCTTTGTCTTCGCGTCGTTGCCTGATGAGGTGAGTGAGGGGTTGAACCTTGAGTTGATTGATAAATTGTTGGTTCTACAAACTTTCTTCAACTCAAGACTAGTGTACTTTTGATGGTGTTTCTAGGTTATGTTGGTTCATGTGTTCGAAGAGATTCTGCATCTATTTCATTATATATAGAAAATGGAGCTAATATAATATTATAACATATTTGGTGTCTCTTTGGTTTTGGTCATTACTAAAATGTGATGGGATATGTTAATTACGTGTTTGAACTATTGAAACAGACATCATAGATTCGTGAGGGCAAGAACAAATAAACATGATAGAACATGGAGACTTAAACGGTGCATACAAAATGACCCAAACCTAAAGACTTAAACGGTGCGTTTGGTTCACGAGGTGACTCCATCCCTAAATTACCCGATGGAAAGACCGAACCTATTAGCTGTGTTGTTTGGTTTGTAGCATGAGTTCAATGCGTCCAGCAAGAAGAGGTTCCTCATATTGCTTCCGCAAGGCAACGACACATAGGATTGGCCCATTCCGAGAAAAGTTGCTCTCGTGAACACCTCACCACACATAGGATTGAGCTCAAACTTCGTTGCATTTGATGACTATACTCGGTTGCAATTTTTTTTCGATATCTGGTCATCAAGATACATGCACACGAAGTCTGAACGGTCCAGATTATAACAAACAAATTAAGAAAAGTGGTACGAATGAGCCTGCCCCTCCTAGGCTCTTTATTTATTTCTTCCCTTTTCCCATGTGTGCAACAAACCAACAACCACCACTCTCCCTGCTGGCTGGATGCCCGCTCGATCGGTTGATACTTCTTAAATACCAAATTCTTAAAAGATATGCGAAAGCGCCGCCATGGCGACGCCGACGAGGAGGACAAGGCTGGATTCAACAATGGACGGCATGGTGCGCGACGACGACGACGCCACTCGCCCGGCACCGACGGCCTCTCGTACTTGCGGATCTGTTTCCACCGATTTGACGCTGCAGTAGTTAAAATCAAAGCAAAGAAAAACCCAGACGATTAGCGACATTATTAATTATCACGCTGCAGATGGAGAACATATATTTTAGGACCAGGAAGGAATTTGCTGCATCATCGATCGATCACCTTGTTGCGCTAGGGCAGAAGGTGATGGCGTACGAGGTGCCGCCGCCGGCGCAGGTGAAGGTGGAGGTGGCGTCGTCGTACGCGTAGCTATAGGCCCGGGGACACGACTTCTTGAAGAACTGGGAGTACGCCGTCGGCCAGCACGCGGCGGGGGACACCGTGCTCCCCGTGGCAGCAGTGCTCCGCGGTGCCGAACGCCTCGCAGGCGCTCTTGCACGCCACGGCGGCGCCACCGGCGGTGGCGTCCCCGACCCGCAGCTCGGCGGGGCACGCGCCGTTGAGGTCCATCACGCACCCCGTCAGCAGGCAGTTGGCTCCCCCCGCCGCCGCCGCCGTGCGGTGAGTGCGGCTCCACCAGCATCGGCAGGTTGTACCCGTCCACGAGGCTGACGTCGTAGAAGTCGAGGCCTTCGTGGCCGTCGAAGGTGAACTCGGCGAGCGTCGCCGGCGGCTTGGCGCCGTGGCCGGCGCAGTCGAGACTGCCGGAGCCGCAGTTGCCCGTGACGCAGGAGAAGTGCCCCGACGCGTCGGTGGAGCAGTGCGTGCGGCCCCAGAGGCGGCCCGACCACCCGTTTGGCGCCGGCAGCGACCGTGACTGGCCGGGTTCTAGGGCGAAGCCCGTGGTTTCCAGCGCCGGCGAGCCCGCGCTGGACAGGATGCCCGGCCACACCGTGTGCCGGCAGTGGTTCGTGATGGTCAGTGTTCTCGAGGAAACACCTCCGGCTCCGAAGGAGATGAGGAGGAGGACGACGACATGGAGTAGGGTGAATGGAGCTTGGTGTGTTTGCCCCGACATTGCACGTCTACTACGTGAGGAGCTTCAAACTTGGCAATGGCGCGGAGAATGCTGACTTGGTGCGCTGCTGTTGAGTTGGTGTCGTCGTCCCCGGCCAGTCCTCTACTTATATATGTGCTCTGTGCCTCTCTCCCTACACGGTTTTTCTTTTTCACAATGGACTTGAGTGGTGTGACTAATGGAAGGCATCAAGGCAGCATGCCGCTGCATGCTTCTCGGACCTTGGCTTTTTTCAGTGACTATTGTAACAAAAGGTACGGTGCTCTTTCCTATTTTCATGTGCTATTACTTTGTTATATTTTATAACAATATGTATAATTAAATCAAAGTTTAGTGCGAGTTGATTTGCGTGATATTGTAGTATATTCGCGCAACACATGCCTCATGAGTCGTGTGACTGGATTCGACCTCTCATGCATGGAGATTTAGCCCACAGGCGGATGAAAGCTGTCGGTCTGTTTGTTTTTCAACACAATCACCTTAAGGCACACTCAGATATCTTTTGTTCAAAAAAAAAAAAAAAGGTACTGATACACATCTCTATGACAACTGCTCCACGAACTACAAACACTACGACATTCTTAAGGCTGCCATGGCATTCTGCGACATCATCTTGTTGAATTTCGTGTCCATGAATCCTGGCCCTACACATATCGATGAACCAAGCACATCGAGTTGGACATCCAAATTTATTCGAGAAAAAGTTGCTCTTGGGATTTTTAGAGACAAGCCACTTAACGTGGCCGTTCTGTGTAAAATGCCCATTTATTGATACAGTCAAGAGTTCTGCCTCTGAAAATCTATTTTCAGAGACGCACATATGATTTGAGCGTCTCCTAAAATCTCGTGTCGTCTACAATCATTTACAGAGACAATTGGATAAATGTGTCACCTTTAAAAGAAATTGTCTCCTAATGAAAAATCATTTCTGAAGTAGTTATTGTCATTGTCTTAACACACTGTTAAATATATTGCAAGTTATATTGCAAGATGGTACATAGGCAAAGTAAAGTGAGAAACAAGGCAATGTTAAGCTATGCGCAATGCAAAATGACTGTTCAGAAATTGTTTGCATTGGAGATAACTTCATTTTTTTTCGAACATATCATAACTATAAAGAAAATTATTTATCATCTTCCGGGTTATGCAGGCGAAGTTTCATGTTCTATATATATATATATATATATATACTTTCGGCAAATGATAGTGGAGCAATCTTTAAATCAAATTCGAAAGAAAACCAAAGAATCCATACTATATATCGTCCCGCACAAGCTATGCAAAACTGGGCTAAGTCTGCTTGCTAAAAAAAATCTTGTACGTACGCCCATGCTAGCAGCTTAAGTGGAACTGTACAACATTTTTTTATTAGTATGCTCAATGCTTAATTCATAAGAAAGAAGTACTATGCTTTTGTGATGTCTTTACGACCATTATTTTCCTGACAAAGGTGCACCAATGCTAAAGCACTGTCCTTTGTTCAGTCAAAATCCTGGCGAAAAAGAAAGGAAGACGTTAATAGAATTCGCTCCCTTAGCCCATTATTGAAAAGGTGCAGTGCCTTTAGCTGAAATTTCTTAATTAGAAGGATAATTGTCACCAAGTTGGTCCCGTATCAATAATGTGTAGTTAAGTTCTTCAATAATCTGCTGCCTTCGTTAAAATTTAGTTACCATTTTCTCAGCTATATATATTAGGAAAACAAGCGAGGTGCTAAATGAACGTTCTTGGATTAGACGTCCAAACACGCTTCACTCTTTCTGTATATAAGCGATCACATCTTCGTTCAATGAACCAACGTGACATTTGCTTGTTCAGTCATCGTCGAGAAGTACACTCCGTGCAGTGCCACGGAATTGCAAAAAAATCCTAGTAGACTGTGCGGCATATTAATATGGACACAAAATTTTTATACTCTCTCCGTTCCAAAATGTACGTCGCTAAGGGAATTATCTAGTGCAAACTAACGCTCTGTAAAAACCCATGCAAACCACGATAAAAAAAGTCGTCTAAATTCACCAAAAAATTCACACATGTAGATGATATGATGATACACAACCTTGTAAAATATCTTGTTGAAACTTCGACTTCGTTTGTGAGATATAAAATAATAAATTTCAAGCCAAAAAGCTATCCGGATGGTTTGGTAGAAATTTGTTATTTTTATATCTCACAAATGAAATCGAGTTTAGACAAGATATTTTGAAAGATTGTGTATCATCATATCATCTACATGTTTGGTAAATTTAGATGACTTTTTTACCATGGTTTACACGGGTTTTCACGGAAAGATAGTTTTCACTAGATAATGTTCCCTTTTATAAATATTAAATATCATTAATTAGTATTATAGTTATTATTATTGGAAAGATCTTTGAATCTAGTTTTTTAATAAATTTATTTAGAAATATAAATGTTGCACGTATTTTCTATAAATCGAGTCAAACGTGTGGCATAAAAAACCAATGGCGACAGTCAATTTGAAACAGAGGGAGTATGTCTTGCCGACGTAGACATCACAATTATATGTGCTAGTGGATTTTAATTGCAACTGCAATAGTGCATTGTTAAAATAAATAGCTTTAATGTTAAGATACATTACTAGTGGGATTTAGAATTATAAGAGATATAGATATAGATATAGATATAGATATATATAATATAGAATGATATTTTCATAATTGCATAGTCACACGCACGGAGCACGCGCGGACAAGTTTTGGCACATTGTCACGCAAGTCGATCGATGGTGCCATGCATATAGGGCAGCGATACAGAGGTGTCATGGCAACAATCTCCCATCCCTTGAGTTAGGTGGACATGATTTCTATCGGTGTCTATAGGCTGTTTGAATTAATCGCTTTGTCACTCGTGCGTAGAGAGCATCCACCAGATTTCCGAAACTTAGGCGGCCTCATTTAGTTTACAGGAATTCCATGGGGAACATCATCGATGCTTTCATTTCATATAGTATTCAACACTGTAACATCTAGAAATGAGCCATGGGAAATCTGAAGGAAACATTCCTGAGAAGCTGATTTCATAGAAGAAGTACGGGAAAGACCATCCACTCCAACCTCCTTGTTTGGTGGCTTGCTTAGGAACAAGGTAAATCAAGAGCAACTCAATGCTATCACAGAGAAATGAGAGCCGTGAGCCACTGGTCGAGGGCAGTGTCATGCTCCTAACGGTCGGGTGACGATGCGTCACCGAAATGCTTCTCCTAGCGCATATCGAAATCATCGAAGCGCTTAAAGCAGTTCATCGAACATGTCGCAGAGGCGCCGAGGACGACGGACTTAAGATTGGTAGCAGCAGGGAATTGAGGAAGGAAGCAGGTGAAGGGGATGAAAGAGTTGTTCTGCTGGCAGAGGTCCGGCTTGGAGAGGTAGTGTTTTACGAGCTCAATTCAAAGTATAGATGTGCAACGGGCCGGGCCGGGCCGGCTCGGCACGGGCCGTTCTAGGCATAGCCTGGCTAGGCACAGCCCTGTAGGGCACGACGTGCTGCCGGGCCGTGCCGCTATGGGCTTCGTGCCTAGCCAATGGCCCAGGCACAACCCTACGGGGTGTTTTTTGTTCTGGGCCGGCCCAAAAAACCTGTCCAATCTAGCAGGCTGGGCCAGCCCATGGCTAGCTAGGGAGAGAGGATGGGGTAGGATGATGAGGTCGAGGCGCCATCACGTGGCTGCGGCGGCGCTCGTGACTGGTGAAGGAGGATAGGGAGCGCAATGTTGTGGCGGCAATCACGACCAATAGAGGAGGATGGGGAGCGCGACCGCGTGGAGGTGGAGGAGGCCGGTGCTACTCTTGCACTACGTCGTGGATAGGGCACCACCACGGTCAAAGGCAGCGACCTCAGATCCACCGAGTGCTCCACCAACGGCCTCAGACTCACGAGCGAAAGCGGAGAGGAGGCGAGCGACGGAGCGAGAGCGGGGAGGAGGCAAGTGCAGCGGCACGAGGGGAGGAGATACGAGGTGTATTTCATGTTAGGGTTAAGGAGCAGGCCACGGTGCGGTTGTTGGGCTGTTGGACTGCTGCTGCTTGGGCCTTTTTCATCGGGCTATCATCGGGCCTTTGGCCATTTACCGTGCCGGGCCGTGCCGCCCGCCATGCCTGGGAAGCGGCCCAGACATGGCTCTGTCCATCGTGCCGTGCCGGCCTAGGCCCGCTAAGACTGGGTCGTGCCGTGCTTGGACCAGGCCAAAAAAACCATGCTTTGGGCTGGGCCGTCGTGTTTCGAGCTGCATGCTCGCATATGATTCAATTCAAAGTAACTCGAGCCTCGTGCTACCTATTTATCTCCCCTCTGGCTTGGGGCTCAACGCACTCGAGTTACATGGCCATTCTGGCCCGGCTAGCCTTACATTCTTGGACCTGGCTCTGGTTCCCTTCCTGGGCCTTGGCCCTACTTCTGGATTTCCTGGATGGGGAAATGCTGACAATGTGCATGGCCGGCGCTCTGCCTACAAGGAGGATCTCACGAAACTAGTCACCTGGTTTCACGATTGCCTAAACGAAACCATGTGATGTGATTATGAGCAGGAAGTCGAAGTGCCGTAGTTTATTTGTAGGACAAAAAAAAAAAAAAAAAAAAGAAAACTTGCCATTCGAGTGTGCATGGATCTCGGACAGACGGACACACACGTCAACATCTAACAAGCCACTTTCAGTGATCCAGGCACGTGCCGGCCGGGTATACAGATCAGTGACTGGTTTCAACTTTCAAGTCCTATAGTCATAGTCGTTGTTCACTAGTCCATGGAAAAGGCAATAAAGAAACAAGCCTTTTTTTTTTTTTCTAAAATGACGGTTGGTGGCTGTGCCCTCAGTTTTGGGACTCCTGCACTGGGTGTAGCGCTACCAGTTTTCATCTGGGGAGTGCCAGTCCGGCAGGGAGCGCACTGGCCTGCATACGTGCTCCCCACTGAGGATAGCTTATCCTTGCAGACACATGCCTGTTTTCTGCAGCGGTTTCAGATGATCAGAATTGAAGATGATTAAAAGTGAGTAATTTATATGGTCACTATATTAAGCACATAAAGTTGGTTAATTGGTAACAGAATTTAAATTTGCATTCATTCATTCTGAAATGAGCACAAATTCTACAAACTAATTACAGCGCTATATAGTAGTACTGGACTAGTACACGATTGTTACGAACTTCTAAGCCGCGTAGCAGTTTATTCAGAGACAATCAGACATCGACGACATCGTCTGGTGCTTGTAGTAGTGTACTGACAACGAAGAGGTCTTGACGATATGTAATGGGTGGCTCATGGTCTGAAGAAAGCCGGGTGCAGGCGACCAGTGC
Organism: Chrysopogon serrulatus; assembly: GCA_015844335.1. NCBI lineage: Eukaryota > Viridiplantae > Streptophyta > Magnoliopsida > Poales > Poaceae > Chrysopogon > Chrysopogon serrulatus. The sequence goes on from JADLZL010004250.1 coordinate 143,149, forward strand.
CCTGAAAGGAGGTGTTCCTGAGGTGCTCGGGAGCTTCCTCAAACGAGTGCCGCCTCGCGAGCGACAGTATCTTCTTGTCGGCGGCGATGAAGTAAGCCATCCCAGCAACCGTGGAGATGATGAGAGCCTGACCGGTGGGGTTGATGTTGGCCTTGGCCCATGGCAGCATCCGAACGCTCGCCAGCTGAAATGAAACAAGGGGAGCAAAACGTAAGTTAGGGACAGAGTTATTTCAGATTACGCGTGCGCAAAGCATGCATCTAATTAATCTATGGAAAAGAGCTGAGACGATTCAGGGGCTGATGAAATCGAATGACTCACAGTAGGAACCGCGGAGGCGATAGTTGCCACAACTGCTGCTTTGGCTCCAGCAATGGTCGCCTCTACAGACAGACATACAAACAAACAAAAGCGTCAGTCAGGTCGGTATACTCCTACATATTAGAAGATACTACATATATATAGCTCGTCAACTGTCAAGACAGCATCAGCTTTGTTTGATGCCAGAGCAGCTAGTGCAGTATGTACTAGTAGTTAAGGACACCAATACACACACATACCTTGCGAGCAGCGCTTGGCGAGGGCAAGCTTGTGATCAAGAGATGCACGGCTCACCGTCGACATCTCGGAGCTCTCTGCGGTTGCAGACTTGTAGGTAGCAAAGAAAAGGTTAGTGAAATGAAGCAGCTTTGCAAGCTAGCAGTGACTATAGTAGTAGCACTGAAAGTACAAGCAGTGAGCGAGGATGATGACGATGGATGAGTTGCCAGACGAAGCAGAGGCCAGGGATTTATAGGCGGCATCAAGGAGAACCGTACCCAAACGATCGGCGGGCGGGCGCGGACGTGGTTTTGGAGCCCATATGTGCAGTAGTTTTCAGGGGATTCGTTCCAGGGGACCACGGTTTTGCCATCCACTGGAGATAGAGAGGACAGAAACAGACGTCTCATGACACCATGTGCATGGGACTAACTTTACTGGTTCTAGTACTACTTGCAGCGTCACCGGCTTTTTTTTTTTTTTTTTCTTGAAGGGAATGCAGCGTCACCGGCCTTGGAACTCGATCGAGCCCCGCATGGGGGACGAGGGGGGGGTGGTGGGGGGGTGGGGGTGTGGTGTTAGCTTTTAATTAAATTAAACATAACCACGTGCAGGTCAAGGTTACAGAAGCCCAACCAAGGGATTATAGTGCTGTTGCTGTTATTTGGGTAATAGAACTAGCTTGGGCATCTGTGTGCTATACTACATCAAGGTTGAAAAGAGAAGAGTAACGAGTTACCAACCACGACCACTACTATATGTGAGTTTGACACGCTAATGGGAGCCAAGGCATGCCCTAACAGGCAACAAGTCCGGTCAGGCCTATGTATGACACTGCTGCATGCTTTGTGCAGACCAAAAGTCGCTGGTTGTTAGTACAGTAACTTCAAACATTTGGCAAGGTAGCATACTAGCTAGCAGTAGCCACGATGACAGTGAAACTGGCACGAGAAGCAAGCAGGTGTAGCTCAACACCAGAAAAGCGACCTTTTTTTTTTCCTCATGAGTCATGCGGACGATGGCAGTCTGGTGTGTTTGTTCCTTGTGACCCGGCGGTGGTTGCGTCCTCAGTTTTTTTTAAAAAAATTAACTATGTTGGCTAACACAGTCACTCCTCCGAGTGTACTCTTACTTGTTGGTGTCCCCAAGTGCCAGCCACCATGATCAGTATTCTAGCCATCTTGGCCCCGCGGTTCAAGCCCTCACATCTGTTCTTCACCGTTCTCAGTCCATCGGCACAACACGACTCTACTTGACCTTCTCTCTATTCTTCGATCGTCTCTGTGCTCCACACCCGTACACCAACACAACCTCAAGCCATAGCTAGTCTCGACACATAAAGGCACATATCAACATTATGTTTGCAGCGATAGCACCACCTCTAGGAACCCATGATGGACATCAGCGGCAGGGAGTAGGCAGTGGTGGGGGTGGTGGGCCCACTTGGGTGTAGGAAGTGGGTAGAAGTAGGAGAGACATTTTTCACACGAATCTGCTGATTTGGATCCATGCTAGTATGAGAATTAGAGTGCCACCCATGCTGGCATGAGAATTAGAGTGCTACATGAACAAAAGTGATAATTTTTAGCTAGTTTCTCTCTTCACTGCTAAAAATGTAGTGGTGACCGTAAGAGTGCTATGTCAACCGGCGCCATACGTTATAGTGACAAAATAAATAATAATCTCATGGTTTTGGGTGGCGAAATCCATGTGGCCCGATTGGTTGGTGTGGTTCACCTCCTCCACCCGGATCGGCATGTTTCTCCAATCTCCATTCAACGTCCGCCTCACGCTTTTCAAACCGCTAGTGGCATGCAGACTGACAGTGCCTGCATCTGCATATGGCCGACATTCTGCCTACAAGGTCGACTGGTCGATCACCTACTCAACCATGGGTAACGTGGCTACTGGCTAGCAATGCAAGGAGCCGTGAATCTGACGAGACTACTCAGGGCTTCTTCAACGCGGGCAGTGGTTGCGTACTGCTTCATGGTAAAGGTACGTGCCACCTAGGCAGTAGATGGTTTGGACTCCTAAACTAGCACCGCAGGCTGCAAGCAGCTCGCCCTGCCGTTTGTTACTTCATTGCTGCCTAGGACGTGCGTGCCAGAGTGATCCTGACGTAAAAGTAGCTGCCTCATCGCGGCAATGCGCTGCTCCGGTTGTTGTCCACGCTTTTGTCAGACGAAGCGGTCGCATCTTCTGCAGGAGTCTGTCAGAGACTGCGAGGCTACCTTCTCCTGTGATCTGGACACTTGATGAATACGTGGAGGATGGAGCAGCACGCCACGCTGTAGCGTTGGGGAAGCCCTCACTGGTTTCTTGGTTGCCAAACGGAACCATGTGAGCAGGAAATCGCGTCTCTTTCCGTAGGCTACCAGACGCGCTGGTGACTGCTTACGTGCTGCCCACTGAGGGATAGCTTATCCCTTGCAGAGGCAGGCCTATTTTCCGCAGAGGTTTCAGATCATCACCAGTTCAGATCCCCTAATGGTAAAGATGGGTTATATCGGTTATCTATTGCAAATTTTCAATGGTAAAGATAGATAATTTGGATACATATTTACAGTTGGATTATTGTATATGTCAGACAATCTTATTGTTTTTTATAATGACATATAGGGATTATTAGCTATTACTGACAGAGAGGTTACCGGATTGATGGTGAAATGTCGAGCCTCTAATAATTAGTAAAAGTAAGATCGTATTACATTATCTTTTTTCCCTTGTAAAGGCAACATATATATGGCCACTAACTATCGGTATAAAGATGATTTTGTACAAGAAATAAAGTTGGTTAGTTGGTAATAAAAATTAAATTTGCATTCATTGTATATTCTGAATGGAGCACCAAAGTAAGTGCAGCCCTAGAGTAGTAATACTAGTAAGTAGTACATCGATGTTCAGTGCGCTACTAGAGCGTCAGCCTAGCAGTTTATTCAGACATCGGCGGCATCTAGTGCTTTTTTGTACTAACAAATTGAAGAGGTAGCTCGACGAATTGTCCCATCTCATTCTTATGGCCTAAAGAAAGCCGGGTGCGGGCGACCGGTGCCCTGGAAGGAGGTGTTCCTCAGGTGCTCGGGAGCCTCCTCAAACGAGTGCCGCCTCGCCAACGACAGTATCTTCTTGTCGGCGGCGATGAAGTAGGCCATGCCAGCAACCGTTGAGATGATGAGTGCCTGGCCGGTGGGGTTGATGTTGGCCTTCGCCCATGGCAGCATCCTCACGCTCGCCAACTGAATAACGGAGGATTTATGAGTCTCGAAATGATTAGATATATACTACTTAGATACGTGCGGGTTTATGGTATGGCGATCCTCAAATAGATAGATGAAGGAAAAAATGAACACTTACGGTGGGAACTGCAGAGGCGACGGTTGCTACCGCTGCTGCCTTGAACCCTGCGAGCGTGGCCTCTGCATGCCAGACATGTATGCACTCAAGCATCAGGAATCAAGATTCAGGAGATGTATAAAAATAAAACTTCAGCTAATAGCTAGAACAACGGCTAGCTGGATTATGATCGGATCAGTTTTTGCATGTACCTCGGGAGCAGCGCTTGGCGAGGGCAAGTTTCTGATCGAGGGACGCACGGCTCACCGTCGACATCTTGGACCCGTGCGGTTGCACAGTTGCAGTAGATAGCAAAGAAAGGCTAGTGAAAAGGAATATCAGCTCTGATAACAGTGAGGAGTGAGCGAGGAACTGAGGACGAGGACGACGACGGAGATGTGTTGTGGCAGAGGCAGGAGTGGCCGAGGATTTATAGGCGGCATCAGGGCCCCAAACGATCGGCGGACGGGGGGAGAAGCGGCGGGCGGGTGCGGACGTGGTTTTGGTGCCCATATGTGTGTGCAGTTCAGGGGAGGGGGTTGCAGTTTTTAGGGGATTCGTTCCAGGGGACCACGGTTTTGCTATATCCACTCTGCTGTGGCGGCCGGCCCTGCAGATAGATACAGTAGCAGACAGGACAGAGACAGACGTCGCATGACAGCACATGGCTCCCGTCATCTGCCTTGGATCTCGATCGATCGATCCCCTCGAGAAGTTAGTTAGATTAGATTAGGGTTAGTAAGCTTTGAAGCCTAACCAATTGCATGTCAATGTTATTACAGACACACAACGTAACCCAGGGATTATAGTGCTTTGGGCATCTGTGTGCTGCTACGACTCAAGGGTTGAAAAGACAAGAGCAACAAGCTGTTACCAACCACGACCACTACTGTAGGTGAGTTACGGTCAGCGCAGGCCTATGACGACGCTCCTGCATGCGTTGCGCAGGCCAAATGTCACTGGTTATTTATTTTATTAGTAAAAGTTGAAACATCTGGCAAGGTAACACTAGCCACGGTGACATGTGAGTGAGGACAATGCCGGTCTGGTCTGTGCACTTCCGGTGACTGAGGGCACACCCTGACTAGTTTTTTGTGGTGGCGCTCCCAGTTTTGAGCTTTCGGCGTCGGCAGGCAGCGGCAGAAACCTTACAGACGTGACGCTGACGCCAGTCCCAGACTCTTTGGTCCCATCTCATCCAAGAAAAAAAAAACTATGAATGTCTTATCTTCACTACTACTCCCTCCGGTCCCTTTTTCTAAGGCGCCAAAGCTAAAAACACAGCTACGTACCAAGAACTTGTACCAATCAACGCGCTCATGAGTTACTCCGCGAGGGTGCCAGCAGATAATCCAGCGATTGCATGGCCACATGCAGCAACGTTTCTTTTCCCCAGCACATCCTCTCCCCTCATCAGGCATGCAACGGACTAGATGCAATGGCAGTAGTACTAGTTTTTGTATGGTGGCGTGCACACGACGCATGGATTCTGGTGAAAAGTTAATTATCTATGTTGCATAGTCTCTTGGATACCCTGTACGCCTTACTAACCGGTCATTTTCTAAATCTCTGAAATGACTTATAAACCGGTCCGGAGGGAGTATATAGCAGCAGCATTTTTTAGTCCAAGCAAAAAAGGGTCACCGCCGGTTTTTAGTTCAGACGTTCTGCAAGGTTCTGCCTTAATTTTAACAGTGCTGTAATTAAGGATACACTACAGTCATCAGACTGTTACTGTAAAAGAGAGGGAAGCAAAGTGTATCCCAACAACATGCGTAAAGTGCCTTTTCTGACGACGATGGCCATTATCGTCTCGTGTGTTGCCGTGGCTGTTTTCTGGGGCTTTTCGAACCGCGGAATCAATGCAATCATGGTGCGGCTCCGGCCGCTACCAGTTTTCGGTAGGCAACAGAAGACCGCACACGTCACGCCGTCGCGGTCCCGCGGAATTTGGTCGTCCGTTTCCGTGGGTCTCGTCCAAAACAACTGAATACACTTCCCTAAAAAATCGCACATAAACTCACTCCTCTGGACTTATCATTTTTTTAGCAAGGAAAATTATACTAACAGGTATTTTTTTTGATAAAGTACTAAAAGCACCTGAAAAACCTTTCTAAAACTTACTCTCTAAACTATCATTTAAAAAATCATTTATGTAAAAATTATTTTCTATATCTTTTCATCCTCCAAGAGCTTTTCTATATCTTGGCACTTTAGAGAGAGTTATTCTTGCTATTTATTTTTAGCTAGAGAGAAATCCAGAATAGATTATGACTATATTTAGATGACCACTTAAAAGAAGTTATTAGAGAATATTTTTTCATCAAAACCTCTATTCCTAATAATTAGGAGAGATTTAAAGAGTCTTTCGGAGTTGCACTAACAAGTACTTTCTCTATACTAAGTTATAAGATGTTTGACTTTTTTTACCCTAAATTTTACTATTTGTCTTATTTAAAATTTTTATACAAACATAGCCAAATTTAAGTAATATTGGAAGAATTATTATTAATCTTACTATTACTAATTAGAGGCCCCAACGGAGGCACCACGTTGATTCTCACCGACGCCGCTAAGAAAAAAAGATAAATTTAAGAAATTCCCATATTAATCAGAAATATCTAGCCTTTAATTTGGTAGACAAGTTGATAATAGCCATTAGATCTGTTGTAATTTATAAAAAAATTATCCACCTGTTATTATGAAAAATACATAAAGTAACCCTCTAATTTTGTATTTAAATTACCCACTACTGCCATTATAAAGAATAATTCAAGATAACCCCCTAAATTTATATGTACTCCCTCCGTTCCAGTATACATGACGTCGGAGGGTTCAAAAAAGTGTCGACATTCATTCCTTGTCTCATGTATTAGGACATGGCAGACGTCCAGGTTCAGGTCTCCCTCGTTGTATTCGGTTGACAGCTATAACGTCTTCTTTAATGGGACAGAGGGAGTAAATTCCATACATACATCTATCATTATGAAAAGTAAATTAAAATAACCCTAGATTTATATCTAAATTACCCACTTTGCTATTACGATAAATAAATCAAAATAAACCCCTTTGCGTTGTATGTAAATTACTCACATTTTACTATTAGAAATAATAATTTTAAAACGACCTTCAAATTTTGTATTTAGATTTTTTATCTATCATTATGAAAGACAATTTTAAATATGATATTAATTTTATATATTAGCAACCTTTATAATTATGAAAGTTAAAGTAAAATAGCATCCTAAATTTACATCCAACCTATCGATGCATGTTGTTATAAAAAAAGAATATAAATTATTAACTCTATATTTATATCTACAAACCATTATAAAAGATCAACAAAAATATCGCTCAAATCTACATGTAAATACTAATATATTCTATTAAAAATAATCGACATCCATAGACATATAAATTTATAAATTTTAAAAACGCTACAGTCATAAAATAACCATATGCCATATTTAATATATATACAATAGAATAAATATTTTTAATTGCTTATAAAAAATAAAAAAATTTAATTCACAAAATACATAGTAATAATATGATATCGATAATTCACTTTAAATTATATTAATGCTATATAATAATTAATTTTATGGTTTATTATTTTAAATAATTTTATATATTTTAATTAAAACATTATATCATCACACTATTAATAATATAATTACTATAAAAAATTTAACAATTGTAATACTAAACTAGAATATGAGCTTCAAACCAAATGATATCTTTGAATCACTACTAAGACTTAAACTCTTTTTTTGTTAAAGAAATAAATTTTGAATAAAATATGAAAATACTAGAGTTTCTACTTATTAAGTCGATTAAAATTCAAAAACTAACTAGATGTCTTTAATGGAGCCTCCACGTTAGTCCTCATGAGATATGATAAGAAAATAAAATATAGAACCTAAAAGTTCTCATAAAAATTGAAATATTTGATCATTAATTTCTTTTAACCTAATTACCATTAATAATTTTCTTCAAAATCATCATTAATAACAACGACTATTGGATCTATTCTAAATCCTAAATAATTACCTAACTCGCTATTGTATAATAAAAATAACATAAGATAAAATTTATATTTAATTATTGATATACTTTTTATTGTGATAGATAATCTATGTATTCTAATTTTTCTTCTATTATTTAAAAGTTTAAATATCTTTACAAATCTACATCTAAACATTTTCAACAATTTATATTTAAATTTTTTAAAATAATCATAGAGCATGTATGTGTTATTAATATTAATATTTAATTAAAGTAAGCATATATGATGTGCCAGCATGTATTAAAAGTATAGGAGATACCACTTGGATATATATATATTTCTAATCTTTTAAAATTATTTTAGCTTGAAAAGTAGAACGTTATACAACTTAACTATTAAAATTCTTTAGAAATTAGCCCTATACATACATCAAAGATTCAAGCTCTATCACTTATGTCACGTGTCATGATGCAAAATTCAAATGATTGGTTATACTATTTAGTAAACATACTCTATGGTCTAAAGTACTTGTTTAAAAAGTGCAAACAGGAGAGTGAATAAAATATATATTAAGTACGAGAGTTTTAATTTGACGCTAACAAAATATATCAGTTAATAAGATAAAATTTTAGAAAATTATAATTTAGATTTAAGACTCCATAAGATATGTAATGGTGTCGGTGTTTGACCACCGATAGCTTTGCCACGGGGTTCCCGCGGCGATTAGATTGATTCGGACCTCGGCGAATAACTAGAACTCGGCGGTACGACGCGAAAGACACTCGATTTATCCTGGTTTGGGCCCTCATCGGCGAGTAAAAGCCCTAATCCAGTCGGCCTTGGCCTTTTGCGTTGGATTGATGATCTTGATCGTGTGTTGTTGATCTGTTACAAAGAGGGTGCTCTGGCTCCTTTTTATAAGAGAAAAAGAGCCAGAGCTATGGTTCCTAGTCCTAGTCGGATTTGTAGAAGGTGTTCTGTTTCTATTACAGATGTTACTTTCTATCTGCCTAACTAGGATGATCCGTATTCTACTCGGATCCGGTCTTCTTGCTGCTGTCCCGACGGACGCCCGTCTTGATGAGTACTCAGTGCGTCCGCACCGACAAGCCCCCGAGCATTTCAAAGTAGAACCCGAGGAGCTCTATGCTTCTGGCGTGATGCTTTGAAGTGATCAAGCTGAGGACTTCTTTCTTGCTCTCTTGTGCGCCGTAGGTGCACTTATTGAGTGTAGCCCCCGAGCCTCTTGCTATTTATTTATAAGTAGCTGGAGGGTCTTGAAAAAAAAAAAGTTGAGGGTGTATGCCCTGCAGCCCCCGAGCCTTTGTATGCGAGTTGTTTTTGTGTAAAAAGAAGTCGGGCAATGGCTTTTGAGTTTTTCTGTGCTTCTTTCTGAGTTCTTTACGTCTTAAAATTTTCATCTGTGAATTCTGAGATCTTCTGAATTCGTCCTTTTAGTTCTTTGGCTGCAGCCCCCGAGCTGATCCTGAGTTCTTCTTTCCCTGTAATTCTTTGGCTGCAGCCCCCGAGCTAGTCCGAGTTCTTCTTTCTCTGTAATTCTTTGGCTGCAGCCCCCGAGCTAGTCCGAGTGCTGCAGCCCCCGAGCTAGTCCGAGTTCTTCTGTTTGGGAAACAGACAAGTGCTCGTGACCTTGCTTTTATTGTCCTTTATGTCGGCTTTTATTGTTGAGCGTTGGCAGTTGGTGCTTTTAAAGGCCTTTACTGTGTTGGATATGCACGGAATATACTTTTTTTTCTTTGCTTCTCTTTATTGTCCTTGTCGATGTCGAGTTAGGTGGTCTTGGTCCATGTACACCGATCCTGGCCTATAAATTGGATCTCTCCTCTTGTTGCTTTCAGGTTCTTGTAGTGTGTTTCTCTCTACTCTTGCAAAGATGATAGTTTATGAAGTTGAACAGCCCCCGGGCTTCTTTCTTGTTCTTCTGGTGTAGCCTTCCTGGTGGGTAGAAGAATTCTTGAGATTGGGATTAGAAGCAGACTAATCCCGGGGTAGCATTGTGGTTGGAGGCTCGTTCTGGCGGATAAAAGAAGTCTTGAGATGTGCCTTATGCCGTGTCATTTTACACTCTTAGTACTTCTTTTCCACTCTGTCAGAGTTATGCTCTGTGTTGTAGGGTTGCCAAGCCGCACAGTCTTCTAACCATGCAGTGCAAATTAGCTACTGCCCCACGTAGAGCTGGAGCTTCCTTGCTTATGTTTGGTTCAATTCGAATTATTCTTGGAGAGGCCCCATGTGGTTCTTGATCTGTCAGTGCTCCTTTTAGAGCTCTTTTGTTTACATGGGGTTTGATCCGGCTTATTTTTGGAGAGGCCCGACGTGATGCTTGACCTATCAGTGCTCCTTCTAGCAATCTTGGGTGTACTGTGTTGGTGTATCTAGGTTGCTTTGGATCTGCTCGGCTCATTCTACCCGAGAGGTAGTCTGGGTCTGCAACGGTTTTCTTCATGGGTCCTGCGTAGTTGTCTTATATGGCAGGATTCCATGGGGTTCTTTATAGAATTTACACGTAATTTTTCTATATTACCAAATTCTACAGGGTTCCTTGTAATCGTTGCTTCAATGTACTTTCTAAATTCATTGGGTCTTGTAAGACTTGTTATCCTTGTATTTTGTAACCTTCTGATGAAAGAATATATTACCCTATAATGATCCGAGTTGTTTCTTATAATGTTGGTTGTCTGTCTATGTGAGTGTATGCTTCTAGAATGGTCCGAGTTATTTTATCTTGTAATGCTGATTGTCTGCCTTTGTGCTGATTTGTTTTTGTTGAAATTATGGAATGTCTTCTGAATCTGACTTCTTTCGAGAGGTATCGTCTTCAGCCGTCTTCTTGTGAGTCGTCTTGTTGATACTTGGCCATATCTGCCTTTTCTTTGTAACGGTAACAACTTTTACCGTTGGTAGCTAACGGGATGAGGACCGTTACCCCGTGATTTAAGGGTTTACTGGGCCTTTCCTATTTTTGAGCATTGTATCCGTTGGCCTTTTACCGTTGCTCCTTAAGTGGGCCTTAGGATTGACCTATAAATTACGGGCAGTTACTGTTTCTTGTTTCACCTTGCCTCTGCTTTCTGGAAACCTAGCCTTCTTAGCGAAAAAAATCCCCAATCTGATCTTTGCTCCTGTGCCGAATCTGAGCCTGTCACTTTAGTTTAGCTGCTTGATTCGTTGCATGGGAAGGAAGAAGGTGGCCTCTCAGAAGTCGGTAGTTGAGAAGCCCGTTCTTGAGGTGGAGGTTGACGAGCGGCTGAATCCAGAGTTTGCCGATATGAAGGCAATCACGAAGAGCTTCCCTCCTCCGACTACCCAAGAGAAGCACTTGGTCGAGTTAGAGGAGCTGGGGATGATCCAGCCTAAGACTTTCTCTGGGTGGATTGCTCCTGGTGAGCACCGAGTTCCTGTTCCTCGCCCAGGGGAGATTGTACTTTTTATTTTTTTTATTCGAGCTGGACTCTGTCTTCCGGCTTGTGCTTTTCTTCACCGTTTTCTTCGTTATTTCTCTATCTCCCTTCATGATCTCACCCCGAATGGGATCCTTCATCTTTCTGTTTTTGTTCACTTTTGTGAGACTTTTCTTGGTATTCCCTCTTCCTTGAATCTCTTCCGTTTCCTCTTTCGCCTCAAGCCACAGCCCTAGAATGAATCCCTCCATACCCTTGGTGGATGTGGAATTTAGTTCCATCAGGGGCGCAAGTCATCTCATTTCTTTGATTATGATCTTGTTGATTCTGTCAAGGATTGGCGATCCGAGTGGTTTTATGCTGGCAACCTTGAGGGTGGGGTTGGTGCTCCGGCGACCGGACCTACTCGGGTACTCCGCTTTGTCGTTAATGGCGGTGGGATAAGGATCAACTCACTCCCCGCCGACTACAATCTTCTTCACCCATTTGTTTGATCGGATAAGCTATTTGAAACAAAATGGCTTGTCTGGTTTTGCTATAGTGGCGAGCTATCTTCGCCGCCGAGTACAGCCGTTGAAGGCGCGAGAGCACTATGGTTTTGAGTACTCGGGCGCTGAAGATCCTTCTCGGACGGTGATCACCACCGAGTTGTCTAATGGTGAAGTGCTTATGCGACTTCAGAAGATTCTGAGGGGCGCATCAGTGGTTCCGATGACTGGGTTTGAGTACTCGGCGAGCAATCCTCCCCCTGCTGTGAGTACTTTTTATTTTTTTTCTGTTTCCTGAGTTTTTTTATCTGTGACTGACTTAGTTTTTTATTTCCTTGAAGCCTTTTGGCGGAGACTTTGATATTGATGCCTCCCTGTTTGTGGGTGGAGAGGTTGCCCCTCCTCCAGCTCCTCCTGCTGCTGCTCAGGTATCTGAGGGTCGAGCTCATTTTCCTGGTCTTTATTTGATGGAGAGCATTGAATATGTTCCTTATCAGCCGATGCCCCTCCCTCGGACTCGTGCTGGTGCCAAGAGAGCTGGAGTGGGTGATTCTTCTTCTGCTGTTAAGCGGACACGGTCTTCTTCCTCGCCTCAGCCTTCAGGTAACCTTCTGATAGGTGAGAATTTTGTTCTTTCTTGTTTTGTTTTTTCTTAGGAGAGTAGTCTTGACTCTTTTCTTTAGCAGGTGGAGTTTCCATTCCTCTTTTTGATGATGAAGCTGAGGATATTGATGATTCTCCTCTTCTTCATCGGTGAGTGTTGTTCTTATGTTTTTTATACTGCTTGTTCGGCTTGTTTTGACTTGTCTTTGCTTTTTATAGCTGTCAGACGACTTCTTCTTCTTTACCTGTTCTGGGACCTTTGCCGGGTCCTCTTCCTTCTTCTTCCGAGTTGGTGGATCTTGAGGTGGTTATACAGCCCCCCTCCTCGGCCTCGCATAGCTCTTCGTCGTGCGGCTAGGTGAGTGTCGACTTCTTGATCTTCTTTCTTTTTATCATTACTTGTTTTTAACTTTTATTCCTGTAGGTCGTCAGCTATGACTTCTTTGGCTCCGGGTTCTGACTCGGAGAAAATTGTGAGTGTTGGAGTTATGGGTCAGGTGTCTGTTCCTGACCCCAGTCCAGCTGTTGACTCTGCACCGGTGGTGGCCTCTTCTTCTGCTGCTGCAATTGCGACTTCTTCTCTTCCTATTACTCAGGTGGTTGCGTCGACTTCTTTGGGAGTAGAGAAGTTGCCTTTTGCTCAGCCTCTGACTTCTTCTAGTTATCAGGTTGGGTGTTCTTCTTCTTTGTCGCCTCCTTGCACTCCTTGGGATCTGATGACGTGACTTGAAGTTGATGCAGGATCTTGAAGAGGCTTTTAACCCGAGTTCTCGTCTCAAGAAACTTGATGCCGAGTTCAAGTCTTTTGTTGAGCATTTTCAGGTATTGTCGACTTGTCTTATTTTTCCAGTTCTGCTTTGTTCCTTTTCTTTATCCTTGCCTTTTTTGTTTGCAGGAGTATGTAAGTGACTCCGATATCTTCTTTGACTCGTCTGAGTCTCAAAAGAAGTTGTTGGATGAATTAGCCTCTTTGCAGCAGGAACTTGACGAAGAGCGTCGAAATCATAATTCTTCGGAGGCGCTCACGAGAGCTCAAGTTGTTCTTTTGCTGGCGATTCGAGAAGAAGGTCTCCCGAGAACTTCAAGGTACTTTTTTGGTATATATTCCTTTGCTGTCTAGATATTTAATTTTTACTTTCTTTCTGACTTCTTTTTTGCTGTCCTTATAGCTTTGAAAAAGAAGTACTCGGAGAAAACTGATGCCTTAAAGCTTGAGGTGCGGGCCTTCCGAGATGATTCGGAGAAGGTAAAAGAAGATGCTGAGGAGATTTTGGCTCGAGCTCAGCTGATTAGGTGTGGCGCTGCTCGAGATCTTTTGCAGGCTAAGAAGACGATAGAGGACTTGTCTACTCGTCTGAAGGCCTCTGAAGATAAGTGGTCGGCCTTGCTGGGCTCTGTGTAAAATCTTACCACTATGCTGAGGAGGCCTGAAGATGTCAGCCTGACCTAGGTTCAGTTTCTTCCTCTTCTGACTCAGAGGACCATCAACTTCGCCAAAGATGCTATTTTGCTTGGCGTCCAGGGGGTGTTGGCTCGTATCCGAGTGGTCGACCCCAACTTTCCTCTTGATAGGGTGATGGATGAGCCTCACACTCCTGAAGAAGAAAGAGCATTGGCGGAGTCTGAAGCTGTTGTTCTGTCTTTAGCTCAAGATTTTGCTGATCTTGTAGAGATAGGGCCGGCGCCTGCTGATGGTGGTGATGATCAGCAGTAGACTCTTTTTATTGTAATGACTCCTTGATGCTTCTTTGTACAAAGATAATTTCCTTTATTTAGATTTTGATCATCTGTTATGTTTCTGACTTGGAGTGTTTGAGTAGTTGAACTCAGGCTTTGTCTTTGCAGTTGTTTTTTGTTTTGAATGGACTATTCGGACCGTAGGCTCTCATCCGAGTTCTATATTTTTAGAAGTCAGGGTAGGTCGAGCTCTCTCTTGGCTCTCATCGAGTCCTAAAAAGGAGCTAGGATGGGTCGAGTGTTGGCTTCTTTTAGCCGTACTCTCATCGGTATTGTGAAAACAATCCGGAATAGTTGGGCTCAGGCTAGGATGTAGCCGTTTTGCACTACAACGCATAATTCGGACCGTAGGCCCTCATCCGAGTTCTTTTTCTCTAGAAGTCGGGGTAGGTCGAGCTCTCTCTTGGCTCTCATCTAGTACTGAAAAGGAGCTAGGATAGGTCGAGTGTTGACTCTTTTATAGCCGTACTCTCATCGATATTGTAAAAACAACCCAGGAGATCGAGCGTTTTTTGCTCTCATCGGGGTTCTATGTTACCCGGGGGTCGAGCGTTTCTTGCTCTCATCGGGGTTCTATGTTACCCGGTTGGTCGAGCGTTTTTTTGCTCTCATCGGGGGGTTGCCCGGGTTGTCGAGCGTTTTGTGCTCTCATCGGGGGTTGCCCGGGTTCTTTTTTGGCTGTGGGCCTTTTCAATATACCAGAAAAGTGAGTATAATCTTGGTAAGCGCTGAATCTTCTTATTATTTTGGAGAATAAGTACATATATTTGTTTGTTCTATGCAAAGAAACGACGTAGCTGGGAGATGTGCCATATATTCTTGATTGGTGCTCCATCTTCAGTCATTAACTCGTAGGATCCGGGTCCTTTTACTTTTGATACTATGAAAGGGCCTTCCCATAGACTGAGTAGTTTGTGCCATTTGTCTGGTTTTTGGATTTTTCGTAGGACTAGATCGCCGGTGTGGCAGAACCTTCTAAATTATATGGCCCACAAGCACCTGACATTGTCCCTAAGACCTCTGTCAGCCATACTTATGTACCACATAACTCAGAATGTTCTGTCGGGTGAAACCCCGATGACACCACGATCCTCCAGGATCAATTCTCACAAAGAACCTGCAGTATTACAATTATTTATACAAAATATAACAGAGTAGCGGAAGGTTTTATAAAAGAAAATTACAACACTTGATTAGAGTTTGATTAAACAAAATTTAACTAGATTTGCGGAAGCGAGAAAAGAACTTTGTAGATGGAAGATATTCGATCATGCCAAGCCCACTGGTATGACCGAAGTTAGCTTCACTAGTCAACACCTGCAACAGGGGTCAAACAAACCCTGAGTACAAAAGTACTCCACAAGACTTACCCGACGAAAAAGAGGGGAGAAGACTCAGGAATGCTGGCCGATAGGAATCAAGGTAAGGCTTTAGCAAGAATCAAGGACACCTTTGTAGAAAAGCAACTAATGTTGATCCTTCTTTGTTCATTCTTAATTTATCCTAATCTAGAGCAAACACTTGTCAACCATATGCCAAATTCAAAAACTTTCATTCTCACTTTCATCATTACTACGATACCGGGACTCGGATCACGGCTCCCATATCGTGGAGCACACGACGATTCGAATCGCTTAATATACCCAGCTGGGGCTTTCTAGAAACACGATGTATGCAGGATCAAACATCTTACATACATTAACTCGACACTCAGATTTCTCCATACTAAAACGGATGTACAGTACACCACCTCCCTACGGCCGCTCGGTCACTTCGGCGGTGCGCATCGTAGGATGGGTACCCGCTACTATCCATTGTAGTAACGAATAGTCTAAGTGGAGCTTACCGCCATTAGCATGGGACTAGTACTATCCAATAACCTCGTGATCCCAGTGCCAAACAACGGACGGTCCTTAACTGATACAAGTGGACGACACTACATCAGGACAATAGCCCCTCCTGATGCAAGTCACTCCACCGGCGTCTCGATTTACTCATCATCATGTTCTTGGGCGTACCCCTGACCCGGCCAAGGTGAGAGGTAGGCGACAAGCAACATCAAGTTTTCGTAAATTCCCTTCAGGGAGTATTGTGTCACAACTTTGGAAACAGTTTATCAAAGTCTACACTAGTAGCAAGGCTAAGCGTGTACTAAGCATTTTGAAATCAAAACAGGTATCCAGGGTAATGTATCAAGGTACGGTAAATGTAGCAAGGTAGGGTAGCACTCAATTCCTACACCTAATGCATTATATTATCACATAAAATCATAAAACTTTCGAAATACAAGGACGGGTTTAATGCGTCCGGGGCTTGCCTTGGGGTTCGACGGAGTGGGGTTCAGCTACCCAATCACCAGGAGCAGATCCAACCTCTTCGGAAACAGGAGACGGCTCGATGCCCTCCTCAGATTCGACAGCTACACGATAGAGATGCATGATTATAATGCAATGAATAAAAGGACATGCGATAATGATGCAACGATTCTTAATCGACCTTGAGTACAACTTTCCTTCACGGTAACCTTATATTAAGAAGGTACAACTAGGATCGACGACGACGGACTAGCGATACGCAATCAATCTGAAATACCGAAGGTCATTAGGGTTAATGACCTAGGGTCATCACTCAATTCTAAAATCAAACAACCTTAAGAGTAATTAGAGGTGATTACTATTTTATTAATCATTTTTACAGTCGTTGAAAGCCACTAATTAACTTGCTAATTAGAGATTAATTAAACTCTAATTAATTAAAGAATTAACTAATTAAACCTTAATTAATTAAGATATTAATTAAGCATAATGTAAGACTTAATCAAAACTAAACCAAACTTCATAATTAAGATTATTATCATCTAATTAGCACACAAAACAAAATTCATAATTTTTGGACTTATATTTTATTTATTAAAAATAATGGAATTTGCATTTGTTAATTTAAAGAGCAAATTAAAGCACAATTAAATTTTATTGGAAAATCAGAGTTAGCATTTTTCTGGTGTAGAGCATAACATAGAGAATACATACATATTTTTCTTATATTTTTACCTGCCCAAGATATTCACTTATGAAATTAGCAAAATCAGAAAAATGAAATTCTTTTTGAAAAAGGAAAACATTATCCCTTCTCTACTGGACCGGCCCGGGCCAACCGGCCCGCCAGCGGCCCTGGCCAACGGCCCAAGCCGCACGCAAGCGTGCGTCTTTGCTGCTTCCTTCCCCTCCCCTCTCGCCGACACCGGGCCCGGCTCCATCTTCCTCTTCTTCCCCGTTAAGTCAGAGGAGCGACGGCGCCGCCGGTCGTCGTTCTCCCCAACGGCGAAGACTCAGGCGATGCCACTGACACCCACGGCTTCCTCATGTCACGGAGAACCCGACAAGCACAAACACGACTTCGATTGACGGCCGGAGCAGGAGAATCAACGACGATGGCGGCTCGGCACCGCGCGACAGCGGCGGCGCGACGGCGGGAACGACGACACCGACCTCAAGCAGCTGCGGTAAGGGTCGGTGAAGCACTAGAAGACCATGGCGAACACGATTGCGATGTTGGTTGGGTTGGAAGAGTGATGGAGAGGGCCGGCCGAGGGAGAGTGGAGCACGGCGGCGCTCTGCCGGGTCTGGGGAAGATGAAAGCGCGGTGCGGACGACTGAGGTGATGCGGGGAGACTAGAGGTGGCTTGGATGATGCGTTAGGAGGTGGCGGCGCGGTGTGAGGGCTATTGCCGACGACGGTGGCACGGTGTAGGCAAAATTCACCGGCGACCAAAGCACGCGGTGGTGGTGCGAGGAGAAGAAAAGCGGAGCTCGCCGTCGTTCCAGAGAATTAGAGGGTGTGGTGACGGTGCGAGAAGGTAGACAGCGTGATGGCGAAGCTGCTGGGTCAGCTTATGGCGTGGCATGGCGCGAGGAAAAGCCGGAGGTGAAGCCACGGCGGCGGTCGGCGGCATGGGTAGAGGAGAAGAAAGATTTTCCCCCCCTCTGGTTACTGTAGCAGTCGGGGACAGCTCACCTCTTTCTCCTTTAAAATTACTCCCAAAAATTTATAACACTTGGAAAATATCCCAAAATAAAAGTTGTGCCAAATTTTGAGTTCTACAACTTTCATTTAGGAAGTTTTATCAGATTTCAAATATATTTTGAATTTGCATTTCAAATTCAAAAAGAAGGCAAAACCTAAATTTTAAGAAATTCAAAATTACTTTTTAATTTTTGAATAAAATATGAAAATCTACAAAAATAAAAGTTGTTCTATTTTTCAAGATCTACAACTTTCATTTAGAAAGTTTTCTCTAAAATTGAATAATTTTTGAAATTGAGTTTAAAATGCAAAAAGGGGACAATTCTGATTTGAAGAACTTTTGAAATTATTTAAAATTTTATTCAAAACTTGAAAAACCTTATATACCAAAGTTATAGAGCTCAAAGAGATGCACAAACTGTATTTTTGGAGTTTTTCCAAATTTTGAATATTTTGGGGTGAAATTGAAAAGGGGCAGCTTTTTACTTTGAAATTCAAACTTTTGAAAAGGAATTTCAAATTGAATTCTTGGGCAATTAATTAATGGTGTTGTGGAACTTTTCAAACCCAACCAATGGCATAGTTTCAAAGTACAAAGTTTATACTTTGAAATAGTGCCATTGATTAGCAAATTTTATTTAGAAATTTAATTACGGTTAGCTCCCAAAAATTGAAAATGAAATTCAAACTTCAACACTTAACCAAATATGGAAAATGTTGACAATTAAATTCCAATTCCAATTTTTGTTCTTGCTTAGCATCATTTGACTTATGAACCATAGTTAGGGTGTGAGTCAGGGTTAGCCACGCACTTGCAAACATCAAGTTTGCTTTTAGTGGATTACTTTTATAAATAAAAGCAAACTTGTGAGTGAAATTTAAATTGCATACACATGCACATACGATATAAAGGAGCGCAAACAATATCCTAGAATCATAAACTCATTTTAATCGTTCACATTAGTGTTCTCTAATCATGGATGCTCATGCAATGATGATGATGATGACATGGTGGGGTTTAAGTTAACGTAACACCGGGGTGTTACAGCCGATTTGTAAAGTTCTCGGCTGGATATTCTTGTCATAGTATCTTCTTAATCCTTACATGTATCTTGCTGATTATAGTGTTGTATTTACTCTAACTTCTTCTAGGCTATCAATTTCAAGTCTTCTGGTTTCTTTTGCTTCTCCCTCATTATATTGTTCGATTTTTGGGGATGTCCAAATCAAGTCTGCTGGTAACACAGCTTCTGAGCCGTATACTAGAAAGAAAGGTGAGTAGCCTGTTGCTCTGCTTATTTGAGTTCTCAGCCCCTAGACTACTTTTGGCAACTCGTCTATCCATTTGGATCCGTAGTCCTTCAAATCTTCGTATAATCTTGGTTTTAATCCTGCTAAGATGAGACCGTTGGCCCTTTCTACTTGACCGTTGGCTTGTGGATGAGCTACTGACGCATAATCGATGCTGAATCCACAGTCTTGTGCCCAACTTTTGAACTCATTGTCTGTGAAAGGTGATCCCAAATCTATGATTACTCTGTTAGGCATCCCGAATCTATGCATGATTTCTTGAATAAATTCTTGAGCTTTTGCTGAGCTGTATTTTACCAATGGTTTGTATTCTATCCATTTAGTAAACTTGTCGATGGCTACAAAAATATATTCGAACCCTCCTTTAGATTTTTTGAGTGGTCCGACTTGATTAAGCCTCCAGCATGAGAAGGGCCATGCTGGTGGGATGTATATTAGATTATGAGCTGGAATATGTGCCTATCTTGCGAACATCTGGCAGTTTTTATAATATCTGACTAGTTCTTCTGCATCTTTTAAAGCAGTCGGCCAATAGAAGCCTGATCGGAAAGCTTTTTCTACTAGTGTTCTTGAAGATGCGTGGTTTCCACAGCATCCCGAGTGCATTTCTAGCAGTATTTCTTTGCCTTCTGTGGTTGGTATATATTTTAATAGTACCTCTGAAGATGTGCCCTTTTATAAAGATTGTCTCCTACCAGGACATAATTTTTGCTTCTTCTGATGATTCGGGTTGCTTCTGCCTTATCTCCGGGTAGTTTCTTTTCTTTGATGTAATCTATGAATACTTGCATCCAAGTTGGATCGTCCGTGCTGATTATTAGGACTTGATCTTATTTTGTCTTCTTCTTTTTGTCTTCTCTTTCATCAGTCTTGATAGATGGCTTGCTTAGTTCTTTTACAAATACTCCGGCGGGTACTTTTGCCCTGTCTGAGCCTAGTTTGGCTAGTACATCAGCTGCTACATTTGAATCCCGTAATATGTGGTGTATTTCCAGTCCTTAAAAATTTTTCTCAAGTTTTCTGATTTCTGAGCAGTAAGCATCCATATTTTCCTTGGTACAATCCCATTTCTTATTGACTTGATTGATTACTACTGCTGAATCTCCGTAGACTAGTAGTCTTTTGATTTCGAGTGAGGTTGCTATTTGTAATCCATGGATGAGTGCTTCATATTCTGCTTCATTGTTGGTGACTTGCCATAGGATCTGTAGAACGTATTTGAGTTATTTTCCATCTGGTGCAATGAGGAGTACTCCTGCTCCTGCCCCTCCTAGTTTTAGAGAGCCATCAAAATACATTTTTCAATGATCTAAGATGGTGTCTGGAGTAGGCTGCTATATTTCAGTCCATTCTGCAATGAAGTCGGATAGTGCTTGAGACTTGATTGCTTTTTTTGGTTTGAATTCAATCTTAAAAGTTCCAAGTTTGACTGCCCATTTTGAGATTCGTCCTGTTGAATCTCGATTTCTTATAATGTCTCCGAGTGGAAAATCTGTTACGATAACTATCTTGTGTGCTTCGAAATAATGTCTGAGCTTTCTTGAAGTTATGAGTACTAGCGTAGAGTAGTTTTTGCACGTGTGGATATCTTGTTTTTGACCTTTGTGAGGACTTCGCTTATGTAGTATCTTGGCCTTTGTACCTTGTATAAGTGTCCTTGTTCTTCTCTTTCTACCACAATTCTTTGTGGCTGACTACGAAGTTATATTTGTGATGTATAACATGAGTTCTTCATCCTTCTTTGGCGGTACTAGTATTGGTGATGTGCTGATGTATGCTTTTAATTTATCAAAGGCTTCTTGTGCTTCCTCATTCCATGTAAATTTGTCCGTCTTCTTTAGAAGTTTGAAGAAAGGTAGTCCCTTTTTCTTCGAGTCCGGAAATAAATCTGTTGAGCGCCGCCATGCATCATCTTTTATAGGTCTTTGATATCGATGGCGGTCCCATGTCAGCTATTGCTTTGATTTGTTTTGAGCTAGCTTCGATTCCTCTTTCATTGACTAGAAATCCAAGTAGTTGTCCGATGATACTCCAAAAAACGCACTTGTTGGGGTTGAGTTTCCACTTCCATTCTTTGAGATTGTTGAAAGTTTGCTGTAGATCTTCTATTAAAGAATCTGGGTTCTTTATTTTGATGACTACATCGTCTACATATGCTTTGGCGTTTTTTCCTATTTGATCTCCCAAACAAGTCTGGATTGCTCTTTGATATGTTGCTCCAGCATTTTTAAGTCTAAAAGATATTGTCTTATAACAGTAGGCACCAAAAGGTGTGATAAAAGAAGTCTTGCTTTGGTCTTCTTCCTTGAGTGGAATCTGGTGATATCCTGAATAGCAGTCGAGAAAGGATAGTAAAGCTGCTCCGGCTGTTGAATCCACTATTTGATCGATTTTTGGTAACCCAAAAGGATCCTTTGGACAATGTTTGTTGAGATCTGTGTAGTCGACACACATTCGCCATTTATCTGTGTTCTTTTTATGTACTAGGACGAGGGGTTTGCTAACCAATCTGGATGGAGAATTTCTCTTATAAAGCCTGCTGCCAGTAGTCGGGCTATCTCCTTTTTTATTGCTTCTTTCTTGTCTGGTG
The DNA here is from genome assembly GCA_015844335.1 of Chrysopogon serrulatus. Taxonomy (NCBI): domain Eukaryota; kingdom Viridiplantae; phylum Streptophyta; class Magnoliopsida; order Poales; family Poaceae; genus Chrysopogon; species Chrysopogon serrulatus. Next base: position 165,208 of record JADLZL010004250.1, read on the forward strand.
AAAAACGTCGTAGTCTCTGTTTGACTGGTTTTGTTCCTTTGTAGACTTCAATTTTGTGCTCAGCCCACTTCCTTGGGACTCCAGGCATATTAGCTAGCTTCCAGGTAAATATGTCCTTGTTGTCCCTTAAGAAGTCGGTGAGCGCGATTTTCTATTTGATAGGCAAATATGCACTGATCGTGGCAGTCTTGGATGGATCCCCTGTACCTAAATCAATCTTTTTGGTGTTTTCTCCTTCGGCTGTGGTGATTGTATTTTGTTTTTTGGTCAGGATTTCCAGTTCTTCTATCTTTGTCTTTTCTACTTCCGAGTTGATTTCTCCCTGTACCTTTAAGGATATTTGTATTGCTTATACGTCGCATTCATAAGCTTTTTTGAGATCTCCTCGTAGGGAAAGTACTCCATATGGGCCTGGCATCTTGAATAGTAAGTATGGATAATGTGGTATTGCCGGGAATTTTGCTAATTTGGTCTTTCCAATATCGCGTGATATGATGATTCAAAGTCTGCCACCTCAAATTTGATGAGTTACGTCTGTAGTTTGTGGGACTTCCAAATGTTCTTGGGAGTGTGATGCTGTCCGAGTGGCATAGCGGTCTTCGGGTATTATTCGTAGAAAGGAACGCTGGTTGGTTGTGATCATCTTCGAGAATTCGGGTCCCATTTTTCTTAGAGTGTCGGCGAAGATGATGTTGAGTCCTGCTTCTTCATCAATGAGTACTTTTGTTACTGTAATGGCTGCTATTGTTGGTCCGAGTACCAGTGGATATAGCCCTGCATTTCCAACACTTGTCCATTGATCTTCTCGTGAAAACTGGATTGGATATTGAGACCAGTTTAGATATCTGGGCATGGCTGTTTCAGCTGCCATTATTGTTCTCCAGGCGAAGTTTGTCTTCTTGTTTGCTTCTAGAGCCGGGTACTACTGAGAAAATTACTGATACTATTGCTCTTAGGTTTTGGAAACCGTTTTCTGTTGTATTGTTCTCTTCTTTTTTCTCTTTATCCTCTTCCTTCTCTTGTTTGTCTTTCTATATATATCTTTCTTGAAATATGCGGCATTCTTCCATTGGGTGAAATTCTGTCGGATGATAAATGCACTTCATATTTTCCAGATCTTTAAATCTTCTTGTTGGATAAATTTTTTTTTCTTTCGGTTGATGCCACCATGTTATCTGAATATCTTCTTTTGTTGTGGAATTCTTATCTATTATCTTGATTGTTCCATCTTCTTGAGTTGTCTTGATATCTTAAGTTGTCTTGATATCTCGAGTTGTCTTGGTATCTTGAGTTGTCTTAGTATCTTGAGCTATGATCATTTGAGTTGTTTCTTCTGTCCGAGTTGTTCTTCCTGTCTGAGTTGTTTCTATTATCTGAAAATCTCTCTCGTGTCTTTTCCTCTGCTGTGATCATCTTTTCAACTGTTCTCTTGAATTCGTCATTTGTCCGTGGATTTTCCTTGCAGAAATCGTGGAACATCCATCTTACTTTTAGCCCATATGAAAATGCTTTGATTACTTCTCTTTCAGTAATATCGTGTACTTGTGCTCTGAGTTCTCCAAATCTTCTGTAGAAGTCTCTTAGACTCTCCCCTGAGTTTTGCTTTAGTCCTTTCAACTCGGCTTGTGTTATTGGATGGATAAGTATGCCCATAAAATTTTCACAAAAAGCCTTTTGCAAATCACCCCATGTTTTGATAGATCCGGGTCGTAGTTTGTCGAACCATTGGAGTGGTAATGTTTCGAGCCATTGGAAAAAATAGAGCTTTGATATCATCATCTTCTCCGCTAGTTCTATGAATTGAGAATATATTCTCGAGCCATTGCATTGGTTACGTCTTGCCATCATATTTTGAATGATTGGAAGGTTTGAACTTGTGAGGTAGTCTGATTTGTAAGTAGTCTTCTGCCCGAAAAGGGGAAATCTGTCGGGTACTTTTTTTCAGGTTTGTAGTCGGAATCGCTTGACTGTCGTATCTTGAAATAATTCTTAGAGGACTTCATTGTGGTGTAGGTGATCTACCCCTGTTTTTTCCGGTTCTTTCGTCGGTCATGATGTGGTTGAGCTCTTCTTCCGTAATTTGGAGTTGACAACCTTTCAAAGCGAAATTCTTGAGTCCTTTGATTTGTTTGTTCGGATGGTGCATGTCTCGGGGGGTTTTCGGTCTTCTTGTATTCTTTGATTTGTGTCTTTAAGTAAATCTCTAAGTTTGTTTTGTTCTTCGTTTTGGTTGTATGGAGTCAATCTCATTGATCGGTTCTTGTATTTTATTGATTGGATCGAGCACGGTTCTTCTTCTTTGTTCGCCTTTCGTCAGCTTCTCTTTCTGCTCTTTCCTGGTTGTACTCGGCTAGTTCTTCCTCGTATCTACGCCATGCCTCCCTTCGTTCTTGTACTCGGTTTCTTCTTCCTCCTTTCTTCTTGTTTCTTCTTTCTCTTGCTATCCTTTGGCTGTCAGTTTCTCCATCTTTTGTAATAGAATTGGCTGGTATATCGGCCTCTGATTCTTCCGATGAATTGTAGTTGGGTTGAACTGGTGGTACCAAAGGCTGCCTCATCATCAGTACTTCTTTGTGTTCATCGAGCGAGTGGTCGAGTTCTTCTTCTTCTTTTATAGGTTTGCCATATTGAAAAGGAAGAAAGTCAGAATACTTATCTTGTTTGAAGATGTTCCATTGGTCGAGGTGGTAAGAATCCAGTGCTCTTTGGGAGATGTCCTGGTGTATCCGTGCCGAGTTATTGAAACCATAGTAGAAAGAACTCGGCTCTTCTTGTGTATTTGTATTTGTAGATTCTTCGGCAATCTTGAGTTTTGAAAAAATTTCTTGTATCTCTGACGTGGGTTCTTGAAGTAGTCGACTGTGGAGAACTCCTTTGTTATCTGCCTCGTAAACCCAGCTTCCAAAAGTAAAAGTTAATCCAGTCGGGAAGATCATAGTGCGTAGGTCCATCGAGCTCTTGACGTTGATTTCGCCGAAAGCCCCTACCTGGCGCGCCAGCTGTCGGTGTTTGACCACCGATAGCCTGCCACGGGGTTCCCGCAGCAGTTGATTCGGACCTCGGCGAATAACTAGAACTCGGCGGTACGACGCGAAAGACACTCGGTTTATTCTGGTTCGGGCCCTGGTCGGCGAGTAAAAGCCCTAATCCAGTCGGCCATGGCCTTTTGCGTTGGATTGATGATCTTGATCGTGTGTTGTTGATCTGTTACAAAGAGGGTGCTCTGGCTCCTTTTTATGAGAGGAAAAAAGCCAGAGCTATGGTTCCTAGTTCTAGTCGGACTTGTAGAAGGTGTTCTGTTCCTATTACGGATGTTACTTTCTATTTGCCTAACTAGGATGATACGTATTCTACTCGGATCCGGTCTTCTTCTTGCTTTCCTTTTTAACGTCGTCTTGATGAGTACTGGCACGTCCCGTACCGACAAATGGGACAAGTACTGTTATAGTCAATTGTAAGGTTTCAATCTAATATAAAATAAACTCACAAATAGATAAAAAACATATAAATCAATGTCTTATAAAAAAGTATAGACTATGAAGTATCTATTATGTCTATTTTGTAAAAAAAAAAACACAAAAAATATATAATTTAGTATAAATCTATTTACTATTAGATATATTAAACGATATATCTCTTAAAATTTAAGCCCGTGCGAAGCACGAGTTGGTGGACTAGTAAAGTAGGTCATGATGAAAGAAATGATATTTTATAAATTTTTTGAATAATTAAGATAATTGGTCAAATTATAAAAAAAAAATCAAACTTCTTATAATTTAGGATGAAGGGAGTATATTACATACCCAAATTATATGTTAACAAACAGACAAAGCGATACCAAATTCTATCTTTCATGCTCTCTTTTGTTATTTGTTCTCGTTGATAAAGGAGCTCATGCTCATAGACACTATTTCTCGTACCAATCTCTTGGAAATATCGCAGGATCCAACGCTCAGATAGCAAATGACATTGCATCTGAATGAAGCAATTAAAAAGCATCGATGATTGAATCTTTAGGTATAGCACAGGTCGCAGATTCAGAATCTCAAACCCTTGGTTTATCAAGTTGGACATCTGAATATTTCTCTACATGACCATCCAAGATGAGGCCTATGGCCTAGAGTAACCACTCTTCCTTTTCAGTTTCTAGGAAGCGCATAATTGTCTATTATTATCACTCACCGCAAAAAAAAAATAATTTGTTTAACTCATTTAGGCCCCATAAAAAAAGATGAATACCTTCTAAGCTTCATTTTATTTAGGGGCCATGCATATGCTAGGCTTGGCAACACACACACACGCGCGCGCGCGCACGCACGCACACATGTGACGTGCATATCAATAACAATGGTTTTCTTCACACATGGTTTATTCGATCTAAATCCGGAAAAGAAGCCTTATTTTGTATGGTTCTCTTCAACATTGGAACATTCAGAATGTAGTCAGCAAGTGAAGGGGCCATTTTTATTAGAGTGATAGGTGAAGAGATGGGTAAAGAAAAAAAAGAGCAGGTATATACTCCACCAAGTTCAATGTTGAGAAAGAAACAAAAAAAAGGCAGTGCTTTTACTCTGTTTATATCACGGAGTACAAGGTGGTTACAGCAATACAGTGGCCCAGATACTATTCTTACATATTGGAATTTTTGCCGAGGCTTTGAGCTTAATCACATGGTCTGATTTGCAGTTGTTGACTACTACTACCAGTACAGTTTATTCGATTAAGCATCAACCCCACAGGACTAGTGATGAACGAATTAAGACGCCGAGCTGGATCATGGCCTGAAGAAAGCCGGGTGCGGCCTGCCGGTGCCCTGGAAGGAGGTGTTCTTGAGGTGCTCTGGTGCATTCTCGAATGAGTGCCGTCTTGCCAGCGACAGGATCTTCTTGTCCGCCGCGATGAAGTAGGCCATCCCGGCAACCGTGGAGATGATGAGAGCCTGGCCTGTGGGGTTGATGTTGGCTTTTGCCCATGGCAGCATCCTGACGCTAGCCAGCTGAACCAGATCCGAGGATGTCGAAATGGTTAGATACACACACAGGGTTTTGTAGACTACAACCATTACATTTACATGATGAGATAGATGAACTCACGGTGGGAATCGCCGAGGCAACGGTTGCTACAGCTGCTGCTTTAGCCCCTGCGAGCGTCGCCTCTGCATGTAGACATATACACAAGTATCGTCAGTGTATCATAATTCATAAAGCAATCGATCAGACTAGCCAAGTCTGTACCCCAGGCGAAGGATTAGTATAGGCACATACCTCGCGAGCATCGCTTGGCGAGGGCGAGCTTTTGGTCGAGAGATGCACGGCTCACCGTCGACATGCTCGTCTTCTTCTTGCGCTTGCAATGTGAGTATGCGCGCTATTGCAGTTGCAGACTTGAGTGCTTAGCTAGGAGATGTTGGCTAAAGAGCTGAGAAGAATGGTGCTTGAATGAAGCTGCAGTGGGATGCGATCGAGTTGTAGGGCAGCCTGAGAATTTATAGGAGCGCCGGATGGGAAGAAGCGGCGGGCAAGAACCTGGTTTTCGGCGAAAACGAAACTATGGGTTGCCTCTTGGCTATCCACTCCTATAGCTTGTACTCCTAGATGGTGGTGTGCATGTATCATGGGATTCCATCACCTTAGTTTACTGCTTCCAGTACGAGTACGAGTACTAGTACTTGTCACCGTCCAGATCGAGTACAGAGAAATTGATGAATACAAAAGCGTGCAAAAAATCATGCCTTTACTATGATGTTTTAAAAAGCTTGGATTACCGCGCCTATTAGATCAGATCATATGCGCAGTGCTGAAACCCAGAGAAAGAAAAATCATGCTCTAAAGTTGGCCAGCACCCGTGTGCTAGCTACTGTGCCACTGTCTGATGGATGGATGGATGGATGGATGGTGGATGGAGACAGAGTGAAGAGTAAAAAATAGTTTCAACCAACTATTGCCTGCGAAGGGCAATGGAACTGGAAGAGTGAGCAGTTTTGGTTTTGGTTGGAAATCAGGGCGGCGCCGGCGCTCCCAGTTTTTTTGTGGCTGCGACAGCCGACAGACTGCGGAGTGCTTCGGTGACCACCGTCCAGTCGTCCACTGCCGCCGTGGCGTCTCGGTCTGTGGGCTGCCGTGCTACCTGCTGCTTTTGCCATTCCGTTGCGCCCCACACTCAAGTAGTACTATGCGTGTAGGGTTATGGATAGCTTATCCCTCCACTGTCTCTTGCGATTTTCAGATCCAATCCTATTACATGGAGTACACCAACGATTTTATCCGGTTGTACTGGTATCTACTCCCTCCGTATATAAAAAAAAAATATTATTTTGGACAAAGCCGGTTTTGATCAAATATTAAAAATATAAATCATGAATAACTTTTAAGTTGTTGAGTTTAAAAATATGAAAATTATATGAATAGATTTATCTTAAAAAATACTTTCATAAAAATATAAACATATCACTTCATAATGAGTATTTTTTTAAAAAAATATGAAGTCAAAATTATACTTAAAGACCGTGTCATTGTTTAAAATGACATTCTTTTTCTATATGAAGGAAGTATACTATCATAGTTCTTCATCCAAACTACCTTTATTGACAACAGAGCTAAACCTAAACTCCTTGCAAATTTGTTTCCTTGTCTATGAACTCATGGTCGTTTCTGTTTCAAGTCTGCTTCCTCGAAAGTGTCCATAGGATAGTAATGGAACTCAAACGGCGATGTCAGCTCCTTGCTTTTGAATTTTATTACAAGGTATATAAATGCAACCAGTGTGCTACATGGCAATGGCATACTACAGGTTTTTTACCACCTTTTGCCACTCCGGTGCAAGAGAACTCTCCCAATCCTGGCCTCGGGCCTCCAATTCCTGCACACATGAAGTTTTTGACACGGTGAATGGATATCCCGGACACACGTGACAGGTCAACAATGTCACTGCTCCAAGCACGTGCCGTATACGCAGCAGGTCAATGACTCGTCTCGACTTTCGAGTCATCGTTGTTTTTCTGCACCAGGTCAAGGAAAAGGTTTAAAAAAACAAGCCTTTTTCTAAACTAGTTACGCTGGTTGGTGTCCAGCTCGAGCCCTCAGTTTTGGGAGTTATCGGTGTGGCGCTCCCAGTTTTCAGCTAGGCAGCGGCAGTCCGGCACCGGCAGGGACCAACACGGCCTCATTGGACCCCCGTCGCGATTCTGTCTGTGCTCTGTGGGCTGCCGGCCTAGTGCCTGCACACGTGACACGTGCTCCCCACTGAGGCAATACTACTAATCTCCGAAAGTGTGAGCCATCTCTTTTGTCTACGAACAAATTGATTAGTTATGCTACCAATATGAACATGTTAAAATATTTAAGTAAAAGATGTATTAGATATCAAAAGTATCCTCTTGGTTCTTGTTTTTATATATCACATTAGCTTTGTTTTAAGTAAAATATTAATATCTTTTAACCATCTATTAAAAAATCCTTATAGTTTCACAACATATATATGAATTATATATTACGAAAGTATTTCTCATAATAAATTTAAAAACATAAATCTATGTCATGAATTTTTTTTCCTAAATTGGTAGTCAAAGATATAAATCCTTGACTAAGGAAAAAGCTAATATAACATGTAAAAAATAGAGAGAGTTATAGCTCATATAATTTATTGTCACAGATTATTAATTAACATAAAATGAAATATAAGTATCATTTCTTTGCATAAATTTGTTAAAGGAACCATTTTTAAATTAGTGCTAAACTATATAAATATAGTCACCGCTTCCTCTGCTAGGTGTCACATGTTACATATATTTACTTTGAGTTTAGTTTTCTACATCTCATTATTAGTGAAAGAAGTGTAATTTAGACACATAGATATGCCTATACTTTTGTTACTCCTTTTTATAATAGAAATGTGTTGGTAATTTAAAATGGCAGAAGTGGGTACTCTAGATGCGAATTTAGAGATTTTACTATGTTGTTTCCCTTTTTATAATGGTCTATGTTGTTTTTTATAATGGTATGTGTAGGTAACTTCTTATCAATGAAGTAGACCCAATGGCTATTATTATTAGAGGCTACTGGATCGATGGTCAGATGGTTCTGATTTTTTATGACAATTTTGTAGAATTTTGTACCGCGTCTCTTGAGAATTATCAGAGGTTTGGTCAAGGCTTTCTAATTAGTGATAGTATCATTTTTTTGCTTCGTAGGCAATGTAGTATATGGACCCTATTGATACCTTTTTTCACTTAAATTTGCATTCATTCTGAACTGAGCACCAATAACAGTACAAAGTAATTACACAGCGCTGTATAGTGCTGGAGGACTAATGATACTAGCTAGTACATGGATCATGGACGATTAGTGCACTACTAGCTATCTATAGCATCAGCCTACCAGTACTTTATTCATACATCGACGGATACTATAGCTCTGGTGCTTGTATTGACGAAGAGGTACTGTAGCTCGACAAATGTCCATGGGCTCATGGTCTGAAGAAAGCCGGGTGCGGGCGACCGGTGCCCTGGAAGGAGGTGTTCCTGAGGTGCTCAGGAGCTTCCTCAAACGAGTGCCGCCTCGCAAGCGACAGGATCTTCTTGTCCGCAGCGATGAAGTAGGCCATCCCAGCAACCGTGGAGATGATGAGGGCCTGGCCGGTGGGATTGATGTTGGCCTTCGCCCATGGCAGCATCCTCACGCTCGCAAGCTGAAACAATGGTAGCAAAACGGAAACTGTAAGTTAGAGATAGGGCTGTGGCGATTACACGTGAGCTAGCTAGTCTGAAAACCTTTGAAAATTAGCGATGAATGAAGTGAAAACTCACGGTGGGAATCGCGGAGGCGATAGTTGCCACAGCTGCCGCCTTGGCTCCGGCAAGGGTCGCCTCTGCAGGCATCCACACACAGGCAAGCATTGGTCAGAGTCGGTGTCCATAGTACATAGAGTGCTTCAAGAAGGCTTGATTAATCTGTGCATATACATACCTCGCGAGCAGCGCTTGGCGAGGGCAAGCTTCTGGTCAAGGGATGCATGGCTCACCGTCGACATCTTTCTTGGATCTTTGCAGCAGCAACGATAGGCTAGTGAAATTAATGAAGCAGCTCTGTATGTTAGCAGTGAGTGGCACGCACTGAAACTGAAAGTACAAGGAGTGAGTGAGTGAGGATGATGAAGATGGAGTGATGTGTTGCCAGATGCAGTGGAGACCAAGGATTTATAGGCGGCATCAGGGACCCCAAACCATCGGCGGACATAGGAGAAGCGGCGGGCGGGCGCAGACGTGGTTTTGGGGCGGATTTGCAGTTTTCATCAGGATATATGTATGGCTGCCATTCCAGGGGATCGGACCACACGCTTTCCTTCCTATCCACTTCTAGTCCTAGCCTGCAGAGTGCAGACAGACGTTGCATGACACAGCATGTGCATGGGACTAACTTCACTGGTTCTTTGTACTTGCCACGTCACTCAGCCTTGGAGTTGGAGGTCGGTCGATCCTCACGAAACTAGTACTAGCTAAGATCAGCGGTTAGCTTTTAATTAAGCCTAACCACGTTCTGCGCTCAGGAAACCCAACCCAGGGATTATTGTATATCATGCAGTGGTGAATGATGTGGGGTTACTATTACTTACTAGCTTCGGCATCATGTGCTACTCAAGAAAGGTTGAAACTTGAGAAGTAACAAGAGCGTCCTCGAGGCTGGGGCGGCTGATCCATGTTATTTAATTTGCGAGTAATAGCTTTCAGGCATGATGTTTAGGGAAGACAGAGCAATTTTTACAACATGTGTCGGTGCTAAAACTAGTGGTCCTAGTACCAACGAGTGAATTTGCGTGCGTGCTCCCAACCCTGGATGGTGTGCAAGAAGGACACAAGAAGGTTTTGTATTATCCTGCACCAAGGTGCCTGTAGGTAGGGTGTACAAGCAAGTGGAGAGAGGGAACTGTCCCAAGTCTCGTGTGAGATGAGTATGTGTGTGTGTTGTTTGTCAAGGAGATCGCTTGACTTGCTTCCTAGGATTCACTTGTCTCTGGAAGGGCCCCCGTCCCCTCCCTTTTATAGCCGGAAAGGGAGGGACGGGCTTTACAAAGACAAGTATTTGAATAGGAAAAGACGGCGGTGGGCGCCGCCTCATCTGCCGAGGCCCAGGGGCTCCCCCTCTCCTTGTGCCGAGGCCCCGGGTGAGGGCGGTGGTTTCGTCTTGTACGGCGCCGCCTTGTCAATGGCGGGCGCCGTCTCGTGGAGTCGGCTCCTCGTTCTTGGTGAAGGAGGGGACGTCTGCGCCTGCCGGGGGTCTGCGTGGGCGTCATGATGGCGTGCCAGTACCGTGGCTCTTTGTAGCTTTGACTCACTCCCGGTCCGGGCTCACGAGGGCCGCGGCATCGTTGTCATTATACGGCGTGGTGGCGGCGTAGAATACGGCGCACGGGGGCCATCTTCGTGCGCCACGGCTGCGGAAGCCTGGGTGCACGGTGGTCGGGGCACTTAGGAAGACACGGCCGCCGTGCGGGGGTGGCGCTGTGCTCCGCCCGGGATGCGGCATGCTCCGTATCGGACTCCGGGATGGGATGGGACATTACGAGGGGTTAGTTATCATGACGCCCTACGGTACAGTGGCAGGCATGGCCGTCACTATAGGGATTGCATGATCGTGGGCGCGGGCCCAAGGCTGGCGTCGGCCGGGGGGGCTCGGGTGAGGCGGTGGATCGGCTCCCGTCCGAGGCCCGCCCCGCCGGGGCTTCGGGCGGGACGGAGAGTCGGCTCCCGCCCGAGGCCTGTCCGCCGGGGGGCTCGGGCGGGGCGGAGATTCGGCCCCGTCGAGGCCTATCCGCCAGGGGCTCGGGCGGGCGAAGAGTCGCCCCCGTCCGAGGCCTGTCCGCCGAGGGGGCTCGGGCGGGGACGGAGAGTTGGCGCTCATCCGAGCCCCTTGCAGAGTGTGCTCGGGCGGGCCGAGAGACAAGACGCTGGTCCCGTGCGCCGATGCCGTAGCCCAGGCTTGAACAGTGGGTGGCTTGTTGGGCTAAGATTTGCGTTTGTTGGGCCTTCCTTAGGGGCCTTTATTTTGGTCCCCCGACAGTATCCCCCCGAGCGCCTCAAGGAGTGAATGCACTCGTTCTGAGGCTGGTGCGGTGTTACCTTGGTTGAAGGCGTTTCACTCCGCAGGGTGCGCGCAAGCGCACCCGGCGGGTGTAGCCCCCGAGGCCTCGGAGGAGCATGGAGGACTCCTCCGAGGGCTTGTTGTTAGTTTACATGGTGCAGCCTATGGTTGTCTTCGGGAACCGTAATTTCCGGTGGGGGCGCGCGATAGGGGCCTGTGCGTGCTTTTCGCTTTCCTACACCCGCCGGGTGTAGCCCCCGAGGCCTCGGAGGAGTGTGTGTGCACCCGTCCGAGGGCTCGTTCGTGTTTTGGTGGAAAAAACGATTTGCGCCGCCGAGCCCCGGCCCCGTCGGCTCGTCAGGGGTTCGGTCGAGTGTCGGGGACGCTTTCCGAGCCGGTTCGCGTTGGGGTAAGTCCCCCGGCCCTCGTGGCGTTGAGGGGGAGCCGGTTGGTACTCGGTCGTTAGTCTTTACGCACCTCGGCGTCCCTTCCGCGAGGGAGGAGGGTTGGACTTCATCGTGCCATCGCCGACGAGTGTCGAACACGACTAGGCTGGTGAGCCGTTAACGGGTGGATCCAAGTGAACCGCCTGTGCCCCGTTCGCTAGGGGTTGGTTTGGGCCGGAGGCGCGGTTCATAAGAGCCGCGCGGTATGCCCGAGGCGGGGCTCGGATCCCGTCCCGCCCGGGTTCGAGGGCTCGATGCTCTCCCACGCGGGATCCCCTTGCCGGCTGCCATGCTGGCCTCGGATGCGGCTACGAGGACGGCCCCGCTTGCGCGGGCCAGGCTGTGTATGAGGCCGTCCGAGCTGCCCCCGACTCTGTTGTCCGGAGGCGGCTGTCGAACCCCGAGATGGGCCAGCCTCCGTTCCTCTGGACCGTAAATGGGCCGTCACCCGGGCTCCTTCATGAAGAAGGAAAACCACCGTTTCACCCTGTCCTGGGCGCGCTTTTCCAGGCGGCCGACGCGGGATGCGGAGCGCCGCGCGGGGAGGTGGCGGGCCCCACTTTCCCTCGTCGTGGTTGCCGCGGCGCGCGTGGTCGTGGGCCCTACGGCGGACGTGATGTGCGGCGCCGCGCCGGGCCGCGCCACGCACGCGGCGAGGCCTCGGGCCTTGCGCCCGGATCCTTTGTGCGGGGGCGGGTCAGCGCAGCTGGCGTGTGGCTCGCTAGACTCGCGTGGCCGCGGCCGCTCGTGTGCCGTCGCTTTGGGTTGCGTGCGGTGTGTAATCGATTACGGCGTATCGTGGGTTGATACGCAATTAATGCAAAGACGGGAAACACGCCGGGTATAAGTACCTGTGCGGCGGCCGCATCGTCCTCCCTTCTCGCCTTCCTCGCCTTTGCTTCCTCCTCCGCCATTGCCGTCTGCTCGAGCGCCGCTGAGGAAGAAAGAGGGCGAGGAGAGAGAAAACTTGCTTGCATCCACCCCGCTCGCTGCTGCCATGGCGTCGAGGCCCGAGATCGTCGGCGTGGAGGAGTGGGAGACGAGCTCCGTGACGTTGCCGGAGCTGGTGACGCTCGTGGGGAAGGGGCTTCTTCGCCCCTGCGCCGACAAGGCCTCCCCGGAGTGGATCGTCCGCCGGCCGACCATCTGTCCCCGCACCCGCCTCAGGGATACGTCGTGAGCTTCACGGCATTCCATGAGAACGGGTTCGGGATGCCGGTGGGTCGGTTCTTGAGGGCCATCCTCGAGTACTACGGCCTAGAGCTGCAACATCTCAACCCCAACTCCATCACGCACCTGGCGGTGTTTGTCGCCCTATGTGAGGGCTTCCTTGGGGTCGAGGTCCACTGGGACCTCTGGCTCCACTTCTTCGAGGGCGCCCTCTTCTTCAAGAGCGTCGAGAGGGGGAAGAGGATATCCGTCCGCGTCGGCGGTGCATCTTTGCAACTGCGGCTTCGCTACGGGATTCGTATATCCCGGCGAAGCTGACCTCTTCCAACCGCGGTGGCGCGAAGTGGTTCTACCTCGGAACGACTCCGGCCACCGCCCGCTTACAGGGAGGGTGTTCGACCTTGAGCCCGCGAGGTGGAAGGAGGAGATCATCCCAGAGAGGGTCATCCCCTACGGAGAAGGTGTTCGCCCGCTGAGGAGGCTGACCTTGAAGGGGTTAGATGCGGCGGTCATCATCGCCGCCTTCCACCAGCGTCGAGTTCCTGCCCCTCATGCATAGACAGCCTTTACTGTTTGACATGAGGGAAGGCGGCCCCCTGGCCGGGTGAGGATGTCGTCTGTCGACCTTGATCACGCCGAGATCGTCGAGCGGACCAAGAAGGCGGCGTCGGTGACCGACGTCTCCAACCTCTACAAGGTCGCGATGCGACCCCACCAGAATGCCGTCTCCGTGGTGAGTTTTCGCGTCGTCGCGCGGTCAATTTGCCGTTCGTTTCTTCCCCTCGTCCCTTACTTTGCTCTGTTCTTCCAGGGGGCTGTCCCGGGAAGCCGAGGGCGCCCAAGCCCCCATTGCCGCGGAGAAGGAGAAGAACAGGGCCCTCGCGGAGAAGAGAGGGGGGGAGAAGAAGAAGAAGTCGGGACAGAATGTCCGCAAGGGAGAAAGCGGCGCGAGCCGGAGAGGCTGCGGCGCCGGCGGCTCCCCCCCGAGAGCCGACCCCTCCGAGTCCTCCGGCCGATGACGATGATGAGGATGACGAGGAGGAGGAGGAGGACTACAGCTTCTTTGGCTTGGCCGCATCGCCCCCGTGAAGGAAGGGGTGGGCGCCGTGGGCCGTTGAAGGACACTTGCCCCGCCTCTCACCCCGCCGAGGCTTGGCCGAGGTGGCCGGAGACGTGACTCCGTGGGGGGAGGAGCGAGGCCCCTCCCGAGTCTTCCTACGCCGCCAGCCCCCGTTGGGGGGCGACTCGACCTTGCCCTCGGAACGGCCTTGAGGCGGCGGGAGGACCGCCGGGTGAGGCACAGGCCTCGGCCGCAGAGGCGGCGACGCCGGGGTGGGTCAGTGTCTCGTGCCCGTGACCCCCCGAGTCGCGCGGGCCGAGGACACCTCAGGTCCGAGTCCCAGCGGGCACGGCTTCAGTGAGCCGGTCGTTTCAACCGCCGGTCGCCAGGTAGGTGTCTGTCCTTTTAGTCTTCCGCCGCTCTTCCTTCTTTTCTTTTTCCTTTTTGAAGGCTCACTCTTCTTGCTACGCAGCAAAAAGCGCAAGACGGCCCCAGCCCCGGCTCCGCTTGCTCCGCGCAAGCAGCTGAGGCTACGGGCCAGTACGGCGAGCGCCACTACTGCCCCTGGGGTGGCGGCGGCGGCGACCGAGGAAGTGGTGATCGAGGCGCCCTCGGCCATGGAGCCGCCTTCCGTTCGTGGACGGAGAGGGGTGCGAGCGCCCGGGCGCGGAAGGCCTTGGCGGGCTGCTGTGGAGGCCGTGGCGGCGCCCGTCGCGAAAGCCGTGACGGGCGCCTGCTTTGATGGCCACTGGCGACATGGTCATGGAGGAGCGGCGCCCGTTCCGCCCCTAAGCCGCGCCTCGGCGCGGGAGGTGGTGGAGATCCCCTCCTCGAGAGGAGACCACCCCGCGCGGGGGGAAAGAGGTGGTCGTCGCGGATGCTACCTCCTCAGGCGGCAACCGTATGGGGTCGTCGGCCGCGGCGCCCGCCGAGGGGTCCCTCCAGCCAGAACGTGCCGCCCGCGATCGCCTGGTCGGACCGCCGGGACCCGGAGGACCGGCCAGTCTATGTGCTGGACGACGCCTTGGAGTCGACCCGGTGGGAGCAGGCGGACAAGTACATGAAGTCGGCCAAAAACCTGCTTGATCTGCTCTCGCCGATCTTCTCCAGGGACCTCCCCGACCTGATGAAGGTAATACAAACATTTGTGGTCGAAGCCTTACTTTGGCATGAGCGCCCAAAGGCGGCTAATCCGTTGGCCCTGACTGTTATAGGACCTGGCGGTGGGGTCCCGGGAGAAATCAGAGTTTCTCCGGTTCAGGTCTGGCCTCGACGAGGCGCTCCATCTCCAACGACAGGAGGCAAACCAGCTGCGCACCGAGCTGGCTGCTCGGAACGAGGAGCTCGACAAGCTCCGCGCCGAGAAGGAGGCGATGAGGACGGCGCTTGCCGAGGCCTCCGGCACCATCGGGACCTTGACAGAGAACCTGGTGAATATGGACACTGATCACCAGCTTTTTGTCAATGATGTCACCATGGTGCGGGCCGAGCTTGGTCAGGCGCTGAACGAGGCCAACAGGCTCGAGGCGCAGCTGGCGGAGGAGGTGGTGCAAACGGAAGGTAAGTCTTATGTTTGGGCGCCCATATCTTTGCTTCGCCGCTCAGAGATTGACCCTTGGCTGATGCAGAGCTGAGGAAGAAGTCGTCGGAGCAGGCGGCGGCCCTTTGTCGGCCGCGCAGGCTGCCTACTCAGCGGCGCAGGGCGCAGGCTCGGACGCCCCGAAGAAGAAGGTCGGAGCCGTTTGCACGGCGGTCGAGGTCGGGCGAGCCTCGGGCCGGAGATCCATTGTCGGGCCGCCTGGAGGCGTTGCCCTGCACAAGTGGAGGCGCGTCCGCGCCGCCCTTGATCCGACCCCGGACCGGGGTGTCGCACACCACAGCGATGACCCTCTCCCACTACGACCTCGACCTCCCCAAGATTTCCGAGGGGCTCGTCGTCGCCGAGGACGAGGAGGGTCATGAGGGAGAGGTATTTGCCGAGCTGCTCCATCGGGTGAAGAAGCTACGTCCGCGCTGGTCGGGCACTTCCGCACGGCTATCCTCCCTGGTGGTGCCGAAGGGCCGGCCGACGCGCCGCCGCCCGCGGCCGCCGATGCCAAGGAAAGAGGGGGGTCGGATGCCCCCCAGTGAGCTTCTGTAATTCGGGCCAAGTGTGCCCATGTAAAAGAAACTTGGTTAGGAATTTCGTTTTCCCTATGTCATTTGAGATTTTGGCCCGTCGAGGCCTTATGATTTGTTTGATCGTTTTTACGTCTATCTTTCGTGCCGGCTGAACCTTGCCTCGTGTTTAGATTAAGGCCGTTTGCGGGGACATTGAGTTTTTTAGGCTCGTCCTTAGTTAAGAGTGGTAAGTCTGAGGCTCCCGTAGCGCCGGGGCGTGGGAGGCCTCGTAGCTTTGTCGGCTCTAACGTTTGGAGCGATCCCCCTCGCAAAGCATGAAGCTTCTTCGTCCTTAGGCGGTGGAGCAGGAATCTTGTAGCGCATGGGCGTAAAGTGACCCCGTGGCTCTTCCGACCACGGGTTTCGAAGACGTCCTTTTTCTAAACATTCGGGATCTTTAGCACGAAAGCGTTGGAAAACGATAAACAAAAGGGTAAGGTGCTTGCAGAGTGCTTTTCAGGAGGGGGTTCCCCCCTGTCCAGCCCCCGAGGGAGGCTCGGTTTTGATGGATCAAAGCCGAGTCTCCCTCAGACTCTGAGGTGGTGTGAAGGTAGTTCCGGTCCTTAGCTCCCGAGGGCCTCGGATGTATTTCTCGTTGTTGGATGTTCCAAGCGTTGTTGAGGACTTCGCCCTTCTCGTTGGCCAGCTTGTAGGTGCCTGGCTTGAGGACCTCTGCGACGATGAAGGGCCCTTCCCAAGGCGGCGTGAGCTTGTGGCGCCCTCTGTTGTCTTGGCGGAGACGGAGCACTAGATCGCCTTCCTGGAGATCTCGGACCCGAACCCGACGGTCGTGGTAGCGTCGGAGAGTCTGTTGGTATCTTCTTTGAGTGTAGAAGGGCGGCGTCCCTAGCTTCCTCGAGCGTGTCCAGCGAGTCTTCCCGAGCCACTTGATTTCGTGCCTCGTCGTAGGCCCTGACCCTTGGGGACCCAAACTCCAAGTCGGTGGGCAGCATGGCCTCGGCACCGTATACTAGGTAGAAAGGCGTAAATCCCGTGGCTCGGCTTGTCGTCGTCCTGAGGCTCCAGAGAACCGAAGGGAGTCCCTCGAGCCACCTTTTGCCGAACTTGTTGACCTTATTGAAGATCCGAGGCTTCAGTCCTTGCAGTATCATCCCGTTGGCCCGCTCCACTTGCCCGTTCGTCTGGGGGTGCGCAACTGAGGACCAGACGATGCGTATCTGGTGCTCGTCGCAGAAGTTTCGAAACTTCGCCCCCGTGAACTGGGTGCCATGGTCGGTGATGATAGAGTTTGGGACGCCAAAGCGGTGGATGATGTCGGTGAAGAAGAGCACCGCCTGCTCGGATCGAATGTTGGTGACGGGGCGTGCCTCGATCCACTTGGAGAACTTGTCGATGGCGACAAGCAAATGGGTGAAGCCCCCGGGCGCCTTCTTGAGAGGTCCTACTAAGTCCAAACCCCACACGGCGAAGGGCCATGTGATCGGGATGGTCCGGAGTGCCCGGCCGTGGGTGCTGCCCGACGAGCGTAGTAATCTTGGCACCCCCGCAGTGCGCACTACCTCGGTGGTGTCGGCGACCGCGGTTGGCCAATAGAATCCCCCGCCGGAAAGCGCCGCCAACGAGGGAGCGGGGAGCGGCGTGGTGGCCACACACCCCGGCGTGGATCTTTGCGGACCAGGGCAAGGCCCTCCTCGATCGTGACGCATCGCCGCGGGACCCCGAGGGGCCGCTTGTAGAGGTCGCCCTCGATGACGACGAAGGACTTTGCTCTTCTCGCGATGCCCTGGCTCGATTGAAGTCGTCGGGGAGGGTTCCCCGAACGATCCAATCGAGGTATGGCTTTCTCCAGTCCGGCTTGGGGTCAGCTTCCGGATCCTCCCCGTCGATCCCGTCGATCTCCATGGCCTCGGTTGCAGATGGGACCTTGGGCATCTCTCCAGCCCCCGAGGGGGGTCAGAGCGATTCTCCGTGGTCTCCTCCTGTTTGCTGAGTGTGATGGAGGGAGCCGTGAGGTCCTTTGTGAAGACATCGGGGGGAACCGGGGTTCTTCCGGCGGCGATCTTGGCGAGCTCGTCGGCAGCCTCGTTGTACCTGCGGACGACGTGGTTGAGCTCGAGGCCCTCGAACTTATCTTCCAGGGCGCGCACCGCCTTGCAAAGATCGTCCATCTTGGGGTCGCGGGCAGCTTGAGTCCTTCATGACCTGGTCGATGACAAGCCGCGAGTCCCCTCGGACATCAAGGCGCTTTTGATGCCGAAGTTCGATGGCGATCTTCAATCCGTTGAGTAGGCCCTCGTACTCCGCCATGTTATTTGATTTGGGAAGTGAAGGCGGATTACGCACCGCATGTGCACCCCATGAGGGGAGACGAAGAGGAGGCCGGCGCCGGCTCCGGTCTTCATCGGGGACCCGTCTGGTACATCGCCCAAGCATTCTGCTTTGAAGCCGGGCGGCGGGCACTGGTGTCCGTCCACTCGCGAGGAAATCAGCCAAGACTTGGGATTTGATGGCCTTTCTTGGCGCGTACGAGAGGGCCTCTCCCATGAGCTCAACGGACCACTTGGCGACCCGCCCCGAGACCTCCGGTTCGGAGGATCTCTCCCAACGGGAAGGAAGAGACCACCGCCACGGGGTGGGCGTCCGGTAGTGCCGAGCTTGCGCCGCGTCGGGACCACCGCGTAGAGTACTTACGGATCTGCTTGGGTAGCGGATCTTGGTCTCGGACAACACCTCGGCCGACGAAGTAGACCGGCCGCTGGATCGGCCAGGCGTGGCCCTCCTCCCCGTCTTTCAACGACGATGGCCGCCCGACCACTGGGTGGTCGCAGCGACGCATGTGAGGAGGGGGGTTCTCCTTCGGCAGGAGGGACGAGGATCGGGCGCCGGTGAGGGCGGCTTTGAGCTTGTCGAGGGCCTCCCGAGAGCCTCGGAGGTCCAGGAGAAGCGCTCGGTCTTTCTCAAGAGGCGTCTGAGGGCAAGCCCTTCTCGCCGAGGCGTGAGATGAAACGGCCGAGGGCCGCAAGGCATCCCATGACCCGCCGCACGCCCTTCGGGTTCTTGATCGGGCCCATGCTTGTCACCGCGTTCACCTTCTCCGGGTTAGGCTCGATGCCGCGTTTGGAGACGATGAACCCAAGGAGCATGCCTCGGGGGACCCCGAAGACGCACTTCTCGGGGTTGAGCTTGACGCTCTTGGCTCGCAAGACACCAAAAAGCGATCGTAAGGTCGAGATGAGGTCGTCGGCCTTTTTTCGTCTTGACTACGATGTCGTCGCGTAGGCCTCCACGGTCTCTCCGACGTGGTCACCGAAAACGCCCGCATGCACCGCCGATACGTTGCCCCCGCGTTCCACGAGTCCGAAAGGCATCGTCACGTAGCAAAGTACATGCCAAAGGGGGTGATGAAGGGCGTTGCGAGCTAGTCGGACTCCTTCATCTTTATTTGGTGGTAGCCGAGTAAGCATCAAGAAAGGATAAGAGCCGACACCCCGAGGTGGAGTCGATTATCTGATCAATGCGTGGTAAAGGAAAGGGAACTTTTGGACATGCTTTATTTAAACTGGTATAGTCTACACACATCCTCCATTTCCCGCTCTTTTTCTTAACCATTACAGATTAGATAACCACGGGTGGAACACCTCCTTGATGAATCCGGCCGCTAAAAGCTTGTTCACCTCCTCGCCGATGGCTCTGCGCTTTTCCTCGTCGAATCGGCGCAAACGCTGCTTCACCGGTCTGGACCCGGCCCGAATATCAAGGGAGTGCTCGGCGACATCCCTCGGAATGCCTGGCATGTCCGAGGGACTCCACGCAAAAATGTCGATGTTTGCGCGGAGAAAGTCGACGAGCACTGCTTCCTATTTGGGGTCGAGGGAGTCGCAGATCTTCACCGCCTTGCCAGATGGAGAGGCGGGGTCAGGGGGGACCTCCTTTACTCCCGTCGGATGGCTCGAATGCGCCGGCGTGACGCTTGGTGTCGAGGGCCTCGGAGATCGCCACGGCCTCGGGCGTGCTCGACCGCCTCGACGCCGCAGCTTGAACGCGTGCTCATAAGAGGAGCCAACAGTGATGACGCCATTAGGGCCGGCATCTTGAGGAGAAGGTAAGTGTAGTTGGGGACGGCCATGAACTTCGCAGATACGCTGGTCGCCCCGAGGATGCCGTGATAGGTTCCTCGAAAGTCAACCACGTCGAAGGTGATGACCTCCTTGCGAAAGTTCGATGGCGTCCCCAAAGCAGGCCGGGAGGTCGATCAGCCCGAGGGGCCAGGCGCGTCTACCCGGCACTACGCCCTGAAAGGGAGAGAGCCACTGGGCCGAAGCCGTGAGCGCTCTATCCCCAACAGCCGAGGGTTTCGGAGTAGAGGATGTTAAGGGCACTTCCGCCATCCATCAGCACCTTGGTGAGCCGCACGTTGCCGACAATGGGGTCGACCCGAGCGGTACCGCCCTCGCTTTGGCACGCAGAGCGGGTGGTCGTCGATGCTGAAGGTGATGGCGTCGGGCGGACCATGGCAGTGTACTGCGGAGTGGCGGGATGCACCGAGAATATCTCTCGACGCCGCGCTTGATCTCGGGCGCTGGGTGAAGTCGCCAGTCCCCCCGATGACCATGAAAACGTCATGGACCCTCGGGAACTCCTCACCTTTGTTTTCCCCTCCTTCTTCTTCTTGCCTTCAGGTGGGGGAAGCTTCGATAGAAGCGACAAGCCAAGTCGCACTCCCCCCATAGTGTGCTTGACGGGGAATTTGTGGAAAGGGCAGGGCTTTTTGAGCATGTCGTCGAAGGCCTCGGGCCCCAGGGGGGACCTCGGGGTCTTCTTGCGGTCACCGCGGCAACGATATCGTCCCCTCTGAGTCCACCTCTTTCTTGCCCTTTTTCCCTTTGTGCTTGTTCTTCTTGTTTTTCTGGGGCCGCGGGCTGCCTCCCCCTCGGCATTGTCCTCCTTCCGCTTCCCTTTGCCGCCGACGTCGTGGAAAATCGCTCCCACCGCCTCCTCGCCGGAGGCGAAGTTCGCCGCCACCTCGAACAGCTCGTTGGCGGTGGTCGGCATCTTTCCGCCCAACTCGTGGGACGAGCTCCTTGCGTGTCGTGCCGTCAAGGAATGCACCGATGATAGCGCAGTGCCGCCACGTTGGGCAGCTCTGCACTTCTTTCGAAGCGCCGATGAAGTCACGCAGCGTCTCGTCGGGCCTCGGGCGGCAGCTGGGAGATCCCACAATTCCCCGGGCGCACGTATGTGCCTCGAAATTTCCCACAAAAACCCCGACTAGTTCGGACAGTCGCGGATCGTGCGGGCGGGAAGATGCTCGACCAAGCTACCGAATCACCTAAGTGCAGCGGAAGGTTGCGGATGATAAGCCGGTCATCGTCCGCGCCGCCAAAGCTGGGCATGCTAGGCGGTAGTCGTTGAGCCAAACCTCGGGTTCGTTTCTCCCGAGTATTTGGCTAGGTTGGCCGCCGGAACGGGAAGGGAACCGCTGGCGCCGCGATCTCATTTGGAAGGCGCGCGCGGCCCGGAGGATCGGCATCGTCGCGGTCTTCGCCGCGCTATCGCGCCTTCCTCGCGCTGCCGGGCGGTCGCATCCGCCCGGGCTCCGGCTTCCTTTTTTGCGGCGTTGTTGATGGCGTTGCGTGCGTCACCATCGTCAATGCTGCCGCGCTGTCGTCCCGAAGACGCCGCGGATCGGCCTCATGACGGGTCATGATGGACGAAGCTTCTCGCTCGCGTCGTGGGCGTTCTTCGTCCTCCTCATCCCTCGGTGTCCGATGCCGGAAGCCGAAGCTTTTCAAATCTTGTGGACGGCCGGCCGGTCTCGAGATAATCTCGGCAGATCATCTCGAATCCGTCGTCCCTCCGGGTCGATGGTTCGGCATCGACCGACGAGGAGGGCAGCCGCCGCGACGTTATGACTTGCGGCGTGGGAAGATGGGGGGACGCTCTCCACCCTCGTCGTTGACGATTCTTCTGATTGACGCCGCCGCGTGTTGACGAGCGGCCGGGCTAGGATTTGCGTGCCGCCACGGTGGGCATGCTCGTACGCTTCTATCTCCCCGTCGTAATAAAGACGGCGTGTCGCCGAAGCCGAGTCCCCCGAGCCCGAATCCGTTCGATAGCAGGACGCCGCGGCCTCCTCGGGAGGGGTAGCCCGGTGGCTCGCCGGTCCCCGGAGGGCCCGCATGTGCCGGAGTTTGTGGCCCCCGGCCCGAGGCCGGGATGTGTTAGGGTCCTCGGGGGTGGCGCCCGCCGGAGTCGCTCCCCGTGGCGGGCGGGGGGGTCACGACCTTGGTCGCCGCCGCTGTTGCCGTTGCCGCCACGCCGAAGCTCGCCGATCTCCACGTGAAAGCATTCACGAAGTTGGATCGTACATGTCGCCCGAGGAGTCGAGCCGGGTAGCCGAAAAAGCGAAGGCATGCTCCGGGAGGGAACCCCCGGGCTCCGTGCCCTCGAGGTAGCGCCGGATCGGGTGGATGTAGCGCTCGCCCAGTGGCGCCCGCTGCTCCTCCTGCCTAACCCGGTACTCCTCATAGGCGTGAATGGATCCATCGGGGATGTCCACGCCGAGGCGCCCGTGGAGCGCCGGGCCGACGGCGTGGACGCCTTTCGCGGGCTCCCATGACGGTGGAGACGACGTTGCGCACGTGGCAGCAGCGTTGACCGTGCCAAATGGCCGGGCGTGGTGGCGATGGCAGCGGCACGCCGCCCAGCCATAACGCCGCAAAGTCCTCCTCCGCATCGGGCTGGCGCCGTGGTGCGTCCGTCGCCGGGCGGGAACGCGCGCCACGGCGCCTCCTGCGACGGGCCGGGCGCAGAGGTCCACCGGCTCGGTCGAGGTCCCCGGATTCCGGCCGGAAGAAGTTCCATGTCGCATCGACTCCGGTTGACACGAACTCGAGCTCACCAAACCGGATCGGGGTCCCCGCTCCGGCCGGGCCGGAGCGGAGTGGAGTTAGGGCTGGGAATCCGCCCGAAATGTCGTTGTGGCCATTCCGAGTTTTGGCGGGAAGGAAAGCGAAAAGCACGCACAAAGCCCCTACCGCGGGCGCGCCAACCGCCGGTGCTAAAACTAGTGGTCCTAGTACCAACGAGTGAATTTGCGTGCGTGCTCCCAACCCCGGATGGTGTGCAAGAAGGACACAAGAAGGTTTTGTATTATCCCCGCACCAAGGTGCCTCGTAGGTAGGGTGTACAAGCAAGTGGAGAGAGGGAATCGCCCCAAGTCTCGTGTGAGATGAGTATGTGTGTGTGTTGTTTGTCAAGGAGATCGCTTGACTTGCTTCCTAGGATTCACTTGTCTCGGAAGGGCCCCGTCCCCTCCCTTTTATAGCCGGAAAGGGAGGGACGGGGCTTTTACAAGATCTGATATTTGAATAGGAAAGACGGCGGTGGGCGCCGCCTCATCCCGCCGAGGCCGGGGGGCTCCCCCTCTCCTTGTGCCGAGGCCCGGGTGAGGGCAAGTGGTTTCGTCTTGTACGGCGCCGCATCTTGTCAATGGCGGGCGCCGTCTCGTGGAGTCGGCTCCTCGTTCTTGGTGAAGGAGGGGACGCCCGCCAGGGGGGGTCTGCGTGGGCGTCATGATGAGCGTGCCTAGGTACCGTGGGCTCGGCCAGTAGCTTTGACTCACTCCCCCGGTCCGGGCTCCGAGGGCCGCGGCATCGTTGTCGTATACGACGTGGCCGACGTAGAGATACGGCGCCGCGGGGCCATCTTTCGTGCGCCGCGGCTCGGGAAGCCCGGTGCACAAGTGGGTCGGGCACCGGAAGACACGGCCGCTAAAAGTGGTGGCGCGCTGGTCCCTCGCCCGGATGCGGCATGCTCCGTGATCCGATCACAGGGATGGGACCCTGTTAAGGGGTTAGTTATCATGACGCCCTACGCGGCAGTGTGCATGGCCGCCACTATAGGGATTGCATGATCGTGGGCGCGGGCGCAGAGGTACAGTGATGACGGACGGGCTCCCATCCACGCTGGGGGCTAGCGCCACCGACAGCCACTGTGGAAGGCGGGCGGTAGATATACGCCTAGTCGCTGGACTGGTTTGACCAGTGCGGGGCGCGCCCGCCCGAGGCCTCGGGCCGACAGGTGGGCTCGGGGTGAGGCGGTGGATCGGCTCCGGTCCCGAGAGGCCTGCCCGCCGGGGCTCGGGCGGGACGGAGAGTCGCCCCCGGGTCCGAGGCCTGTCCGGCCAGGCTCCGGGCGGGGCGAGATTCGCCCCTCGTGCCCGAGGCCCGGGGTCCGCCCGGGCTCTCGGGCGGGGGCGAAGAGTCGCCCCGTCCCGAGGCCTGCCCGCCAGGGCTCTCGGGGGGACGGAGTTGGCGCCATCCGAGCCCCTTGCGGAGTGTGCTCGGGCGGGCCGTAGACAAGACGCTGGTCCCGTGCGCCCGGTGCCGTAGCCCAAAGCTTGAACAATTGGGTGGCTTGTTGGGCTAAGATTTGCGTTTGTTGGGCCTTCCTTAGGGGGCCTTTATTTTGGTCCCCGACAACATGTAAACCCCAAGCGCATCCTTTGAACAATGTACTGAACACACCTTTCTTAAATGCAATGATGCGCAAATCTTTTGCGTATTCGAGAGAACAAGTTGCTAACCTTAGCCATTACTGTGACTGTGAGTTTGACATGTTAATAATGGGAGCCATGGCAGGCTTAGCTTGGACAGGCAATACGGTCAGGCCTTTAATTTGACACTGCTGCATGCATGCGTTGCGCAGATCAAAAGTCACCGGTTTTTAGTACCAACGCTGAAAGATTTGGCAAGGTGGCCTGGTGTGTTTAACAAACGGTGATATAGTGAAACTGTAAAGAGGAGCGAGTAGGTGTGTAACCCAACAGGGGAAACAGGATTGGAGCTTGGCCTCAAAGAAAAACGGACGGACGCCAGACGGGCCGACGGGGAGAAGCTAGCGGCGGCGGGCAAGAACCTGGTTTTGGGTTTTGGCCGAAACAGCGAAAAACAAAACCCATGCATGCATGTGTGCCCCGGCCCTTATCGGATGGCGGTGCAAGGTGCATGCATGTATCATGGGATAGGATTCCGCCTATTTTACTGCTTCCAGTACGCGTACTACTTGTCACCGTCCAAATTATAAAAAGAAACTCGAAAAACACAATCACGTGCAAGAATGAAACAAGGCTCAAGTGATTTTTACTATGAGATGTCACAAGACTGGATTACCTACCACCGTGCATGTTAGATGCCCAACTCTCAACTCCCATGCCTAATCCTAATCATGTACGCAGTGCTCCTCAAACCCAGAGAAAACGAGCTTTGCATCCGTGTGCTCTGTCTGCTACTGCTAGAGTGCTAGTGCCACTGATGGATGGAGGATTGGAGGCATGGGATGAATGGTCAAAAGATTCTCACCATTCACCAACAACGAGTCGTCTGCAACTGAGACAGTCCGGCTTTGCTTGTCGGCAGAGAATTTGCCACTGTTGTGCCTGTGCTGCTGCATGACTGCAGCGCAGTCCCACCAAACTTCCCGTAACTAGGCTGCGAATGACACCGTAATCCGTAAACCGGACATGTAAAATAGAGCAGATAGCAGTTTTAGGTTAGAAATCAGGGTGTGGCTGGCGCTCCAAGTTTTTGCTGTTTTGGCTGGGTCACCAAACCAAGGTGCAGCATGCAGAGTGTAGAGACCACCGACGTCTGTGGGCTGCTTTCTGTTGCGAGCTTTTGCGCCCCCACTCAACTAGTACGGCACGGGGATAGCTTATCCTCAGCTGTCTGCCTGTGTCGGTGTCTCCTGCAATTTTCAGATCCAGTTACCAGTATATATATATATACAGTATGATCTTATCTGCAGGTAGTACTAGCACTTATACATATTTGATTTGAGTGTTCATCCAAGCTACTTTTATTGACAACAACTCCTTTCAAATTTGTTTCCTTCTTATCTGAACTCATGGTTTCTGTTTCAAGGCTCTGCTTCCTCTGCTTCTTTCCATAGGACACGAGGTTTTTTTTTTCCATTTCGAAAAGGTCCACAGGATACTAGTAATGGAACTCAACGGCAGTGCGAGGTACTTGCTGTCGATTTTTTACAAGTTATAAATGCAACCGGTGTGCTACCTGGCATACTACATGGTTACTACCTCTTGCCACTCTACTGGATAGGCTGGCTATTGGGCTAGCAATATAAGGACAATCTCTTTCGTCTACTATACTCCATAATTTTATTTGTGTGTAGAAAGACAGGACTTTACAATTAAACTATCAAGGTGAACATGTTATATTATTAAAAGCAGAATAAATGTGTAATTTACTAATATTTTTTTGAAGAAAAGTAATTTACAAATATAGACATGTACGTCTACATTTTTGTTACTCCTTTTTGTATAATACAATATGTTAGTAAGTTAAAATGGAGGAGTTGGGTAATCTATATGTGAATCTGAGGGTTATCTTATGATGTTTTGACTAATGGTATTTTTGGATAGTTTCTTAGAAAACAGAAAAGTAAAATCGTTGTTGAAGGCTACCTAACTTTTGTGATAAATTTTCTAGAATCTTTTTTAATATAACTTTGTACAAAATTTTTACCCGCACCTGGTGAGGATTACGTAGAGGTTTTTCTCAAGGCTCTCCAATTAGTGATAGTGAAACAATTCATCTTTTTTTTTTTTTTTTTTTGCAAAGGCAATTTATATGGGCATCACCACTGAAATGAAGACGATTTTTACAAGAAAATAGCACATACATAAAGTTGGCTAATCAGTATCAGAAATTAAATTTGCATTCATTCATTCTGAATTGAGCACTAACAGAACAAAGTAATTACAGCGCTATATAGTACTGGAGTACTATGAACTACTAGTACATCGATGATGATTTGTGCGCGACTAGAGCGTCGTCAGCCTAGTAGCTTATTATTCAGACATCGACGGCATCTGGTGCTTGTACTGAGTACTGACAAAGAGGTTGGTCGATGGATGTCTCATGTCTGCTTAGGGCCTGAAGAAAGCCGGGTGCAGGCGACCGGTGCCCTGAAAGGAGGTGTTCCTGAGGTGCTCGGGAGCTTCCTCAAACGAGTGTCGTCTTGCTAGAGAGAGGATCTTCTTGTCGGCGGCGATGAAGTAGGCCATTCCAGCAACTGTTGAGATGATGAGTGCTTGGCCGGTGGGGTTGATGTTGGCCTTGGCCCACGGTAGCATCCTCACGCTCGCCAGCTGAAACAATTGCAGAGAAACGATAAGTCATCAGAGACAGGGCCTTGGTGTCTACGACGCGCGCAGCCGCCAGCCAGCCTAGATCAAATCTGAGGGAGGAAAAAATGATGTGAAGAAACTCACGGTTGGAATCGCGGAGGCGATAGTTGCCACAGCTGCTGCCTTGGCTCCGGCAAGGGTCGCCTCTGCAGACATACAGATAAGAAGCGTCGTCGGTCAGAGAGAGTGTACATATAAAATCAGTACATAGCTCATAGCGCTTCAAGTTCAAGAAGAGGCTTTGTTTGTGCTTGCACATACCTCGGGAGCAGCGTTTGGCGAGGGCAAGCTTCTGGTCAATGGATGCCCGGCTTACCGTCGACATCTCAGGTCTTTGCAGTAGCTAGCAGACTTGCAGTTAATTAGCAGGTGACTAGTGAGTGGCACTGATCGAGAGCAGAAGAAGAGTGAGTGAGGATGAGCTAGGACGGTGAATGTGTGTTGCCAGACGAAGGTGAGGCCGACGATTTATAGGAGGCAAGGCATGGCCGGCCTGAGGACCCCAAACGATCGGCGGACGCCGGACGGGGCCGGCAGAAGCGGCCGGCGGGCGGACGTGGTTTTGGAGCGGATCCCACATGTTGTGTGCGCGTCGGCCGCCGGGCGGTGCAGCCGTGCAGCTAGCGCAGGGGATGTGGGGGATTATTTCAGTTTTCTGGATATAGATGCCGTGGCCGTGCACCTCCTCGTTCTTGATTCCAGGGGACCACGCTTTCCTATCTGCTTCCGCCAGCGCCGAGGTTAGCTAGATCAGGGCCGGGGTTAGCTAAGCCTAAGCACATGCAAGTCAAGGTTACAGAAGCCTAATCCAGGGATTATCATTCTGCGATGAATGATATGATGTGAGACTGTGGGTTACTAGCTAGCTTCGAGCAGCATCTGTGTGCTACTAAAAGAAAGGGTTGAAAAGAAAAAAGAGATACCAACCACACAGCCAGTTTGCTGAAAACAGGACTAGCTGCAGAGTGCTCAGCAATCAAAAAAAAAAAAAAAAAAATGCAGAGTGCTCAGTAGCTGTACGCCATCTAGACGGTCGGATCCGAATCAGACGGCTCAGGCTGTACCAATCAGCTGGGCTAAGAGAATCCTGCTCCTGTAGCTAGCTGACTAGCGAGCGGCCCGACAGCCACTAGAAAACTGTGTAATATTTATATTTTCAAATAAATTTTTGACGCGCTCCCGTAACGTGTTGTGGTGCCCATCGAGCGGCCCGACAGCCCTGATCTGGACGGTGGTACATGCATTTATATATCATGCGATTACACCTACTGTACTACTTCCAGTACGAGCTCTTGTCACTGTCCGGAGTACAAAGAAACTGAAAACAAACGCGTGCAAGAAACATGCAAGGCCAGTACGTAATTTACTCAGAGAGTCAGAGATGTCACCAAATAAAATGGAATTACTGTGCCTGATAGATGCCCAACTAACTCCCCATGCCTAATCCTAATCATGTGCGCCGCAGTGCTCAAAACCAGAGAAAAAAAACCATGCTCTAGTATATAGCTAGGGCATCCGTGTTCTACTACTAGTACCACTGATGGATCTGGAGGAAACCATGCTCTGAAGTTTGGCCAGCATGGATGGACTGAAGGGTCAAAACAGTCTCACCAACTTTAGTAATACGACTGAGACAGTTTGACTTGTCGGCAGAGAATTCGCTGCCGCAGACCAACCGGACCAATGAGCGTGGCTGTAATAGCGAACTTCGGGCAGGAAAAGTGACTGTCACTGCTCCAAGCACGTGCCGTATACACAGATCAGATCAGTGGGTCCTTTCCACTTTCAAGTTTCAACGACGCGGTTGGTGGCGAGCCCTCAGTTTTGGGAGTCATTCGGTGTGGTGCTCCCAGTTTTCAGCTAGGCAGCAGCGGCCAGTCTGTCTGTTTGCTGCCGGCACACGTGCTCCCCATGAGAGCCATCTCTCTTGTGTCTATGAACAAAACTAAATAATGTTCCTTTGCATTCGTTCTGAATTGAGCACCAATAATAGTAGTACAAACGAAGTAATTACAGCGCTATATAGTACTTGAGGACTAATGATACTAGTACATCGATGATTAATCAGTGCACTGCTAGAGCGTCAGCTAGCCTAGCAGTTTATTCAGACATCGATGGATGGCATCTGGTGGCTGGTGCTTGTAGTGACGATGGAGAGGTATAGTTGCTCGATGGATGTCTCATGGCCTGAAGAAAGCCGGGTGCGGGCGACCGGTGCCCTGGAAGGAGGTGTTTCTGAGATGCTTAGGAGCTTCCTCGAACGAGTGCCGTCTCGCCAGCGAGAGGATCTTCTTGTCGGCGGCGATGAAGTAGGCCATCCCGGCCACCGTTGAGATGATGAGTGCCTGACCGGTGGGGTTGATGTTCGCCTTCGCCCATGGCAGCATCCTCACGCTCGCCAGCTGAATGAAGAACCGCAGCAATAAGTAAGTTAGACAACGCTGTTAATTTGCCATTGTTAACAAGTGCGCCTGATGGAAGAAAACGAGCTGAGATTTAGGGCGTGATGGAATGGAATTACGATACTCACGGTGGGAATTGCGGAGGCGATAGTTGCCACAGCTGCCGCCTTAGCTCCGGCAAGGGTCGTCGCCTCTGCAGACATCGAGACAATGCAAGCGTCAGTCAGAATCAGTGTACATAGTATAGTAGGAGTATTCAAGGAGGCTTGTTTATTTGTGCATATACATACCTCGCGAGCAGCGCTTGGCGAGAGCAAGCTTCTGATCAAGGGATGCACGGCTCACCGTCGACATCTTGCTTGGGTCTTTGCAGCAGCAACAAAGGCTAGTGAAATTACTGAAGAAGGTCGCCTAGCAGTGAGTGGCACGCACTGAAACTCTGAAAGTACGAGGAGTGAGCGAGGATGATGACGATGGATGGATATGTTGCCAGATGCAGGAGAGGCCGAGGATTTATAGGCGGCATCAGGGCGCCAATCTTCGCTGCCGACCAGTCGGACAGCAGTCGCTACGCGCAAGTGGCCCACGAACACGGCCCAGTCGGACAGCATTCCCGCGCGATGTGTGCGATGGTTTTACTGTGCCGTGGTTTTGTGGACGGGAGCCGCCGCGGCCCACATGCACCCATGTGATGCTGTTTCCCAAGTAAGTACGTACGTTTTCTAGAAAAAAGGTACTCCCTCCGTCCTAAAAAGGATGACGTTATGGGAAGCGTATCCATCAAATTTTTTCAAATTTGACTAAATTTATAGAAAAAACGTGTAACATTTATATTTCCAAATAAATTTATTAAAAAACTAGACTTAAAGATCTTTTCGATGATACTAATTACTTAGCATAAATATTTATATATTTTAAAATATAATTGCCGGTATTTTAAAAACGTTGACTTCTCGGGAAGTAAGAATGACATCTATTTTGGGACGGATGGAGTAAGTACGTACGTATGTTTTATTTCTATTTTATTTTCTTTGTATTATATTTTATTTTCTTTTCTCTTTTTATTTTTCTTTTTGTCAATTCATTTTTATTTATCTTTTTTTTTGTTTTCTATGATTTTTTTCTTCTCATTTTTTATGTTTCTTCTCTTTTTATTTTTTCTTATTGTCTTCCATTGCTTTTCTTTTTCTTTTTCCCTTTTTTCTTTTTCCTTTCCTTTTTTATTTTACCTTCTTTTTATTGTTTTATTTCTTTACTATTTCTATCTATCTGTCGGCTGAATTTTTATAGTCCGTTTAGGCGATGGTAGGTCATTGCTTGTGGTGAGTTTCGTTGTGTACGGTGCAGCACACGTGCATGTATAAATATTGAAGCTAACATTTCATGTAGCATCCGATGTTTCACCGACTTCTGTGCTGAGTAGTAGGTAATAGCTGTCGGTTTTGAAGCTGCCCGGATGTTTTATCAATTAAGATCAGTAGCTGTATTGTTCGTGCCACATTGTTATCAAATTTTGCCTTGGTGCTATAATACATCAATTATTTTTATTTCTTTCTAACTATATAAATAATTATTAATTGTTCCTCGTGCCAATGCAAATCAAACTTTATTTTGTGTCATAACATATCAATCTTTTGTTCTTGTTTGACTATAGAAATAATTGTAGTAGTAGTTAATTGTTTTTATGCCAAACATAGATCAAATTTTGTTGGGTTTATAGTTTTGTTGTAAGTGCAATCAAGCCCTATTGTGGGTTTTGGTGATAATGACCACCGAATTAGAGGACTAATGAGATTTATCGAGATGACAAGCAATAAGTGGAAAAAGGTGATGATGAAGCAGGTTGGAGAACCCCCCTCGCCTAAAACCGGTGGCTACCTCAACTCGATGGCGGTTATATTCATTTTGATTTTGAATTTGAGTTTAGGAAAAGCCGTACTATCAAGGGGGATTTTAGGGCAGTTGACCAAATGATGAATCGGATGCTCAAACTTTCTCCGAACATCATCACACCAACCAAAATAGCCCGTAAAACAGTTTTACAAAATACTGTTTTGGCCGGGCGGCAAGTGCCGCCCATAGTCTACCGTTGGGGACGGGGGGGGTATTTTATACCACCTCCTGTCTTCCCAAACGGTCACCTTCACCGGCCCCAACGTTCATTTTCGACGGAACCCGAACCAGAGCTCCCTTCTCTCTCCTCCATTGTTGCTCCTTCAAGCTCTCAAGCAAATCCTTGATTCCCACCATCAAAACTTGAGAGAAAAGGCAGCAAAACTCGATTGGAGAGCAGATCCACTGATTCCCCAAGTCAAAAGAGCATTTGGTTCACGTTTGGCCGGCAGCCCTAGGGTTTATTACCCTTGGAGCTTGCTCCTAGCCGGATAGGCGTCGCCCTTGAGCTTGCCGACGATTGTGGCAGCCTTGGGAGGTTTGTAACCAACATCTTCAGCTAGTAAATCACCCCTCATCTCAAGAGGTAACACTCTTGACTTGAGAACGCGGGTAAGGCAAGCCTTGGTGGCAAGCCCAAGTCTTTTGTGGCTTCCTCAACAACGTGGAGGTAGGCAACCCTTGGTGGCGAGCTGAACCACGGGATAAATACTTGTCTCCGTGTGCTGGTGTGATTTGGGTTGTTTGGTTAGGGTTTAGCTCAATCTTGCTTATTCTAAGTTTTCTGTGGTAACCAGTCTTCGAGCTGGCTCTCTGTTTGATATTGCAGGATTGGGTAGACCTCTCTGTGTAGATTCTAGCTGTGAAATCAGATTTCAGTTTCACCTATTTTGGACAGGGCGGCGGTGCCGCCTGAAGGCCCGGCGAGTGCCGCCCGCTCCCAGATTTGATAAAATTTGGAGCTGAGTTTTTGCAGGCCTATTCACCCCCCCTCTAGGCCTCAACTGACTTCCATCAGATCCTACAAGTGGTATCAGAGCCTCGTTGCTTCGTATACGCTTCACCGCGTGAAGCATGGAGGTTGGCGGAGGTTCGAGGACCCGTCATGATCCGGAGACAGCAAGAGTCGAAGTTGTTGATGAAAATAGCAGCAGCGAGCTCTCAGCATCTACAGCGGGAAATGCATCTCTTCCTCCCATCAACTCCACCGATGGTGAGAGGAGGAGGGAGAGGCAACAAAGGAGAGCCGCTAAGAGAGCCAAAAGAGAAGAAAGGCAAAAGAAGAAAGAAGAACAGCAAAAGCTTGAAGAAAAACTGAAGAGAAAAGAAGATAGAAGGAAAATTAGAGAAGAAAGAGCCAAGAGAAGAGCAACAAGAAAGAAGAAGGAGGAGAGCAATGGAAATGATGCATCCTCAAGTGAGCTATCGAGCAGCTCCAATGATGGTGATGATGATGCATCATATCATGCTTCCAAGAAAGAGAAGATGAAGGCAAAGGATAAGGGCAGCAGCAACAACAAGAAGAAATATGCAGCCATATCCTTTAACTATTCATACTTAAACAATCGTGATCATAAATCTTTCATCAATGTGCCCGCGGGCAAGTTACCTCGCTTCGATGGGACTAACTTTGCCAAGTGGAAGCACTTGATGAAAGCTTATCTTATTGCTCTTCACCCCGGTCTTTGGGAGATTGTTTGTAATGGATTTCAGGCACCGGAGAACCCCGAGGAGCCAACAAATGAGGAGATGATAGCCATTCATCTCAATGGGCAAGCCACAAGCATCCTTCTTAGTGCTCTAGATGGAAATGAGTACAATAGAGTGATGAATGTTGATGTGGCCAAACAGATTTGGGACACTCTCCATCTTGCTCATGAAGGGGTTGACAAAGTGAGAAAAGCAAAGATTGATTTATTGATGGCCAAGCTAAATAGATTTGTGATTGTTGATGAAGAAGGGCCACAAGAGATGTTTGATAGATTGATGGTGCTAGTTGGAAAGATTAGAGGCTATGGTGGTGATGAGCTAGATGATCACAAGGTAGTGAAGATTATGTTGGAAGCTTACTCACCTAGGAATGAAACCATAGTCACATTGATTAGAGACAAGAAGAAGTTTGAGCACTTCACTCCAAATGATGTGCTTGGAAGATTGTTGACCTTTGATATGTAAAGAGAAGAAGCAAATGAAAGGAGAAAACTCGGAGAGTTGCAAGTCAAGTTAGATGGTTTGAAGATCAAGGATGTAGCTCTCAAGGCAAGCAAATCAAGCAAGCCAAACACCTCCAACAAGACAAAGGGCAGCAAGCAAAGCTCAACAAGTCAGCCCAAGACATTCAAACAAGTGCAGCAAGATAATGAGTCAACTTCATCATCAAGTAAAGAAGAAGATGGTGCTGATTTTGAGAAGATTGAAGACATGGCCTTCTTCATGAAGAAGTATCACAAGGGGCTGAAAAGGAATGGCTACAAGGTTATACAACGAAGGTTCCCCAACAAGAAGAAGAGAACATGTTACAATTGTGGCAGCACCGAGCATTTTATTGCAAATTGCCCTCATGAAAAGAAAGACAATCACTACAAGAAGGGCAGCAATAAAGAGCACAAGTATGAACCTAAAAGGAAGTACAAGCAAAAGGGAGAAGCTCACATTGGACATTGTTGGGACTCATCAAGAGATAGCTCAAATGATGAGGAAGAAAAGATGGCAACCGTAGCAATTCACACATCTTCCTCTCCACCAAAGCTCTTCAACAACATGTCCGATGATGACGGCTACTACTCCCCTCACATTTGTTTCATGGCAAAGGGTGAGAAGGTAAAACCAAAAGCCAAATCTCCTCCTCCTCTTAGTGATGCCTCTAGTAGTGAACTTAGTGACACCTCTAGTGATGATGCTTCTAGTGATGAAGAATTTGTTCAGTTAACTAAAAATATAGACCCTAAAACAAGAATCTTCATCACTCAACTAATGGAGGATTTAGAGAGTGTCCAAGCTGAGCTAGCAACTAGAGATGATGATCTCATCAAACAAGAAAACATGTACATTGCTTGCAAGGAAGCTCTTGCTTTAGAGAGAAATGAGGTGGACTCCTTGCACAAGGCCTTGGGCGATGAGCAAGAAGAGCATGCTCTCACAAAGAAGGCACATATTGCTCTCAATCAAAAGTATTGTGACTTAAGTGAAAAGCACAAGGAACTTGAGCTGCAATATAGTCTTCTTTGGGAAAGCTCCTCACATCCTTCTAAAGCAATGGACACCTCTACACCCTCCACTAGTCAAGGTTGTGAAAAATGTTATAATCTTGATATCAATGCTTATTCCACTAACCTTGCCAATATGGAAGCAATGAGGAAGGAGGTTGCTAGGTTGAATACTATTGTAGGCAGTAAGTGTTTAAATGAAAGGAGAGGAGCAAGTGGCAAAGATCAACCAAAGAAGCCACCATACAAAAATGGAAGGCATCCTCATATTAAAGATGGGCTTGGACACATAAAAGGAGCCAAAACAAATGGAAGGAAAGTGATAAATGGCTATAAGTGTGTACAGTTCATGAGCAAAGGAAAGATGGGTACAGATCGGCCTGCACGTAAGGCGGCACAACCGCAGCCCCGAAAGCAAAGACAGCCTCCTAAGGGCGGCGGTGCCGGCTGTGGAAGCGGGCAAAGTGCCGCCCCCCACAAGAAAGGGAAGGCCACCCATCACTCCTCTGCACATGAAAAGCCCAAGAAGAAGGTTCCTCAGCCCAAAGCAAGAAGTCCGAAACCTAAAAATTCAACTGGGCCACACCAAACAAATACTCTTATCAATCCAAGGCCCAAGCACCGAGACAAAGTTTGAGTTCTTGCTTTGTATTGAAGAACAACAGCAAAGGAGAAGTGATTGCCAAATATATTGGAAATGATAAAAATATTTATCTTAACACCTCTATTTGGGTTCCTAAGATTCTAGTGACTAACATGCAAGGCCCCAAGAATGTTTGGGGACCTAAATCAAGGAACTAAATCTGTTTTTTTGTGCATACTCCTCGGTGGGTCAAGTTGGGTGCTTGACAAATGGGCTGTACAAATCATATGACCGGAGAAAGGAGTATGTTCTCATCATATTCTCCAACTACAAATTCAAATGAGAACATCATTTTTGGTGATAACTCAAAGGGGAGGTGATTGGTCTTGGTAAAGTTGCTATTACACTTGATCATTCAATTACTAATGTCTTACATGTTAATTCGTTAAGTTACAACCCTTGTCCGTTTCACAATTATGTGAGATGGGCTACAATTGTCTCTTTTACGGATAAGGGTGTAGAAGTCTTTAAGAGGGAGGATTCCTCTATTGTCTTTACGGGTCGGTTGAGAAACAAGCTCTATCTTGTTGATTTCAGCAAGAACAAAGCTAAGATTGAGACCTGTTTAGTGACAAAATCTAGCATGGGCTGGTTGTGGCATCGCCGTCTAGCTCATGTTGGGATGAGGAACTTGGCCAAACTCTTAAAAGACAACCACATCCTTGGACTAACCAATGTTGAATTTGAGAAAGACAGGATTTGTAGCGCTTGCCAAGCCGGAAAGCAAGTAGGCGTACCTCACTCACCAAAGAGCATCATGACCACTACACAACCGTTGGAGTTGATTCACATGGATCTCTTTGGACCGGTTGCCTACCTTAGCATCGGGGGTAACAAATATGGATTGGTTATTGTTGATGATTATTCCCATTTCACTTGGGTATTCTTTGTGTATGATAAGTCACAGGTACAAGAGAAGGTGAAAACCTTTGTTAGAAGAGCACAAAGAGAATTCAGCCTTCCAATCAAGAAGATAAGAAGTGACAATGGAACTGAATTCAAGAACACTCAAGTGGAAGAATTTCTCGATGATGAGGGCATCAAGCATGAGTTCTCAACTCCATACAACCCTCAACAAAATGGTGTAGTAGAGAGAATGAACAGAACACTCATTGACATGGCAAGGACAATGCTAGATGAGTACAAGACGCCGGACATCTTTTGGTGTGACGCCGTCAACACCGCTTGCCATGCCATCAACCGACTCTACCTACACAAGAAGCTCAAGAAGACTTCATATGAGCTATTAACCGGTAATAAACCAAAGGTGTCTTACTTTAGAGTGTTTGGATGCAAGTGTTTCATACTTGTTAAACGACCCCGAACCTCTAAGTTTGCACCTAAAGTTGATGAAGGTTTCCTTCTTGGTTATGGATCAAATGAGCATGCCTACCGTGTTTTCAACAAAACCTTGGGTAGAACTGAAGTCACGGTAGATGTGACATTTGATGAATCTAATGGTTCTCAAGTAGAACAAGTTGATTCAAGTATTGTAGGAAAGGAGGATCCACCATGTGAGGCAATCAAGCAAATGGCTATTGGTGATATTAGACCACAAGAAGATCAAGCTACTGAAGAGGAGGATCCCCAAAGTGTTGCTATACCTACTTCCGCCGACGTGCGACAAGCAAGTGCAGCACACACTGCCTGCAGACCAGCCAGGGCGGCAAGCAGCCGCACTGAGGGCGGCAAAGTGCCGCCCCGGCACACCCGGCAGCAGCCTTCCCGATTCACGCAACACCACTTCCGGGGCTAAATCTTGAGCCTATTCTTGAACAAGAAGAAGATGCAGGTCCACAAGAAGAGCAAGCAAGCCATTGAGTATCCAAGGCTTCGCCAAACGATACAACGGGATCATCCCGTTGACAACATCCTTGGGAGCATTCGAAAAGGGGTAACAACACATTCACATTTAGCAAATTTTTGTCAATATTACTCGTTTGTTTCCTCTCTTGAACCTCTTAAGGTAGATCAAGCACTTGGAGACCCAGATTGGGTAATGGCCATGCAAGAAGAGCTTAACAACTTTGAGAGAAACCAAGTGTGGACTTTAGTGGAAAGGCCCAATACAAATGTTATTGGCACCAAGTGGGTCTTCCGCAACAAGCAAGATGAGAATGGCGTGGTGACAAGAAACAAAGCAAGATTGGTGGCTCAAGGCTTCACTCAAGTAGAGGGCTTGGATTTTGAAGAAACATATGCACCGGTGGCAAGGCTTGAAGCAATTCGTATGCTTTTAGCCTTCGCTGCCCATCATGACTTCAAGCTGCATCAAATGGATGTCAAAAGTGCATTTCTCAATGGCCCAATACAAGAGTTGGTGTATGTAGAGCAGCCACCGGGCTTTGAAGATCCCAAGTTTCCCAACCATGTCTATAAACTCCAAAAGGCGCTCTATGGGCTGAAACAAGCACCAAGAGCATGGTATGAATGCCTTAAGGAATTCTTGCTTAAACAAGGCTTTGAAATAGGCAAAGCTGATCCTACACTCTTTACTCATAAAGTTGGTAATAATTTATTTGTGTGCCAAATATATGTCGATGACATAATATTTGGTAGTACTAACCATGTGTATGTTGAGGAGTTTAGTAGGATTATGACCAAGAGATTTGAGATGTCCATGATGGGTGAGCTGAAGTTCTTTCTTGGGTTTCAAATCAAGCAATTGAAGGAAGGGACATTCATTAGCCAAACGAAGTACACCCTCGACATGCTGAAAAAGTTTGACATGGAGAAAGCAAAGCCTATCAAAACTTCCATGCCAACAAATGGACATCTCGATCTTAATGAGGAAGGGACAGCCGTGGACATTAAGGTATATCGTTCCATGATCGGCTCTCTCCTTTATTTATGTGCATCTAGGCCTGCGTGTGCATGTGTGCTAGATTTCAAGCCAACCCGAAAGAGTGTCATCTAGTGGCTGTTAAGAGAATCCTGAGATATCTAGTTCACACACCTAACCTTGGCTTGTGGTATCCCAAGGGCTCCAAGTTCAATCTACTTGGGTATTCGGATTCCGATTACGCCGGTTGCAAAGTAGATAGAAAAAGCACTTCGGGGACATGTCAATTCCTTGGACGGTCCCTAGTGTCTTGGAGCTCTAAGAAGCAAAATTATGTAGCCTTATCCACAGCCGAGGCCGAGTATGTTGCAGCAGGTGCATGTTGCGCTCAACTACTTTGGATGAGGCAAACCCTTCGAGATTTCGGATGTCAATTCACTAAAATCCCACTTTTATGTGACAATGAAAGTGCCATAAAGCTTACAAACAATCCCATAAGCTACTCTAGAACCAAGCATATTGACATCCGTCATCATTTCTTGAGAGACCATGAAACCAAAGGAGATATCGAAATTCGCC
This sequence comes from Chrysopogon serrulatus, assembly GCA_015844335.1. NCBI lineage: Eukaryota > Viridiplantae > Streptophyta > Magnoliopsida > Poales > Poaceae > Chrysopogon > Chrysopogon serrulatus. The sequence goes on from JADLZL010004250.1 coordinate 203,794, forward strand.
ATGTGAGCACCGAAAAGCAACTAGCCGATATCTTCACTAAGCCTCTCGATGAGTCAAGGTTTTATGCATTGCGTAATGAACTAAATATCCTTGATTCTCGTAACGTGGTTTGAAATATGGCATGCCTCTGATTGATCAACTAGCATGATAGGCAAATCTTTGAAAAGTTCATTTATTTGTTTCAAAAGCCTCTTCAAGTGACATGACCATGGTGTGTATTGTTTATTTGTCTCTGGTCATGAAACTTGCAGATCTAGTAGCCATATCTGAGGTGAGTTGAGAGGAATTAAGTGTCTTTGTAACCTCCTGCTTTAGGTAGGGGGCGGCGGCAAGCGCCCCTTTGGGGCCGGCAGTGCCGCCCTCTGGGGTTTGCAACAGTTCGGGCCAGGAACTGTTCACCCGTGATCCCTCTCCCTTATCCCTTCAGGCCGAGGCGGTTCTCCCTCTCTCCCTCAAATTTCGCCCAGGCCGACGCCTCCTCCTCCCCTTTCTCTTCTTTCCTCTCTCTCCCTCGGTTGCCAGGGCAGAGGAGGGGGGCCGGCGGCTGCTGCTCTCACCGCCGGCGGCTGCAGCAAGGAGCAGAGAAGCCTCCCTCCGTGGTGGGAGTGCTGGCTTAAGGGAGAGGGCGGCGGCTGCTGCTCCCACTACTGGCAGCAGCAGCAAAGGCAGCGCCGGCCTTCACCTGGTGGTGCTAGGGAGCCGGCCAGGACTGGACTCGGCTCCCTCACTCCTCTTCCCCTCTCTCTACTTGGTTGGAGCAAGCTGAAACCCTAAGTCCCTTGATCTATGCAATGCACTCTCTCTTGACATGGATTTTGCCCTCAATTAATAGTTAGGAGTGGTAGGAAGAGTGGTTAGGGTTTGGATTGATTTGATTTGAAACTTCAACGGTCAAGAGTATATTTTTCCCGCGGCAGTGCCGTGGTTTAAGGGCGGCATTGACGCTCTTGATAACTGCAAAAGGAATGCAGCTACTCTTGATTCTTGAACACCAAATCAATTAATCTCAAAACCTAGGCTGTCTTTTTACTAATCCTAATCTTTCTTTCTTAAATCCATGGCAAAGGTGCATTCTGTACATTCTGTCCATATACTGCATATGTGTGTGTTCTGAGAAGTAGTTAAGAAATAGAATTAGCAAGAAGAAAGAAGCAGAACACGAACCTGCACACTAGACAGGGGAGGCAGTGCCGCCCTTTAGGGCGGCTGCCGCCCTGCCTGAGACAAATCTGTCCAGGAGATGTTTAGGTTCATGTTTTGACTCCTCCCTCTTGCTAATTCTACTTCTTAGCCACTCCCCATTGCCACACTTGTACAGTTTCTTATTTGGACAAATTTTGTTGCATAGATGGAAGGAGGTGGTGATGATGGAAGAGGGAAGCGGAAGCTATTGACAAAAGAGCAGATCCGCAGAGGCAGGGGGAGAAGCTCTGGCAGTATACCGTGATCCAAAGAAGACGTGCACGAGAAGAAGGCGATGAGGAGCACCGTCGGAGAGTTGGTTACACCATTCGTGTGCCACCTAGTACCCCCCGCACATCTCTCGGTTCGATGATAGCTACATGAGAGACAACAATGATGAGTTTGAGCTGAGAGCACACTGAAAATACCTTGCGGCATCTTTGTGGTTGATTATTCCAAGAGTTGGAAGGGCAATCGAAGAAGTAAGAGCGATTGATCCCTATGATATGCCCAAATCCATCGGCATTGATTACAGGTTTTAGAATGTATTCCATTCCAACTTCTATGCCACGACCATCCTTTCCAAGCCTGGGGGGAAGATCTCGCAAAATGCAAAGTATGTTGACTTTGAAGAGTTAGAGGAAAGGAATGAGCCCGAGCTTCTTTGCTATGATCAACTCTTGTGATCACTTTGAGCTCACCGACATCATGGGTTTCCGATATGATTGGAACAGAGAGGTGCTTGCTCGGTTCCATGCTACCTACTTTTGGAACAAGGAGACCGATGAGATGCTTTGGATGACGGATGGGAGGCACTATAGGATTGACTTTGTTACCTTACGTCGTATTCTTGGCTTTGGGGAGGTGCACCGGACTTATAGTCGGATTCATCTTTGTGGCGCCGCCTTGAGCCTTTTCGAGGTGAGCTTCATGTGGGTGAATCCTAGTGAGGCGGATGGCGGGGGAGGACAGGGTTGAAGAGCATCTACTACCTCATGAACAACATCATCAGGACCACTATCAACCCCAAGGAAAATGCCACAGATCTGAATGGCTATATCACTAATGTTCTGTCTCGCTTTCCCAGTGGTGAGAAGTTCAATGTCCCTCGCTTTATGTGGGTGGAATTGAGCTTTGCTATGGATGATGGGAGGAGGGAGCTTCCATACGCTCCTTACCTTATGTTTATGATTGAGAGAGTCACTGGGATGAGATTTCCTAAGGATTGTACCCACACTGCTTGCACTATCAAGAAGACACATGGCGGGGCAGCAGGTCACCACTCCACTAGAGGCACTTCCTCCTCACACCGTGACTTTCCAGAGTCCTCCAGAGGTGGTGGGAGAAGGAAGAAGAGGTCAGGGTTCAAGAAGCTTGCATCATGGATGAAGGCTGTGTTCACTACTTGCTCGTACCTTGCTAGGAGTGACTATGAGGATAGATTGGAGACACGGAGGGCGATTGCAGCTACCAGAGAGGCTCAGGGACTTCCTCCACTTGCACCTCTTGAGCCTCCACCACAGTTCCCTGATCTTCCTCGCCTGTCAGACACAGATGATGATGATGATGATGACGACGACGATGGTGATGAGGGGCTACATGGTGTTTATGAGGACCCCGAGCTTCAGGAGACCCTTCACAGCTACTACAGGCGTCAGAGGGACTCTACTCATGGGGAGGAGGCTGGACCTTCTCACGCTGCTCCTACCCGTCGTTCGACGCACTCCACTCGCTTCACCAGCACTACACACCGACAGGGGCGTGCCGTCGTTGAGTCCGAGAGTGATGATGAGTGATTCTCCTTCTTTTCTTTTCTCTTTTTGGTACTTGATGCCAAAGGGGGAGAAATTTAGGGGGTCAATTCGTTTTTCGCGCCATGTGTAGTAGTTGCAGCTATGCTTCATGTTTAGATCCGATGAGAGTAATGTCAGTTTGTGAGTTTGAGTGTCAAAACTTGTTTGTATCTTTGCTACTTATTTCACTCTACTCGTCTCGGATATGGTTCTGGTCTATTAATATGTGTTCTGCTTGTCATATTGTGATATCATGTTATTTTATATATACATTTGCTGCTGTGTGTTGCCTATTTCTCGAGCCGGGTTTGTTTTCGACAGGCGGCAAGGCGCCCTCCGGCGGCATGCCGCCTCGGGCTGTTGCAGTCAGCACCCATGTGTGATTAAACTGTCATATGCACCACGTGATATTATTTGACACATTTTTTTCAGCACCCCACAGCAGGCATGAATATAGGGGGAGGCCTCAAACATCACAAAAGTGTGTGAAACTTGGTTTTATACCAAATTAGAAATTCAAATTCTACTTCACACATTTAGGGGAAGACTTCTATATTCATGGCTCGAAAATCTCAGTTTATGATTATATCTTTTTGTAAGCTCTAATTGGGTTGTCATCAATCACCAAAAAGGGGGAGATTGTAAGTGCAATCAAGCCCTATTGTGGGTTTTGGTGATAATGACCACCGAATTAGAGGACTAATGAGATTTATCGAGATGACAAGGTGTAAGTAGAAAAAGGTGATGATGAACAGGTTGGAGAACCCCTCGCCTAAAACCGGTGGCTACCTCAACTCGATGGCGGTTATATTCATTTTGATTTTGAATTTGAGTTTAGGAAAAGCCGTACTATCAAGGGGGGATTTTAGGGCGAGTTGACCAAATGATGAATCGATGCTCAAACTTTCTCCGAACATCATCACACCCAGCCAAAACAGCCACGTAAAACAGTTTTACAAAAAATTTTTTGGCAAGCAAAGGGGCTTGCCGCTAGGGCGGCAGTGCCGCCCATATAGTACCGTTGGGTTGGGGGGGGTATTTATACCACCTCCTGTCTTCCCAAACGGTCACCTTCACCGTCCCAACGTTCATTTTCGACGGAACCCGAACCAGAGCTCCCCTCTCTCTCCTCCATTGTTGCTCCTTCAAGCTCTTAAGCAAATCCTTGATTCCCACCATCAAAACTTGAGAGAAAAGGCAGCAAAACTCGATTGGAGAGCAGATCCACCGATTCCCCAAGTCAAAAGAGCATTTGGTTCACGTTTGGCCGGGCAGCCCTAGGGTTTATTACCCTTAGAGCTTGCTCCTAGCCGGATAGGCGTCGCCCTTGAGCTTGCCGACGATTGTGGCAGCCTTGGGAGGTTTGTAACCAACATCTTCAGCTAGTAAATCACTCCTCATCTCAAGAGGTAACACTCTTGACTTGAGAACGAGGGTAAGGCAAACCTTGGTGGCAAGCCCAGCCTTTTTTGTGGCTTCCTCAACAACGTGGAGGTAGGCAAGCCTTGGTGGCGGTGAACCATGGGATAAATACTTGTCTCCGTGTGCTTTGGTGTGATTTGGGTTGTTTGGTTAGGGTTTAGCTCAATCTTGCTTATTCTAAGTTTTACGTGGTAACCGGTCTTCGAGCTGGCTCTCTGTTTGATATTGCAGGATTGGGTAGACCTCTCTGTGTAGATTCTAGCTGTGAAATCAGATTTCAGTTTCACCTGTTTTGGACAGGCCGGCAGTGCCGCCCTGAAGGCCGGCAGTGCCGCCCTGCTCCAGTATTTGATAAAATTTGGAGCTGAGTTTTTACAGGCCTATTCACCCCCCCCTCTAGGCCTCAACTGACTTCCATCAGATCCTACATTTGTCTAATTGATTTCTTTATTCTCATATCTAAATATTAGAAATTACGTATATAGAAATTGGAACAAACTATATCTGTAATTTTAATATAAAATATATGTAATAACGGTTGCTTGAAAGAAAGTTAAATTGAGGCACCTAAATTTTAGCAAATCCCTTATTTCTTTGCTTCTATTTATTCTTTCTTGTTATTTGCCATTTAGTTTTCTATATTTTCTATTTCCTTTCTTTTTCTCAATATTTTAAATTTATTTTTATCTTTTAATTGTTTTTTAGTTTCGCCTTGCTTCTATTTATTCTCTTATTTTCTTTCTTTTTAAGCTTTCTATTTTTATTCATTTTAATTTTAATTTTTATTTCTTTCCTATTTTCTTTTCTTTCTATATTTTTCATTCTTTTTTGTTTTATTTCTCTTTGCCTTTATGCTTTCTATTGATTTTTTTATTGTTACTTTTCTATTTTACCTACCTCACATAATAATATTTTTTAATGCTTATTTAGTATACATGTGATGTTCTCCTATCTGAGATATTCACTTAGTATACATTTAATGTTTTTGGATCTATTTAGTGTTGTTCACACACTATATACATGATATTTTATAATATATTTAATTTTATTCTATAGTGTATCTAGAGATGTTCAGTTAGTTATAAATGTGATGCTCTAATATGTATTTATTATTGTTCATGTATTGTATATATGATGTTCCATACTGTATTTAGTATTGTACTAGATATATTTAAAGATGTTCACATACTATACATGTGATGTTTTAAGATGTATTTAGTGTTGCTCAAGTAGTATATTTATTCTTTACTTTTATTTTCTATTTAGTGTTCTATATTTTTCATTCTTATTTTATTTCCTTTCTTTTTCTTATTGTCATTCTTCATTTTTAACTTTTAGTTTTTTATTTTAATTTTTCTTTGCCTCTATCTATATCTCTTTTTTTAAATTTTCTATTTTTCTTTATTCTTATATTATTTTTTCCAATTTTTCTTTCATATTTAATTTCATTATTTTTTGTTTTCTTTCTTTTTCCCTTTTTCTTTGTCTTTATGCTCTCCATATATTTTTAAAATTTTATTTTATATTCTATCTTACACCATATTTTGATATTTTTTACGTTTGTTATTTAGTATATATGGGATGCTCTTCAATCCAGAATATTTACTTGGTAGATAGATATATGATGTTCTAGGATGTATTTAGTGTTGTTCAGGTACTATATACACAATGTTCTATATTATATTTAGTGTTGTTCTATGGTGTATCTAAACATGTTCATTTAGTATATATATGATGTTCTAAGATTTTTTTAGTGCTATTTATGTACTATATACATGATATTCTATACTACATTTATTATTGTTCTATGGTGTACCTTTGGATATTTATTTAGTTTTACATGCGAGTTTTTTCTGATGTTCCCTTAGTATAGAGCTGATGTTCACATAATATTAATACGATGTTCTATAATATATTTAGTGATGTTCACTTAGCATAAGTGTGATATTCTATATATATTTAGGATGTTTTGAAAAGTATATATGTGATATTCCTTTTAATTTTTCTACATTATGTTTTTTATTTTTTTTCCTTATGCTTTGCTCTAGATTCAACTAGTTTATTTATGTTATGTATTTATGTATTTATTTATTTTTATGTATAATATAATACAATATTATTAACCTAAAACTAGAATAATATTTTTTAAACAAGAACATTTTTCTTACAAAGATTAAACATTATTTTTTAGACCTAAAACATGGTCTCTGCTCATTAAAAAATATTATATGTTTGTACAAAAAATGTTTGTTAGTAAAAACATATCTAAATATATTTATGTGAGGCCTTATTTTTAAAGATTTATTTTAAGAAATCTGATGATGCAATCAAAATTTAATTTTAATGCTAGTTTAGCGGATATGACTTTTTTGTTTCCAATATGCCTGAGATGAGGTGGGCCCAACACCAAATATTTACGCATTTGTAATGTGTTTTTGTATTTGTTATGATATATTATTTATGTATTTATCTAATTCTATATATTTTATACATTTATTATCTATTTTTATACTTTTACTTTTCTATAATAGAAATTCCATCAATGTACAATGTATTCTCCTAGTTTTGGAATACCATTCTACTTAGAACATTATTTATATGAATGCAGAGCATTATATCATGGCCCGAGAACATTATATCTACACCATTTTTTTTTAATTTCCCTCTATTACATGTATTTTTTATTTTATTTTTCTATACATCCTGTTATAATAATTTACACTATATATATGTGATGTTCTATGATGTGTTTCTTAATGTTAAAATTTTATTTTCTATTCTATCTTACACCATATTATGATATTTTTTATGTTTGTTATTTACTATATATGGGATGCTCTTCAATTTGGTATATTTACTTGGTATATAGATATATGATGTTCTAGGATGTATCTAGTGTTATTCAGGTACTATATATACAATGTTCTATAATATATTTAGTGTTGTTCTATGGTGTATTTGAATATGTTCATTTAGTATACATATAATGTTCTAAGATTTTTTAGTGCTATTTATGTACTATATACATGCGAGGTATTTTCTGATGTTCCCTTAGTATAGATCTGATGTTCACATAATATTAATACGATGTTCTATAATATATTTAGTGATGTTCACTTAGCATAATTGTGATGTTCTATACATATTTAAGATGTTTTAAAAAGTATATATGTGATATTCCTTTTAATTTTTCTACATTATGTGTTTTATTTTTTCTCCTTATGCTTTGCTCTAGATTCAACTAGTTTATTTATGTTATGTATTTATTTATTTTTATGTATAATATAATACAATATTAATAACCTAAAACTATAATAATATTTATTTTGAACCAAGAACATTTTTCTTACAAAGATAAAAACATTATTTTTTAGATCTAAAACATGGTCATTTGCTCATTAAAAATATTATATCTTTGTATAAAAAAAATGTTTATTAGTAAAAACTTATCTAAATATATTTATGTGAGACCTTATTTTTAAAGATCTATTTTAAGAAACCTGATGATGCAATCAAAATTTAATTCGAATCTTTGGTTTAGCGGATATGACTTTTTATTTCCAATATGCCCGAGATGAGGTGGGCCTAACACCAAATATTTACGCATTTGTGATGTGTTTTTCTGTATTTGTTATGATATATTATTTATGTATTTATCTAATTCTATATATTTTATAATTTTTTATCTATTTTTGTACTTTTACTTTTCTATAATAGAAATTCCATCAATGTACAATGCATTCTCCTAGTTTTGGAATACCATTCTACTTAGAACATTATTTATATAAATGCAGAGCATTATATCATGGTCTGAGAACATTATATCTACACCATTTTTTTAATTTCCCTCTATTACATGTATTTTTTATTTTATTTTTCTATACATCTTGTTATAATAATTTACATTATATATATATGTGATGTTCTATGATGTGTTTCTTAATATTCACGTAATATAGATACTATGTTCTAGAATTATATTTTTTTTTTTTCCTTGCTTAATTACTTTATATAACGTATAATTACTTTATATGGTTGTGATGTTTCTATTTATGTGCAGTACACATAACAAAATATTTTAAATTTTCTAACTATAGAAATAACTTGCATATTTGTGATTTATTTTACGCACTATTGAGGGTAACATGGCATATAGAAACATATGACAATTATACATATGATGTTCATATAGTACACATGTAATGTTCTCTAGTACATTGTTTGGTGTTCATTTATGGTAAATGATATTCTCTGTAATTAACTTTGAGTATTCACATAGTACCCATAAGATGTTCGTGATATATTTTATATTGTTCGAATAGTATACTTGTGAAGTTCTCTACTATTTTCCTATATTACATGGATTTTTACTTTTAATTATTTTAGTTTACCCTTATATTTTGTTCAACTCGTTGTTGTGTTTTCTATTAAACTTATTTGTTTTTTATTTTCTATATTCATAATATTTGTTATTTATTTTTTTTATTTCTTCTTCTTCTTCATTATTATTATTTTAGGCTATTAATTTATTATTTTGTTATATATTTTTAATTTTCTATTTTCCATGATATACCTATCATATTCATTTAGTACAGCTCAAGGTTTTTATAGTGTATTATGGGATATTAACGTAGTATATATTTGTTCCATGATATCTTTTGTTTTCCCTTTTAATTATGTACTTTAATTTTGTTTTTCTATTGCATAGGTTTTTTCCACATTTCATGAGAGCTCACATAGTATATTTTATTCCAGAGCAATATTCTTGTGAGGGTGGAATGTTTTTTCATTGACTTAAATGGTTTGACATGTTTGACATTAAATTTTAAAACTTAGAAAAAATATACCTTGTGTAGTGGCCGAGAATTCTAGTATGTTGTATATCTCCATTTTTCTGCCATATGATATTATTCTTGTGATGGTTAGATACATTTAAATTGGACTTAAATTATTCGATGTGTATTTGATAAAAAAACCAAGTATTTCAAAACTCTCGCAAACATCTATATGGTGTAGTGGTGGAGAGTAGCATGTTGTGTTCAAATCCTTCGGTGGACTTCTATTTTTATATTATATGCATTTACGTTGGAAGATTTATGCATTCACGTATTTCTATTTTTATATTAAATAGCATTCACGTGGGAAGAGCTCTCGTCCACGTGGTTCCGCAGGTAGGAAGCGCGAGCCGCGCGGAAGCATGGGCGTCGTGAGTGTGATTGCGAGCAGACCTGGCCCAATAAAATAAGCCCACTTCCAGATGGACAGCGCGATGTGAAAAAAGAGAGGAGAGGGGGTCGGACGGTGGCAGCTTATCACCAGGGTCGGTAGATAGCACGCCCCGCGTCAGGGACCCCAAACCATCGGCGGACGGAGGAGAAGCGGCGGGCGGACGCGGACGTGGTTTTGGAGCGGATTTGCAGTTTTCATCAGGATATAGATGGGCTGCCATTCCAGGGGATCGGACCACACGCTTTCCTTCATATCCACTCGTGTAGCCTGCAGAGTGCAGACACAGCATGACACAGCATGTGCATGGGACTAAACTTCATTGGTTCTTGTACTTGCCACGTCACCAGCCTTGGAATTGGAGGTCGGTCGAAACTAGTACTAGCTAATTAAGATCAGGGATTAGCTTTTAATTAATTAAGCCTAGCCACGAAGCCCGACCCAGGGATTATTATATATCATGTAGTGGTGAATGATCGATGTGGGGTTACTACTTACTAGCTTCGGCATCATGCATGTGCTACTCATCAAGAAATAAGGTGTTGAAAAGTAACAAGTTGCTAACCTCAACCATTCACTACTACATAAATTTTTTGTGAGGTGGTTGAAAATGATTTATCGAGGCGGGCAAACCCAACCGCGTAAGACCCATCGTCACTGTTAATTAACAATTTACCGAGGCAGTTGGATTGCTCACCTCGGTAAATCAAATTAAAGAAACAAAAAAAATCCAAGGACAGGCCCGACAAGCCCATCCATGGGCCCACCGAGCCCATCCACGGGCCATCGCCGCCCATCGTCGCCGGATCCCTGAATGTGCCACCGGCGGGCGTGCCGGCCATGCATCCAGCCACCTTCCACCAGATCCATCTTCCACGGGACGTGCTCGCCATGGATCCGCCGCCCGTCCATCGCATCCGGTCGCCAGGGGGCGCCCCGGCCATGGATTCGGCCGCTGGGGAGAGGATTCGGCCACTAGGGAGAGCGCCGGCATTGGATCCATCTGCAAGGAGAGAAAAAGTGAGAAAGGGAGACGCGGGAAGAGAGAGAAGATAGAGGGAGAAAGAGTGGATTCGACCTTGCACCATGCTGCCGCCGGATGCTCCGCGCGCGCGCCATTGGACTGGATCCGCAAGGGAAAAGGAGGGGCTCGGGGACTGGATCCACACCGCCGGCCAGGGAGATTTTCCCTATCTCTAAGGCAAGGGCAGGGCGTGGCACGCTGGCCCCGTAGGGCAGCCGCCGCTCAAGCATCAGCCCGGCCCATTCAACTAGTAAGTAATACCCGTAGCCGCCCACCCTGCAGGCATGTCCGCAGTTCGCAGCGCCCACTGCCCACCGCCGACGCCGCCGCCCACCGCGACCGTCGCCTTCAGCAGCCGCCTGCTGCAACCGGGGCTGACCTGCTTCGTCCGCCTAGCCACCATGGCGCTGGCCGTTCTATTTAGTTGCAACGCCCATGGGGCAGCAGTATGTTCATCAGGATCTTCCGTGGCCATGATCTTGTCCGCCTTTATACACAGATCTTGCGTTGTGGTTTTACATATAATTTATTTATTTATATTTGCATTGTGGTTTTTCAATTGAATTGTCAAGGAAACAGTGGACAAGTTTAGAATACCATCAATTTCGCCTACCAGATATGAGGTAGCATTAGCAGTACAGGCAAAACATAATGCCATTATTTGGGGCCGACCCTAGCTGTGAGGAGTATGATAAACTAAAAATTAATTTTTTTCTGGTGGGGGGTCACCGGAGGAGATTTAACATACGGCATGTACATTTGGGGAGGGGCGATAGGATAAGGGAGAGAGGTAGAAGGAGCGACGGTGAGTGGTGGAGAGAGGAGCCAGTGAGAGAAGAGGGAGTGAAAAAAACCCTAACTCCCTGTATTTATATCATAGACGACTATCGGGCCTTATGTGGGTTTGTTGGACCTCATTCTTTTCTGAGACGGACAACAAAACGTGCTCATCTCCATAAAAACATTTACAGAGGCAGTTGAGTTAGAAAGACCACCTCGGTTAATCGATATTAACCGAAACGGGCATTTAAATTTGCCCACCTCGGTCAATTGATTTTATGTGGCGGTTTTTTATAACCGCCTTGGTTAATAAAAGTGTCTATCTCAGTTAATAGATAGCATTAACCGAGGCGGTTGAAAATTGTGTCAGCCTCCGAGACCTAATTTTAAGTGCCTCCTAAAAGATTTTGTGTAGTAATGATTGTAAGTGTGACCTTGACACGTTAATAATGGGAGCCATGGCGCCACGCTTAGCTTGAACAAGCAACACGGTCAGGCCTTTGACACTGCCTCATGCATGCGTACGTTGCGCAGATCAAAATTAACGGGTTTTTTTAGTACTAACGTGGAAAGTGTTTAACAAAAGGTAATATAGTGTAACTGTACAAAGAAGCGAGCAGGTGTAGCCCAACAAGGGAAGTGACCTTTTTTCGATCAGGATGACGGCGGTCTCTTGTGATTCCGGTTTCCGGGGCCCGGCTTCTGTGGCGGCAGAAAACCACAGACGTGACCCCGGTTCGGTTGGCCGTCGTGGTCTCTCGGTCCCACACTTTTTCTGTGATTTCTTAGGTACTAGCATACACTAACCTTGCTTATCCACTGTGTTTAGATCTCGCTTAAAATAAATTATAGTATTACAAGCTGCAGATAAATTATTGCTTCCTTCATGTGGACTCATGATCTGTGTTTACGAATTACGATATACTCCCTTCATTTCAAATTATAAGTATCTTTGATTTTTTAATATATTTATCGGTACTGATCGTTGTCTTCACCATGCATAAAATTTGACATTGATTTTATGATTTATCTATCTTGAATAAGTTATTCTGTGATTTGTACCACCATTTAGACCGTCCAACCACACCAATCGCACCAGGATCACATCCCGCTTCATCCTGCGCTGGTGGCCTGGTGGGTTCCGGCTTCCGGTAATCACGTTACTGAATTCCCATGCGAACCGGCCAATAATGGTGCGGCCTAGCCTGAATTAATTGCATGGTAACAGACATGCACGTGCTAGTATGGTAATTAGGATGTCAGAGTTACTACTTCGTCTCAAGCCGTTGTAGAAAAAAATTACTATAATAAGAATACGATTGTAAATTTACTAGAATAGTTTCTTTTTTGAAACAAAATTTACTAGAATACTAGTTACTAGAACTCAACGTCTTCATTTACCATAACAATGGAATTCTGATAAAGGTACATTCTGTGACTTTACTATAAACCTCTGTTGATTTACTCTGATATAGGTATCTTTTGCAACTTAATATAATCCATGTTACGATACTCTCTATAGTAGTTACGATAATCTGTTTACTAGACTTGCATATTTCTACTAGATATAATCTGCAGTAGTTACGATATTCTGTTTACTAGATTTCAAATATCAATTTACTATAATATTAAGATCAACTGGCAATTACGGTAATTCAAGTTTTCGAAGCTGATCAATTAAAATGTGGTTACCATAATTTGGCATCGCCAACTCCATGAAAATTTAATACAAAACATTCACCCATGGTCCATCCATAAACAGAGTTGTAACGCAAAAAAAAAGATGCATTTGTGCATCAAAATTAAACAGACACATGAGTACATGAAGGCTATGTGCCTCAAGTTCCATAGAAATCTTCTTGAACATATTCGGTGGATTATGAAGCTTGCTAGACACAGAAGCTTTGACCCAATTTGAGGTACATTTTCTTGCATCTGTAGTGACATAAACATAGAAGGAATCAAAATAGCTTCCATATGAAACCAGATATCATGCATAGATTCTACTTAAAAAAGGACACATGTAGGCAAATCAAGTTTTGGCCACATGCATGCAAATCAAGTATTGCTCCTCTCGACCTCTATATTCTATTTAAAATAGCGACATAGATTCTAGTAAAAATGACATAGATTCTAGTTCTAGTAAAATCACCAACCTGAGCATTGATGGATTGATGTGGTTAGTGCTGATGCTCATGACAACTAGTAGTTACCATAAGATAGTTACAATATTTTGGTTGGCTCAATGCAAGATGTAATCAGGATGAGAAGTTACTGCTATTTGGCCTAGAGGTTTCGAGGAACTAAGTACTATAATGTCTCTAAAGAATTAGAGTAACCACCACACGCGTATTTGGAATATCATCGTAAATAGATTCACATTATTTACGACAACGGTGTTTACAATGAACTACAATAGTAAATGCTGAATTATGAGAATAATGTTGGCAAACTAACTATAATATGCCTGCAGAAATGTGAAATCTGGTACATACATACATATGTTATTGTATAACACCTTCTAGTGATTTTCCATATAGGTGTGTTATGAACTAAGACCCAGTTATTGTATTGCTGTCCTAGGAGGCTACATGAGCGAGCTAGCTTCAGAAATGCATTGGAAAAAACTGAGAAAGATCCACACAATTATAAACAACACTAACATACCATTACCTCTTTGCCTGATCTTTTGCTGCTGCTGTGAATAACAAACTCATTTCTCGAACAGATCTGCACGAATAAATTGATTATCAATCCACATGAAGGGTGAGCAATAGAAAAAAATATGCTGAGAAATTATAAACAACACTAACATACCATTACCTCTTTGCCTGATCTTTTGCTGCTGCTGTGAATAGCAAACTCATTTCTCCAACAGATCTGCACGAATAAATTGATTATCAATCCACATGAAGGGTGAGCAATAGAAAAAAAATATGCTGAGAAATGGACTAGTTACCAACACAACTAGGAATTATCACCAGTCATAACTTACGATTGCATGCCAACCTGATCTGCAGCTGCCCAAAATCAAGCGGAGGCATAGGAAAAAAAGATACAGTTTAATACTCACGGATAAATCAAGCTGGCCATGGACGCAATCAACAATTCGTAATTGTAGATGCAAACACATGAATCCAGTGGCAGATCAAGGTCAAGTCTGAACACCTGACCGGCCCCTCAAATCCTCATGACTAATCAGACAAATGCATGCCATTGTGCTAAAATTATGGTAAATGCATACCATCATGATGAAGTTGCCATAGAAAGATCTGATATGGATCTTTTTTCTGAACACAAGCAGTAAGCAAGCCATGAAATTTACTGAAATATATGATTGCAAGAACAAAAAAGAACTGCAATTGGAATATATCTCTTGCTCCCACTATTGAGGTTCGCAACAATATCCGTCAATCCGGCCTGAAAATTATGAATCGAACTGTACAGCAAGACACTAGTACAGACCAAAAGCAAATTGATTGCATGCTTATCGAGGGATGCAGATTTGTACGGGGCTCACCGCTCACCTCGAGATGACACTGTCACCGCTGGAGATACGACGGATGCTGGGCCGCTGCCTCCTGATGAGCGAGCACTGTTGTGAGGGGCCATCTGCAAGGGGCGAGTCGGCCACGAGGGCAAGCCGCGCGCCGCCGGTCGAGGATAAGGCTGGCTAGGGCCGCGCCGCCGTCAACCGCTAGGGAAGGAGCAGAGGCCATCGCCACTGCTGGCAGGAAGAAGGGACACGCCGCCATCACCGAGGAAGGAGCTGCCGTGGAAGGTGTGGCCGGGGGGCGCAGGGCGAGCCACAACGTCGCCGGGAGCGCCATCCGCCACTGGTTGGGCTAGGAAGCCGCGCGCGGCCAGGGGCCACCGTGCTCGCCGGTTGTCCGTGCGGCCACTCCCATGGGGACACAGATCTGCGCGGGGAGGTTGGGATCTGCCACCGCGCATGGAAGGTGAACGACGCGTCGCTGCGACGGGGAGAGGTCGCCGCCGGGGCAGCGGCGCACCGAGCAGGTCGGCGATGATCGAGCGGGGATGTAGTGGGGGCCAGGGGGCGGCGCCGATGTGCTCAGTGGGTGGGGGCGGATGCGGGCGAGGTCTCGGGACTCCGGGGAGAAATCAACGTGATTGTTTTGATTGTGGGGACAGGATTGGATTGTAGGACCGACCGGCCAAAAGCTCCGCAGCGCAGGGACACTAGTGAGATGATTTTGGTGCCGGAAGGTGGCTCGGTCGGATGGCCTGGCATCACAAAATAAAAAAATAAGATATTCTCTATATTAAAGTAGTAGTTCTATATATATATATATATATATATATATATATATATATATATATAATCCCCCATGAGACGCTGGTTTGTACAAAATCATCACAAAAAAAAAATTCTAGGTACAAAATTATCATTAAGTGTCACGAAATATCTGTAACTTCCGATCATCATCTGAAACCTCTGCTCAAAATAGTCATGTGTCTGCTAGGGATAAGCTATCCCTCAGCCATTGTTTCGTTGTGTAAATATAGGAGAGATAGAGAGCGAGTGAATGGAGGGAGTCGATGGAGCATCGATCCACGGCACAAGGCCTGACACTCACTCCATCCATCCGGTGCATGAAGTTTGTGTTATATATATCCACCAAACTCTAATTCATCGAAGCGCAAAAGCATCAAATTAACCATCGATCATGGCTTCTCTCATAGTGCCTCGCTCTCATCAGCTGCTCAGTCCCGTCGCCGGCGTCCTCCTCCTCGTCATCGATCGTCACCATCGTCATCAGCTTCACGGCCGTCGTCGCCGACTCTGCCGTTGCGTCATCCACACCGGCGCCGACGACCGCCGCCAACAAGCCGATCGAGATATATCCAGGATGCAGCAAGCTGGCGATGCCCAAGAGGTGCAGCTTCATGCTATCAGACTTGATCAACATCTCGGCCGAGACGAAAGCGCTAATCGCGGGGCCCCAGCTTGGCGCCGGGAAGCTCAAGGGCGATTCCTGCATCACGGGGTGCGGCAAGGTCCTCGACGAGGCCACGCCCCAAGCCGCCGCCGCGAAGGCGAACGAGGAGGCGCTGAAGAAGCTCCAGGGGTACCTCACCGCCACGGCCATCAAAACCGAAGGGCCGATGGGCCCCTGCGAGTGTAACTGCCCGGAGCCTTGCTCGAAAGACGAGGCCGCCGCCGTGACGAAGCTCGGCGAGGCCACCAAGTCCATGAGGAACCTAGGGGACCTGCTCGAACTGCTGTTCCAAGGCGTCGGGAAAGCCGAGGCAGCAGAGGAGGAGAAGTCCATGGATAGCGGCGTCCTCCACGTGTCCTGCGGGCTGACGAAACAACCTCAGAAGTGCATCGACGAGCTGTCGGCGCTGAGAAAGACGACGAACGAGGCCGAGGACAAGGCCTGGGAGCTAAAAACCTCCCAGGCGAGGCCGGCGCCGGCCATCAACAAGTTCATGGACGAGTGCGGCGCCGCCGTCAGAGACCTCAACGAAGCAATTGAGATCGCGGAGATTAAGGTCACGGATCTGGCAGACATACGTGCCACCATCCGTTCCTACATCCAGGGGGGTGGCAAAAACCCACCGCGCTGCAAGTATTCGTGCCCGCCGCCGCCGCCGGAGAAGCCGTGCACGGTTAACGAGACCGCCGCCGTCGACGAACTGAACGGCATACACGATGCGTGGGTTGCCGCCGACAAATTCCTCACGGAATTACTGCCTCCAGCTGAGGTCAATGGTAAAGAGGACCCAAAACCAACTGAGGTCAATGGTAAAGAGGACCCAAAGAAGAAGTAATATACATCCGTCTGTGGGATTGTATGTTTTTTTAATAATGACCGATGGTCTGTAATCGGATACTTGCACTATGTATACGGTTCTAAGATTCATGATGACATAGGTGATGGATAACTATGAACCTATTTTGCTAGGCCCATGGCCCATGGTTCATATGCAATGTGACTATTAAGGAGGTTATACAGTTTATTTTTGTAATATTTTAATTTTTAAGGCTACCAGTAATAGGATTAATTTTTACTTTTTTAGTAATAAATAAATAGCATTTTTTATTTTTTTGTCAACATTGTTCCAGAGAAATAAATATAGGTGCCAAACTGAAAAATTAATGTACACAAATGTTATATCATCATAAGCAAGAAATAGAAATTCGATATTACAATTTTACCAGCAGTAGAATACCTGATTTCTATGTGAAGCAAGAAGGATGATCAATTTTTTATAGGTCTGTTCTTGTACTTTTTTCAGTTACCCAGCCAGACATCTAAAAAAAACTCTATGATGCGCAACACTAAACAAAATTTTAGTTTGTACTATTAAAGTGGATTATGTATCATGAATAAACCTGAAAGATCTATCATAGAATATATTTTTATAATATGTATAATTTATGTCATAAATGTTGTTACTTTTTTTGATAAAGTTGGTTGAAGTTTAAAATTTTTTGACTAGTATGGTTTTTAGAATTTACTATTTTTAAGGACTGAGGGAGTAGCCTAGCTTTTTTACTTTTTTTTGTTTGCAGGCGTGGAGCTCACGTCTGCGGTTTTGTGCTGCTGCCCACCAAAAACTGGGAGCGCCACCACAAAACTGATGGCACAGTCACCCGAAACACACACACACACACACACACACACACACACACAGAGCGGAAACACACTGACACACACACACACACACACACACACACACACACACACACACACACAAGAGTACCTGACCACCGTCATCCTCATGAAAACTTATTAAATTTGTCGTGTTGGGACTTGCCGACTTGGGTTGGGATACAGTCACGGATCGGAGTCACCGACTCACAGCAGTCAGAGACTCAGAGTTCACAAAAACATAATAAATTTGCGTGCACGAAGCACGATTGCCAAATGTTGGGTTTCTGTAACCCACATCACAGCACGAAGATATATACAAAATAAAATCCCTATGTTTGGTTTCTGTAATTACCTTGGCTCACCTGCACGTTGGTTGCGCTTAATAATTAAATAAAACGCAGCTAACCCCTGATGCTGATGGCATGAGGATCGATGGACCTGCAAGAAGGCCGGTGAAGTTTTTTAGTCCCATGCACATGGTCTCAAGCGACGTCTGTCTGCAGGCGTGCAGCAGAGCAGGACTCAGGACTTAGGACTCAGGAGTGGATAGGAAAGCTTGGTCCCCTGGTATCTGTCAAGAACGAGGAGGCCAGCCGGTGAGCGGCAACGAACGGCATCTGTCCTGAAAACCATGTCCGCGTCCGCCCGCCGTTTCTCCACCGTCCACCGATCGTTTGGGTGGGTCCCTGATGCCGCCCGCCTATAAATCCCCGGCCTCCCCGGCGGCGTCTCTTCCGGCAACACACATCCATCGTACTCCTCTCGTGCTTTCAGTTTCTCAGTGCCACTCACTGCTACCAGAGCTGCTTCTTTCCTCTTAGACAAGACAGCGGCCTAGCTTTCTTTGCTACTACTGCTTGACGGAGCTAGAATTTGAACATAAGGGGTGCGTGTAGACGGGCAACAATCATGTGTATAAAAAATTAAACAGAAAAATTAAACAATAAAGGTATATATAACATCCAAATAAACAATTGTGATAAAAAAGCTGAAAACTAAAAAATTAAGGGAAATTAATTAGTCTTAGGCCTCTAACCTTCACCCGATCAATCTAATTCTTTGGCAAAAAAATCATGATAGAAAGTACTTAAACGTGGTCAAAATTAATTAGTACTAGATCCTAAATGATAAATGAAAAACAATCAATTGCTTGTTGTTTAGCCTTGGACAAGACAGTCACTTAAATAGATAAAATAGTCATTTAAATGGACAATTAAACGGAAACATCGTACCACTATGTAGAATTTAAATGTATTACACGGGCTAAACCACCGTTTAGAGAAATAATGGTACGAACATAGGAGATAAGAAAAATAATAGAAAGATTAATGCTAAATAATATAGATCCTATTAGAGATCAATTCAGAAGGATTAAACAAGAAAAACAATGATTTTCAATTAACTAGCTATTTAGAGTGTGTGCTATTAGGACAAACTAATGTTAGGTAGGCCTAATTTTTATAAAGAAAAATTTTAGGAAGTGTATTATCGAGTTACGGAAAGGTCGGAGGTGCCTAGCCCCACTCAACTCCCTTCCCTCCACCACTGTCTGCAAGTCCAAGTCATCTTCACCACGACCCAAGATATTGACGGTGAGCCGGGCATCCCTTGACCGCTCGCAAGGTACATGTGTGTACGCACAAAAAAGCGTCCTTGAAATCAAAGAGCTATGTATGTACACTGACTTGACCGACGCTTGTGTGTATGTGTGCAGAGGCAACTCTTGTCGAGCTAAGGTGGCAGCCGTGGCAACTATCGCTCCGCGATTCCCACCGTGAGTGTTCACTTTTCATCCATCAAAAATCTCCTATAAAATAAGGTTTAGACTAGTTCACGTCTAATCGCCATATAGCCCTATCTCTAACTTACAGTCTCGTTTTGCTACCATTGTTTCAGCTGGCGAGCGTGGGCTAAGGCTAACATCAACCCTGCCGGCCAGACACTTATCATCTCACCAGTTGCTGTGATGGCATATTTTATAGCTGCCGACAAGAAGATCCTTTCACTGGCAAGGTAGCACTCGTTTGAGGAAGCTCCTAAGCACCTCAAGAACACCTCCTTCCAGGGCACCGGTCGCCTGCACCCGGTCTTCTTCAGACCATGAGATAAGACATCTATCAAGCTATAAACTGCTAGGCTGATGTACGCTCTAGTAGCGCATAAATCGTCGCTGCTTGTAGTCCAGTAGTATACATGGTGCTGAAATTACTCTGTGGTCCTCAACTATGGAATGAATATGGTAAATTTAGTTAAGCTGGGCCACTAGGCTAAGGCCAACTGTGGAGAAGAGGGAGCACGATAGCAGGAATGGACTGAGGAAACGGGGCACTGAGCTGGGCTCAGGCCAGTGGGCTGACATGGGGAGAAAAGGCGCCGGGATGGGCTGAGACCGGAAAAAGGCCTGAAACAAGGAAGAAAAAAGATTAAAAAGAAAAATGTTTTTCTTATTTTAATTAATGTAGGCAGGTTTAAATTCACTCCCACACATAGGAAGTCGAACCCAGTTCTACTTGAAGCTACTTATTTGCTCTAACCACTAGGCTAGAGGCCCTTTCGTAGGGTTAACTATTCTTTAGAATTTTTTTTTTTAAAACGTTTAAGTTAAAATCTAAAATTTTTGTAACTATTTTTTAGATATACCTTAAAACTATTTTAAATATTTGATCGTTTTCAAGCCCTCATAAAATCTATTTTTAAAGTATCATTTTAGCAGTAGAAATCCAATTTTCAAAGTAAAAAACACTTTAAAAAATTAAATTGGAACCACAATTATTTTAGAATATATTTTAAGCTATTTGAGAAATAAGGCCCTTTTATAAACACATTTAGAATGCATTTAAAAGACCTTTTCAAAGTTAGATTAAACTTAATTTTAGAACCACTTTTTTTTGAATTGAATTTTGAAGCTTTATTTTAAAAAATAGAACAAAATCTAATCTTGGGATAGTAATTTTTTTTTAAAAAAATCACACAACAAAGCTAATGTAAAGTAATTAATGCAAGCAAAGGTGATCATATTAACTTGTAAAAATTTTGTAAAACCACATTTTTACTCTTTTTTGAGTTATCAACAAAAATAAATGAATCTTGAAAATTTAGAAGAAATATTAGATCATTTATTTATTATTTTTCTATTTACAATTCAAGATGAAAATTTTAAGGTGTGACAAGTCGAGTAGCTGCAATCTATCGAAGCCTTGGTAGAGCCCTTTGCCGATAGGATAGATCTAGCTTACTTGTTTAAGTACTCGAATACACTGGCCTGTGTGGGTGAAAGTCTAATCACCATCATTGTTTGGATTTCATTTGAGTTTCTATTTCTTGGACACCATACGACTTAGACCATGTCCTAGGACTGGCCTCGATGGTTTGCTGGTAGATCTTTTGTTTAGTAAGATGTTGGAATGACAAGTCAACTTTATAGTTGATAAGATTTTCATTTGAAATCATTGAAGATCCAAAAGAATTAGATTTTGAAAATTCAAATTATTTGAATTTGTCAAACGATATGGATGAAAAATACGACCTATATAGAAGTTATAGTACTCAACGAGACCTAGAATTTATAGTTTAATTTTAATTTAAAATTATTTATATATTGAAATACTTAAAGATTTGTTTTGAAGTTTTTTTAGAAAAAAACAGGTTTCTCCTACTTTTGTATTTCAAAAAGCAAATAATAGAGCGTTTGAGTACTGTGGTTAGGCATTCCCGCCTTACAAGTTTTGCCTTAAGGCACCAAATCTGGGATAAGCACACCACAACCAACAATCTGTTCACCTGACTCAGAAAGGTTCACAATGCCATTTCCTAGAGCAAACTCTGGAGCTGCTCAGTTTGCTAGCAGTCGTGTTGTCAGCTGCAATCCTGTTCGAGTCCAATCGCGTCAGCAACACAGACCACAATCGCCTGCGACTCTTGGCGGCAAGTGCCAGATCGAGACGTGTACGAGCGCGTAGCTCAGTGGCAAGCGACTCAGGTGTGAGCGCTGCCCACCCGAGTTCGATCCCTGGGATCGCAACTCGGGTGTCTCACCGGGGCTTGCCTCCAAAATAAATTTCGTTGCCTTCTCACATGGTACCATAATGGTCAGAACGACGTGCCCGTCGTCTACGGAGCTGCCTTTGGTGACTCCGTCGATCTCGCGAAGGACGTGATCTTCAAAGCTGTGTGTAGTTGTAGGTCTTAATATGTGCGTAGGGGTGTGAGTGTGTGCGTGTGTGGGTGGGTTTGTGTGTGTGCGCACATGTTCAGATACTACAGCTGTACTCAGTTAAGAGAGGCATAAAAAAAAGTGCCAGACGTTCGTTCAGAGAAGCCGTCAACAGTCAAGACTCACCCGAGTCAATGGCTGGATCAACAAACTAGTAATGCAACGCGTATTGCCGCCTCTCGCAGTCAGCGTCAGCCTTGCCCGCCATGACACGGCGATGATGCGGTAAGTTCCGCCAGAACAGAAAAAACCACTGAAAGCCCGCGATAAAGAGGCCTTTCCATATATACACACACATCTGCCCAAGGGCGAACACGATATCTAACTAGGAAAGGATAGGCTAAATCTCTCCCGTTGCCGCTGCCCAGAGCCCCAGACTCTCTGTGATCGAGCTAGGAATTGCATAGACGACGCATGGCTTGGTCATCACTACTCGTTACAGGTAAGTTCATGCTACTGCTACCCGTCGATCTTGTAGACAGCAAGTGATCCAAGATTAGACTGTGTCTGCTACTCTGCTTTAGTGATGCAAGCGGGTATATTAGGTTGTTTCAATCAACCGTAAAAAAAAAAAGAGTCTATTTGTAGGCTCGCAGATAAACAACGCTTGCATCTCCGCTTAGTTTGCTTAATAATAAGTAACTACGCACATAGATGTAAAGATACAGATGTATACCTACCATATAACTCTAATGACCATATATATATGAGATGAAAAGATGGGTATACCTCACTGCTACAAAACATGATTTTTTTTTAGTGACGCCTCTTATTTTCTAGAGATGTCTCTTTTTTTTCTCAGGATGGTTTTATCGAGAACTGTCATTAAAAACTGGTTTTAGCGATGGGCCTGTCTCTAAAGATTACCAGAAAAATCAAGTGGTTGGATAACCACTTTTAATAATTCTGAGAATTCATACCTACTATGGATTATCTCTTAAATTTGTCACATCTAGGTTTAGTCAATCATAATTAATTTTCTTAAGGTTTGTTTGGTCGCTACAGTTGTTTTAGCCTATTGCGCCACTTGTCATACGCAACTTCATGCCTAGCTTTGCCTAATCCTTAAGGCTTTAGAACATCTCCAACAGCTCCCTAAAATAACCTGGTATTCTTATAAACTTGGCAAAACCATAAAAATCTCTCTCCAACAGCTCCCTAAATCAACTTTATATTTTTCCCAACTGCGTATCCAACCCCTCCGCGCGCGCAAATGTCCGCACTGCCAATCTCGCGCGTATCGCACCCACGCTCCACTTGCATACGGACCCGCCCCCGCCTGCACCAACGCCATGCCACCACGTGGCCCGGCCTGCATGCACTACCGCGTGCGCCCTGCCTGCATGCGGTCCCGCTCGCGCCCGCACCAATGCCATGCCGCCATGTGGCCCGGCCTGCGCTCCTGCCCGCGCTGCCTGCGCTCCCGCGAGGGCCCGCACCAACGCCATGCCGCCACGTGGCCCAGCCTATGCTGTCTCGTTTCATTTTTTTTTATTTTAGCAAGTGAGTTTTAAGGAGTTGTTGGAGATAAGTCTTTTTTTTACTTGCCAAATAAAATAGCAACTTGCTAAAACTCAAGATATACTAAGTTAATTTTATCAAACTCTTGGAGATGCTCTAAGTGGCCCTTTTTCTTGCTAGAAATAGAAAGTAGAGCAAAACTGAAAGGATTCAAGGTAGAAATAGTTGTTAAACAAAATCCACGATCCACATCGAAGGTATAGATGGGGCATTCAGTTGCCATTATAAAAGAGGTCACCCACTCTCCCTTAATCATATTGTATTTTTCTGGTAGTCTTAGGGTGTGCTTGGTTCTGAGCGGGACTTTTCTCCCCTCGCCTCGCTTAATTGGCAAGCTAGAGCAAAAAGGTGCTTGCCAGCCCAAGAGAGCCAATTTGGTTCTCGCCTAAGAAATCAAGCAAAGAGTGCAAGACATCCAAACGTGTTTACTCTAGTTCCTAGCTCGGCGAGCCACGGTGTTCTGCAAAAAAAATCAAGCACGCTCTTAGTTGCTCAGTGATGCACTGATATGTAAGTATGTGAATTATTTGCTTGTTTCACTACCTCAGGCAATAAATTATTATTGCTACTTGTGGTGGCCTCCCTGTCCTTGGAGCATTGTGCAGGAGCTGGTCTGTCCTTGCCTGACTGCCAACGCAAATGCGGTGACATAGACATCCCTTATCCTTTTGGCATCAACGGTGCCTGCTCCCGGGAGGATGCCTTTAGTGTCATATGCGATGAGGAAGAACAAGTGCTATATCTCGGGAAGAACAAGAGCCTTAGAGTGTTGGAAATCAACTTACCGCGGGGCGAAGTCCGAGTCGAGAATCACATAGCAAGTAGCTGCCAAAACCATACTGACAACCCCAACTTCTCAGAAGTGCATCAGCCTATCTTCAGATTTGACAGCCCTTATTTCGCTGTTTCCAGCGCCAAGAACAAACTCACAGCAATCGGGTGCGCTACGGTTGCAATCTTCTATGGCCAGAATGAAAACCAGCTTACTGGATGCGCATCGTTCTGTGACAAGAACGGTATTGACAACAACACACAGTGCACTGGCATGGGCTGTTGCCAGGCTTCCATCCCTGACAACCTCAAGTATTTGGACACCTTATTCGCAGCAGTACACCATATAAACTACAGTCGTGTCTGGGAATACAGCCCGTGCAGCTAAGCTTTTATCGTCGAGCAAAATAGGTTCAATTTCAGTGCCTCCTATGCCAAAGCAACAAGCTTTAGAGAACTGTATGGAGCTAACCACACTGGGGTCCCTATGGTGCTGGATTGGGCTATTGGTACTGGAACATGCCATAATTACAGCACGATAAATTATACATCATATGCCTGCGTCGGCAAGAATAGCGAATGCATTGACACGCCCAATGATCTGGGGTATCGCTGCGCTTGTTCTCGAGGCTACTTGGGCAATCCCTACACTGTCGAAGGATGCCAAGGTCAGCAGCATACCTTTTTTTCAGCACACTCAACTTTCTTTTGTCTTGGTACTGATATGATATTTGTGAAGTTACATGTTATGTTACTGCACCTTAGATTCACATTGAAGGTTTGACTGACGACTCTTAACTTGCTTATTAAACTGCAGATATCGATGAGTGTGCTTCTCCGGACCTGTATTGCCATGGCACATGCATTAACACTTTTGGAAGCTATGAATGTTCATGCAGACCAGGAACTCAAAGCAAGGATCCTAAGAGCACACCTTGCACCCCAATTCCTAGGGCCAACCAGAAAATTCAATTGATTTTTGTGATAGGTATGTTTTGCAAAAAGAGTTTCTGTACATAATACTAACTTTTGTAGAGTTTTATCTATGTTTTTACTAAATCCTAAACGTCATTCATATGGTTTTTATGTTTTTCATGTTCCTATATGTTGCATCACCCCTAATGGGGCTGTCTTTTATCTATTATACCCAATTGTAATTCTGCTACTTGAACTAACAATTGTAATTCTGTTACTTGAACTGATAATCATTCTTCATTTCTAGGTATTTCCATCTGCTCGATTTCTACCATCATCTGTATCTCCATTGTAATCATGAAGGAGTGTCAAAAAAGAAAGCAGGTGAAAGAGAAGGAGAGATTGTTCAAAGAGAATGGTGGTCAAATGTTGTATCAGCAAATCCACTCTAGACAAATTGACACAGTGATATTATTCACAGTAGAAGATTTGGATAAGGCGACCAACAATTTCGACAAGAGCACAGAACTTGGCACAGGGGGCCATGGTACTGTCTATAAGGGCAATCTGAGTGATGAAAAGGTAGTGGCCGTGAAACGCTCAAAGATTATCAATATGACCCAAGCTGAAGAGTTCATTCAAGAGATTATTATACTCTCACAAATCAATCACAGGAATGTGGTAAGGCTTCTCGGTTGCTGCTTAGAGGTTGAAGTCCCCATGCTTGTGTACGAATTTGTCCCAAATGGTACTCTGTTTCATTTACTCCATAGTAGCTACAACGAAAGACCACCTGTGCCACTCGAAGTTCGCCTCAGGATCGCCCAAGAGTCTGCTGACGCACTTGTGTATCTGCATCTCAACACCGAGCATCCCATAGTCCATGGCGATGTCAAATCTCTAAACATTCTCCTAGATGAAAACTACACGGCAAAAGTGACCGACTTTGGAGCATCAAGGATGCTTCCCAAGGATGCAGACCAGTACATGACAATTGTACAAGGAACTCCTGGTTACCTAGATCCAGAGTACCACAAGGAGCGGCAGCTGACCGAGAAGAGCGATGTCTATAGCTTTGGGGTTGTGCTTCTAGAGCTGATCACAGGGAAGATGGCTATATACTCTGATGGTCACAAGGAAGGAATAAAACTTGCATCATCGTTCATGCTGGCAATGAAGGAGAACAGAGTAGGAGACATGTTGGACACTAGTATAATGGGTGTGGGAACTGAGGAACTGCTCCAAGAAGTTGCAGAGCTGGGGATATGGTGCTTGAGCGACAAGGGGGAGGAGAGGCCTTCCATGATCCAAGTAGCCAACAAGCTGAAAGCTATTCGGAGCAGATGGAGGGAGCTATTATTGCTGTTGAAGCATAATGAAACTGAACTCCTTATTGAGAGGTCAGCAGCTGTGGCCTCAGCAGAGCCGTTGCCTAGCATGTACTGTACAGCGCCAATGTTAGGAAGGGATATATAGAAACACCATATGTAGGCCATGACCATGCATGCTAGTAGCAAGTAGCAACACTTATGTTAGAATACGTATATGGTGGCTTACCATATGATGCGCTTTCATCTATAGATGCAGTCATGTTTCACGATTAATATCCTTCCTTTATATTAAAAAAATAGATGCTGTGCAGTCAACCCACTTTATTTTTGCATTGGTATCATGACATGTGTAACATTTGTATATTTTCTCCGAAGACATTCTCTTGCAGACACAGGCATAGAGCAGGGTCCACCCAAGCAATCCAACCACATAAATGGCTGAACATCCTATACTCCTATAATTCTAAGACCCACTAAAGAGTCTCCTCCAATCAAAAATTAGTATTTCTAAAAAGTGATGTATGATGATGTCATCAAAGAGTTACCTCCACTTAATCTTAATTATCTCCCACTAAGTATTTTTTGAAATCCTATACTCCTACCTAAGACCCACTAAGGAGTCTCCTCCAATCAAAAATTAGTATTTCTAAAAAGTGATGTATGATGATGTCATCAAAGAGTTACCTCCACTTAGTCTTAATTATCTCCCACTAATTATTTTTTGAAATAGAAAAAAAGTCATAGCATGTAAACCAAATATCGTAATTAAAATCCAATTGCACCATGGTGTTCCTCACAATAAACTCTTCAAAACAAGACCCCATATGAATATATTTCGATAACTTTTTATGATTCACTAATGTCGAGTAATAGATGAGCTGCGGATGAGACTTTTTTACGTACTATCATTATCTATCTTTATCGATTGAGACTCATGGTCATGGATGTCATAGCATGTAAACCAAATATCATAATTAAAATCCAATTGCACCATGGTGTTCCTCACAATAAACTCTTCAAAACAAGATCCCACATGAATATATTTCGATAACTTTTTATGATTCACTAATGTCGAGTAATAGATGAGCTGTGGATGAGACTTTTTTATGTACTATCATTATCGTCTTTATCGATTGAGACTCATGGTTATGTATGATGTATTGCGTTGTTTCATTTAGTTTGATTTCACTTTTTCATCTCTTTTTCTATGTGTTGTCAAGTAGTCATGTACAATTTTATAAAATTTAGATTTTATATTTTAATACTTATATGATCTTTTGCACAATAGCAATTAGCGAAGAAAATACGTATTGTAATTTATGAGTTGTCCAATAGTTAAGTTGTCTAATAGCAAGCTTTTTAAATTATACCTAAAATCAGTTCTAAATATTCCATACGTTATAATGTACTATGAGAGCTATTACTTTGCTAAATCCCGCAGCAACGCGCGGGGAATTCCTCTAGTTCACAAATAGGAATGGAAAATGGAAAAAGATATCAGAGTTATCCGACATTTGTATCCGCTAAACTTGTAATATGGATATCAATATTCATATCCCTTTCTAATATCCCTTTCTAATATGGACACTAAATGGATATATCTGAATTTGTTTTTCTATATTTTTTTCAATTTGGTTCCAAATACATATTTGACAATATCCAAGAATATTCATGTCTGCAAAGAAAACAAGAGTATTTGTATACGTATCTAATTCCAAATACATATTCGACAATCTCTCCATAGCTAGCAACCAATTATTTTATTTTATTATTACTAATGATACAATGAAACCATGTAATAGTATATTTATAAATACATTTTAGTACTAATTTTAAAAGTATTAATGATACGTAAATATTAGATTATTTTTCATATTTGTCTGTTTAATGTAAACCTAATATATTTGTTGTTTAAATTATTTAATACATTATTTTATTATTTCTTGATGGAAATTATTTTATATAACTTCATGATAAAATATTTAGATAAATATACTAAGGATATTTACGCAATTCAACTCAAAGTGTATATTGTTAAATTCAACATATATGAATAAATTTTGAATTTTATTACTAAGTTAATGAATAATCAAAGAGAAGAACTAAATGAAGTATACTTCAAATCTTTAATATCAGATAAAAAATCTCTAATATAAAAAGTAAGCTAATTTACAATGGATAATAACTAATAAAATAATAGATCAAGTAAAAAATCAATAAAATGGTAGAAAACAGTAGCTATTTTGCTTTAATCATTATTTTTGGAATTACAAAATTATTAAATAAGTAGAGATTAAAGCATTTGTGTATACAACACTGACAAGGATAGCCTATAAAAACAATATAGTTATTAATAAATATTTAATAATTAAATCTACATTTGAGAGATTAGTTTTATATTTATATTAAAAAATATTCGTATCTATATTGAATTCCAATTAAAACGTGACAAAAGATGATATTAAGATTCGATTCCATACGAATCTGATATGTTTTCATCCATATATTCACAAGCTTGTGATGGTAGTTGTCGTTGGGACACACTATGCCAAAACAGCACAATGAAGACACCCATTTTAGTATAGAAACAATATGTCTCCATGTGAAATCAGAGATGCGCCTAGTTGAAACGTGGCTCTGATGGCGCTGGCTCAAAAATTTAGATTCTTCGGGGGCACATATATATATATCACATAGACGGCTCGCGTCCCTGCCTCACCACTGCCGCTCCAGTGAGTGGCGGGTTGACGGGTTTGATCCGGGCCTCCTGGGCCGGTATCACCCTCCCCCCTCCAGAACCTGGTTCAGCTCGGCTTCGTTGGCGGGCAACACGAAGACATCCAACGGTGTCTCCGGGGGCTTCGTGTCCATCGCTCTCGCTCTGGCGTGGTAGCCGCGGGCTGGCTCCCCCATGGCGTAGCGATGGGCGCCCCCTGCCTACTCACGGTCATTGGCAGCATGGGTGAAAACCCCGCCCGGCCCTCGCGGCTGGGTCTGACGACGGTGGCGTGTTAGCATCATTACCTTCTTAAAGGCGTCGTCGTCCGCTCGCCGACCGCTGCTGGGGGCCCATTCGAGAGCGAAAGCTCCCTGGGGCACACCGTCAACGGAATTGGCGCCCGAGGGCGTCATCTCCTTCTTGAAGGCTCCGTTGATGCACCCTCGAAGCGCCCATGAGACGCCGAGCCCTGCCTCTGCCGGTTCGCTGTGACCATGAAGCTTGAATTCTAATCCATTGTTGGGCGTGGTGTCGGGCTCTCTCTTTGTTCTTTGTGTTGTTTTATGTTTGTGGTTGTGTTTGTGCCGTCACTGTCTTTGTGGCATTTGTTCGTGTCGTGTTGTACCTGTCGTTCTTTCGGCCCCCTTCTTCTTAACGAAAATGTCACGTGAAGTTGTGTTCGACAAAAAAAAATACACGTCTATGGGATATGGTGACGCATCGAGGGAAGGAAGGCCGAAGGCGCCGCTTTGACCTGACGGCCCGCCTAGGCTAGCCCTCCTCTCCACGTCGGTGGCAATTTCGCCGTGGGTCCATAGAAGTTTACAGACGACTTTGTGGTCCGAATAATAAATGGCGTTTAGTTATGGCAGAAACAGTCTTGACAGCATGATCATCAACTACCCTGATCGAGACGCGATGCCTTACTTCTTCGCTAACAATAAACAAGCGAGGGCAAGTATATAGAAGTAGAGCGCAGAGCGGCATGGCGTTGGTGATCGATGAATTCCGTGCCGTGGAAGTGGAACGGCAATTCCAGGCATCCCTTGGAAACATCGTGCTTGTAAAACAGTAGCTTGTCAGCTTGAGCGCCGCACGTAGCTAGCAAGTACTCCTACCCGCTGCTGCTGCTGCTGGACGTCTCTTCGCCGGCGTCGCCCTATGCTGCCTATTCGGAGCACAAACGGATCGCAGACACGACGCATGGCTTGGCCATCACTTACTACTGGTAAGATTTCATATTAGTATATTAATTACCCCTCGTGCAGAGGATAATATCAAATTTATGGGATGTGTTCCCTGTAATCTTGTATCCAGTATTTCTGAACAAATTCTACTAGAGCCTACCAAAACGATACGTTTTGCCTGTGTGCAAGTAGCCAATTATAGGAACTCTCTTCTCTACAAATAAAAAGAACAAAGAGGAGACAATTTTTTGTGCGGTAACTTTTTTTGGTGCTGCCACTCCCCATCCCATGCGATCTTCATGTCTTCCTCTCATCTTCACGTCATGGCAAATATAGAAAGCACTTTGATTAAAATAATCACACCTCCTTGCAAACATGGAAGTCTCTACACGTGATTTCCTGCCTTACTCTCATCTTCACGTGTGCATGCATGGAAGGAATTGTTGGATGGAAAATGGAAAATAACTTCCGGATGGAAAGAAGCAATCACGGCATGCATGGATGGAGAGGAACGTCCAGCCTCAAATCTTGGATCCAATCAAATCAGTCAGCTCTTGCGCTTGCCGCCGATGCAACCATGCGCCGTGCGATGCGATTATCGTCCGTCATGCAAGCAAGCAACAAGGGCACAAGCAACCGCGTACTGTGCAATTTGATTACTGTCCATCGTGCAAACAAGCAACTCGGCGGCGTAAGTGCTCGTGAAAAAAACAATCTTACATTGCTGAGACAAATAGGAAGGAAGGAAAGCGGACGTCCATTCGGGCGTAATTATTACTCGTGAAAAATCTCATGTTCCCCGGCCAAATAGAAAATGAAGAAAACGGACATGCAAAAATATATATATTACGTAATCGCTTGTCAAAATATACACGTCACTTCCTTTTCCTAAAATCACAGTACCTACAAGCAAGTTCGAGCGACAACCACACATAAAAGAGATAGGCAAGATCAGATGCCATACTAGATGACATAGCTTGGTTATAACATTCGTCGTCGACCTCTAGGACACCATCGCACTCATAGCCACCGAGCCCAACACTTGCACAGGCGACTTCACAATCCAACAACAGAGACGATCCTCTTCCTCCAGCAGTCGTAACAACATGACGTGCAGTACGTCGAGGGACCGCCCAAAGAGAGCATGTCCTCACTAAGGACGCTGCTCCTGCCGAGTCATCATCACATCATACGTTTTAGGAACATGTTCATGACGTGTGTATATGTAGTCGTTGTTTAATTAGCTAGAATTTTATACTGTTGGATGGAGGCGGGTGCTGCTCTAAAGGTCAAGCTCCTTCGTCGTGGATCGGGGATCGTTCGATGCATGACTCCTGTGTTTGTTGTGTAATCGTTTCCTGCGTGGATGAGTCTGGTCTGTGCTTTGGTCAGACTGTCTCCAAGAGACGGGATGCAAACACGCGACCCATACATGCATTTGGGTCACGCAAAGCAATGAGTCCCGCACCCTTTTACCTTGCTTCTCCAACAGAAGCCCATGCCGCAAAATCCGGACCTGGACTCCTCTCTCGGTCCCTCCCACGCTTGCTCCTAGGCACCGCCGTTTCGCCGCAGCCCGCGCCACTCCCCCGCAGCTCCTCCTCCGCGACCTCCCTCTCTCTCTCTCTCGCAATCTCTCTCTTTCACCTCATCCTTCCACCCGGTGGCTGCTGCTGGAGGGCGGATCTGGTGACCGGTGGGCTTCGCCGGCGGCTAACGGTTGGCTCCGGTGGGAGAGGGTGGATCTTGGCGCTGGGGCGGATCCCAGCAACGGCGGCTCCCGGGCTTGGCCATCGGGCGGGCGGCATGGACCGGATTTCGGCGAGCATAGCTTCAAGTGCGGCGCACCTCGCCGTCTTCGTGCTTCACCCCAACACCTCCTATATGGGCCCACCTATGTGAGCGCCCGAGATTTGCATCGTGGGAGAGAAACGCTTCTTTGCCCTGGCTCGCGTCGTACCCAAAATGGGTTCGTTGTCTACTCCCGTTGGCGGCGGGTTTTGAGGACGCAAAGCCTGTGCCAACACATTTTTAGGTTTGGATCACCGTTTGCATCCTCTGTTGAAGCCAGTCTTATTTGATGCAAATTAGATCGGATCGGCCCCTCATCCATGCAATCACATAAAGATGCATGTACAATGTTTTGGGAGCTGCGACATCGTTCTTTGTGACTATTAATTTCACAAATTTTGCTTTTGAGACTAAATGACACTCCGAATATCAGTATCTATTATCTTATCATGCGATCCATGAGATTTTAGTATAAAAAAGTTGTCCCAGTAGCAACGCACGGGTACGCTACCTAGTATATAAGAAGAAACGACATTTGGGCAGGACCAGGTATAGGAACTAGGAGTAGCCAACTTTCCTGTATCCAGTCATATGCAATAAGAACTAGGAAGCCGGAAGCCCTGGTGAGACACAAGCAAGCATGTACTTCTTTTGGTATGATAATAAAATATAGTAGCGATGATCTTAGAAGTATGCCCGGCCATCTCAAAAAAAAAATAAAATGAACCATTATATATGGTTGTGGCTCTTGTTGAATTTACATCACTTCCGTAAGCCAGCAGCTATGTGAATGCCTACTGAAAGGGAAGTAACTAAGAGTTCATTATTACAAAACAGTTACAATTAGGGTGTACTAGTCTCTCAACCGTGTGCCAGACGGGCTAAAATTTTAAAATATATACTTTATAATATATCTAACAGTAAATAATTTTTATACTAAATTTTATATTTTATATTTTATTTTTTACAAAACAGACATAATAGATACTTCATACTCTATATCAATTACTGCAAACTTATTAATTATTTTTTGCAAGACATTGTTTTATATGTCTTCCATCATTTATATTTTTACTTTCTATTAGCTTGATTTATATTTATTATGAAACCTTGAATCTAAATTATAATTTTCTAAAATTTTTGTCTTATTAATTATTATATTTTTATCATGAACTTAAAACTCTTGCACTTAATGTATCTTTCACTATCTCTCTTGTTTGCACTTTTTAAAATAAGTAATTTAGGTCATAAAGTATGTTTACTAAATAGCATAAGTAATCATTTGAATCTTGCATCATGATACTTGAGGTAAGTGGTAGAGCTTGAATCTTCGATGTGTATAGCATTGTTAATCTTTAAAAAAATTTAACAGTTAAGTCATATAATATTTTACTTTTCATGCTAAAATAAATTATAAAGGTTAGACAAATATATATACACAGAAGTGGTATCTCCCATACTTTCAATATGATTGAATTTTCCTGTCAAGAAATTACATGAAATTATATATGTAGTCTGGTTGTAGTACAAATATAAAGATGTCAAATGTTTAGTTAAAATATATTAGTATATCTAAAGAAGCAACCTAAATAAAATATATTTCATGATTACTAATATGAGTTTAATATGAGCTTTTAAGGAAATATTTTTTTGCTAAAATATAACTTATATATTTATCATTGATGCATGTTGGCACATCATATATACTTACTTCAATCAAATATTAATATTAACAACACATACATTCTTTATGATTATTTATATAATTTTAACTATAAGTTCTTGACAATGATTAAATATAGATTTGCAAGAACATTTAAACATTTAAATAATAAGATAGAAATTAGGTTACATAGATCATCTATCATAATAAGAGTACATCAGTAATTAGATATAAATTTTTACTTTATATTATTTTATTACACAATAATGGAGTTAGATAATTATTTAGGAATTAAAATAGATCCAATAGCTAGTGTTATTAATGATAGTTTTGAAGGAAAATATTAGTAGTGAATAGGTTAAACGGTATTGATGATCAAATGCTTCAAATTTTTTGTGAGAACTTTTAGGTTCTATATTTTATTTTCTTATCATATCTCATGAGGACTAATGTGGAGGCTTCATTAGAGATATCTAGATAGACTTTCTAGTAATTTTTTATAGCATGATATGTTTTTAGATGATATCCTAATATTAGCATATATAAACCTTAGTTGTATCCAATTATATGACTTTATAAATCATAGTTAGTTTTTGAGTTTTAATCGACTTAAGTAGAAAGTCTAGTATTTTTTTATATTTATAAAAAAATTAAATTTTAACTAAAAGGAGTTTAGGTCTTAGTAGTATTGGTTTAGATATTATTTAAGTTGAAACTCAGATTCTACTCTAGCATTACACTTATTAAATTTGTTATAACAATTATATTATCAATAGTAAAATAATATAATATTTCACTTAAAATATATGAAACAATTTAAAATAACAAACTATGATATTAATAAATTATGTAGCATTAACATAATTTAAAGTGAATTATCGATGTCATGTTATTACTATGTAGTTTGTGAATTAAATATTTTATTCTTCATAAGAAATTAAAATATTTATTCTTTTATTTATTTATTTATTATAATAGTAAAGTGCGTAATTTATATATACATCTAGGGGTTATTTTAATTTACTTTTTTATAATAATAGATGTATGTGGAGAATTTTTATATAAATTTAGGGGTTATCTTAAATTATTCTTTATAATGGCAGTGTGGGTAATTTAATTATAAAATTAGAGGGTTATTTTATTTATTCTTCTTAATGGCAGTGTGGGTAATTTAAATACAAAATTAGGGGGTTATTTTATGTATTTTTTATAATGGCAGGTGGGTAACTTTTTTATAAATTGCAACAGATCCGATGGCTATTATCAACTATGATGATTAGTGTCTACCAAATTAAAGGCCAGATGTTTCTGATTATTGTGGAAATTTCTAGGATTTATCTTTTTTCTTAGCGCGTCTGGTGAGAATCAACGTGGTGCCTCCGTTGGGGTCTCTAATTAGTAATAGTAAGATATTCGTCAGAGCTCCATCTCGCTCATGTAGGGCTTCATTTTGTTGTGATTCGTTCAGATATAGTACTCTAAATCTGCCGTCAGTTGTTCCATCTCGATTTGTTAATATGCCTTTTGCTTTGTTTCTTCGCTGCAGGTAAGACTACGTTACTGTTACTGCTAGGTGTGGCGGCCACCCTGTCCTTGGAGCATGGTAGTGTAGCAACAGTTCATGGAGCGTTGGCCACCAGCCCCGACTGCCAAAGGAGCTGCGGCGACATCAGCATCCCCTACCCTTTCGGCATCGGCCGCGCCGCGTGCTCCAGGCAGCCCCCTTTATTCAACGTTTCATGCCTCGTCAATGGGAAAGGACAAGAAGCAGCATATATCAGGGCCGGGGGCATGGACTCCTTTTTCAAGTTGCTGGAAATTGATGTGCTCCAAGGCGAAGTTCGCGTGGAAATTCCCATATCCAGTAGCTGCAGCAATGGCCCCAAGTTGGAGTCCCTCTTCGGGCCAGTCCCCCCTTTCACAGTATCCAGCAAGAACAAACTCACAGCAATCGGGTGTGCCACCGTTGCAGGAATCAATAGCGGCCAGTATGGGTACACCAGCGCATGCGGATCATTCTGCAACCAAGATAGCATGGACAATATTACGGAGTGTGCTGGCATAGGCTGTTGCCAGACTTCCATCCCCTCTCCAAATAATCTTTGGTTCTTGGACGTCTTGTTTATTGCAACAGCAGACAGTCTGAACATCTCTACGACCCAGAAGTTTAGCAGCCCATGCAGCTACGCCTTCGTCGCCGACGCAAATTGGTTCAAATTTGATCCATTGTATGTCACCTCAGCAAAATTTGGAGAACTGTATGGGCCAACAAGCGACAGTGGGGGGGTTCCTTTGGTGCTCGATTGGGTTGTTTTTAACGAAACTTGCGAGGAAGCCGTGAAGAATAATGCATCGGCATATGCATGTCTCTCCGCAAACAGCTATTGCATCGACGCAGCGAATGAACGATGGACAGGGTACCTCTGCAACTGCTCTGTGGGTTACTTGGGCAATCCCTATATACTCGGAGGATGTGCAGGTTGGCATAGATCTTTCTCCATAATCACTTCTATATTTTCTCTGAATTTATAATGAGAATCTTTTGTTATTATTAAGGTTGGTTGCACTCACCGTAATAACTATTTCACAATTCACCCGACAGACATCGATGAGTGTGCTTCTAATCCTTGTAACGGTACCTGCATCAATACCATGGGCGGCTACTACTGCACCGCCGGATCCGGAAAGCACCAAGCCATTGGTACGGTTTTAGAAAGACTATTTTCCTTTTGGTTGAGGAGGAATGCAGACTGTATTCCTTCTAGTCATAAAATAAGTGATGTTTTTAAGGTTTGTCTAAAGTCAGGCATTTAAATTATGACTATCAATAACTGTGTACTTTTGATGAACCGGCTTAATTATTTGACTAGCCGAACATGGAGAATATCATCTATAAAAACTAGTAGGATGCCCCACGCGTTGCTGCGGGTATGAAGTGAAAATATAAGGAGTTTCTAATGGTCAAAACTATGAATTAATAGATACTCCTTCTGTTTTTAGTAGGATGTCCCGCACGTTGCTGCGGGTATGAAGTGAAAATATAAGGAGTTTCTAATGGTCAAAATTATAAATTAATAGATACTCCTTCCGTTCTTAAAAAACATGCAATTCTCACGTCCCGAGGAGTCAAACATTATGAATTTTGACTAAAATTATATAAAAAAATACATAAACTTATGAGACAAAATAAGTACCATTGGATTGGTTATGACATATATTTTCATAATAAATTTATTTCAAAATATAAATGATAATATTTTCTGCTATAAATTTGATCAAAGTTAACAAACTTGACTGGCGCGTTTCCTATAATTGCATGTTTTTTAGAATGGAGGGAGTACATATAGATGTAATAGGTCAATTATGGAGGTTATATCTATTGACATGGTATAGATTATTTGAATAGGGTATCACTCAAATCTGATCTATACACATATTTTAGAGTACCACATGTAATCTATGTGATGTGCAGTTTTGTTAGGTTTTTGCTTACAAATAGGTTTTTTGTACAAACGGTTTAAATTTTTGTAAAAAAAATTATCGAAATATATTCATGTGAGGTCTTGTTTTGAAGAGTTTATTGCGAGGAACACCATAGTGCAATTGAATTTTAATTACGATACTTAGTTTAGGCGCTATGATTTTTTTCTATTTCAAAAGAAATAGCTAGTGAAAAATAAATAAGAGTTTTAGTGGAGGTAACTCCTGACAGATGACGCGGCGCAAGGAGAGGAGAGAAAATAGCTAGTGGAGATTTCGTTTATAGGAGATTTAGATAGCACATGCATACTTTTGTGAAATTATCTTTTAAGACGACCTACTAGTATCACATCCAATCATTTAAAACCCCAAAACATGTAAAGAAGTACTTTGTAGTCAAAGCTTGGAATTACTTTATTAGACAGCCGCAAAATATAACTTGATTTCTACCTGAGTGAGTATACAAACAACCATGTCCATAAAACGAATGATCGTTATCTCCTCTCCAAACACATCATATTAGCACCAGTGCAATCATACTTCACATTGTTTATCACTTCTTTATATTTTCCTTTAGAAAAGTATATGGTTCCAGGCATGGGTGTTTATGGATATGCAAACATCACCTATACATGCTAAAAAAGAAAATTCATGAACGTGCACTACAACACGTATTTCATTATAAAGTAGAAAGTTACAACACTGGCAATACCCATGGTGAGATACCTTGGGTAGACTAGTTACAGAGAACAGGAAAATGCCAAAGAAAAATCATCTTTGAAAATAATAACGATGGACCATAAATTACAAACAAAAATTGTGAAGATCCACATATCGTCATTGCATTAGTTTCTTAAAAAAAAGTATTTCCTCAAAAAAAAATGTCATTGCATTAGATACATCTACTTATTCAGATTTCTCATAATGATATAGGATTGTAGTAAAAAAAGGAATACTAAATAAATACTTATAAACCACTATATAGCTGGCTTCTGCATGAGAATTCTATAGATTGATGATATCTATTATCTAGCTATTTTTATTGATATTTCTTTAAATTTTATTTTATTCAAAAGGTAACCATAAACACATATATACACTTTCAGGTGTAATCATTGGTATAGGAGTTGGTAGCGCGGCAGGCTTTATGATTTTGGTTGTCACTGCATTCTTTATTACTCAAAGGTTTAAGCATAGGAGGGTAATGAAGTTAAAATGGAAGTATTTTGAGCAGAATCGTGGACAACTATTACAACAATTGGTATCCCAAAGGGCAGACATTGCGGAAAGAATGATCATAACAGTGGATGAGCTTGCAAAGGCAACGAACAACTTTGACCCGGCTCGTGAGCTAGGTGGTGGAGGCCATGGTACTGTTTACAAAGGTATTTTATCGGACCTACATGTTGTGGCTATCAAGAAGTCAAAGATAACAGTGCAAAGAGAAATAGATGAGTTCATAAACGAGGTTGCCATTCTCTCACAGATCAACCATAGGAATGTAGTTAAAATTTTGGGGTGTTGCCTAGAAACGGAGGTTCCATTGTTGGTTTATGAGTTTATTTCCAACGGAACCCTTGATCACCATCTTCATGTTGGGAGCCCAGGACCACTATCATGGAGAAACAGGTTAAGGATCGCATCTGAAATTGCAAGTGCTATTGCCTATCTCCACTCATCACTTTCAATCCCAATTGTCCATCGAGATATCAAATCTAGTAACATACTTCTTGACGATACTCTAACATCAAAGGTGTCAGACTTTGGAGCATCAAGGTACATTCCATTGGATAGAACGGGATTAACCACAGTTGTCCAAGGGACTATAGGATACTTGGATCCTGTGTACTTTTATGAAGGCCGTCTCACTGAAAAAAGCGATGTCTACAGCTTTGGTGTTATTCTTGTGGAATTGCTGACAAGGAAGAAACCATTTTCATATTTTACATCTTACGGCGAGGGTCTTGTTGCACTTTTTTCCAAATTACATGGTGAAGGCAATCTGATCGAAATACTAGATCCTCAAGTTATTGAGGAGGGAAGCCATGAAGTCCAAGCAGTGGCCGCACTTGCATCATCATGTATAAGGTTAAAGAGTGAGGAACGGCCAACCATGAGACAAGTGAACCGTGCACTAGAAGGCCTTCTCTCGCCTGAGAATCATGCAGGAGATAATAATATGTTGGCAGAGGAATTTGATGAGAATGGTCAGATGACGATGGACTATCCATCGTCTGATGAGGGGCAAAGCATGGGGGAATCGACTAGATGGTACAGTTTGGAACAAGAATCATTGATGGCTGGGCATTCTCGGTAGACAATTTCTTGGCATGCCCATGTTTTGATATTTGTAATGAGTGTGTACTTGTCTAAACAAAATTGGAGCTAATATCCATGAGTTTAGTTTACTCCAATTCGATTTCAACAATGAACATGCTGCATTACTTTAGGAGTCGCACACAAATGACGAAATGATGAGTAGAGGGCGTGGTTGGGCAATGATGACACTAGGCGAACCCCCCTTCTCTGGCATCCGGTTCTTTGCTAGGGAGGTTTGACTAACGCCGAGCAGGGTGTGGGTCTTGGCAGGAAGTCGGAGCTACTCTTCTCCTTGAGCTTGGCAACGATGACCTGACAAGACCCCTCGCTTTGGTCCTATTTTGTCTGGCATCGTTATTCGTCTGGTGTCGGCCTCGGGGAGTTGGAGCTGCCGGGTGCTATGCAACCATGCTCGGCAACGATGACCTAGGGTCTTTTGTGTACTCTGCTGCTTCACATGGGTGGGTTAACCTTTGGGTGCCTAGCGTGGGTGCCTTGTTTAGTTGCCCTACTTGTACATAATTTTCATTCATCTTAATTGAAAGCGGAGCCCCTGCCATTGTTTCAAAAAAAAAGAGAGAGTTTTTAGTCCAAAGGCTTTATTTGGATACGTTTTTTCTGAGAATTGATTTTAATTTTATCAGAATATTTTTTCATGTAAGCTCCTTTATGAAGAATTTGCTGTATTTAGAATCTAGGCGTTTGGTAATTAATCCTGATTATTTTTCATAGATTATCTGTTCTAAGTGTGAAATAACCTGTATCTGTATGCCTCTGATTCTGAATATGGACTCTGAAACTATAGTAATGGATGAGACAGTTCCCGCACTAATTCGCTCTCGTACTTAAACCAAAATCATAGAATTACGTATTAGGAACAACTTTAATTAGGGCCGGCTGAATTTATTCACATATGAAATCAAAAGAAAAAGGATCAGGAACAGGGTGCTGTTGGCTGGTTAATTTGATCCCTGAGCACAGCACTGAACGCCTGGCTGAATCTGTTTTGCCGGCACAATTCGGAATATCCCCTTCCATATCCAATTCATTACGTTTGTAGCTTCATCATGAAACTCTTTGCCTCTCCACTTGGTTCGAGTCAAGCAAAATCTGAGAGGAGCTTCGCCATGGCAGCCGAGCTGAGTTCACCGTGGACAGTCTCTATTGGGCCTCTTCTCTCCCAAATTCGCGTTGATTAGTTACTCTCTACTCAATAGTCATAGGTTGCAAGGAGTACTGATGCAGATGCCCACACACGTTTGTTTTGAAGTCACAGCCGAGGGCATCCGGACGTGCAGTGAGCTGCAACGCTCCATCTCTCCCTTCCTCGTTTTCTTGTAGTGCCAGCCTGCTTCGAGTTTCTAAATGCCTAAGCAGAGCCGCCTATCGTCGTGTTTTCGCCAGAATGACACTGCCGTCGCACGCGAGAGGAGTCACCGGCGGCACATTGGCACTAAGAAACTAAATATTTTTTCAAAAAAAGTGCGAAAAATTATCATGATGGTGGTGGGGACTGTGATTAAACCATAAGATGTATGGAATCAATATGTAAAAAATCCAAAAATTCATAAAAAAACATCTTCAAAAATTTTTCTAAATATTTTACATTGAAAAAATAATGCAATTAAAAATTCTAAAATCTGGTTTAATCACAGAAGATTTGTTTTACCTTAGAAAATTATCTTACTATTACTAATTAGAGGCTCCAACGGAGGCACCACGTTGATTCTCACCGGGACGCGTTAAAAAAAAAAGATAAATCCTAAAAAAATTCCCACAATAATCAGAAACATCGGCCTTTGATTTGGTAGACATTAATCATCATAGTTGATAATAGCCATCGAGATCTATTGCAATTTATAAAAAAAATTACCCACTGCTATTATGAAAAATATATAAAATAACCCCCTAATTTTATATTTAAATTACCCACTTTGCCATTATGAAGAATAGATAAAATAACCCCCTAATTTTATATATAAATTACCCATACTGCCATTATAAAGAATAATACAAGATAACCCCTAAATTTATATAGAAATTTCTCACGTATATCTATTATTCTTGAAAAGTAAATCAAAATAACCCCTAAATTTATATATAAATTACCCACTTTGATATTATAATAAATAAATAAATAAAAGGATAAATATTTTTAATTTCTTATAAAGAATCTTACTACTCCCTCTGTCCCTAAAAAAAGAAGTGATTTCTAGAGTTGTCCTAAGTCAAACTTTTTAAATTTTGACCGAATTTCTAGAAAAAAGTGTTAAAATTTATGTTATCAAATTAGTATCATTAGATTTATCATAGAATATATTTTCATAATATACTTAATTTATATCATAAATATTATTACTCTTTTCTATAAAGTTGGTCAAAGTTAGAAAAGTTTGGCTAGCACGGTTTCGAGGAATCACTCCTTTCGAGGGACAGAGGGAGTATTACTAATTAGAGGCCCCAACGGAGGCACCACGTTTATTCTCACCGGGACGCGCTAAAAAAAAGATAAATCCTAAAAATTCCAATAATAATCGAAACATCGGCCTTTGATTTGGTAGACACTAATCATCATAGTTGATAATAGCCATCGATCATTTGCAATTTATAAAAAAAATTACCCACCTGCCATTATAAAAAATATATAAAATAACCCTCTAATTTTATATTTAAATTACCCACACTGCCATTATGAAGAATAGATAAAATAACCTTCTAATTTTATATTTAAATTACCCATACTGCCATTATAAAGAATAATTCAAGATAACCCCTAAATTTATATAGAAATTCCTCACGTATATCTATTATTATTGAAAAGTAAATCAAAATAACCCCTAGATTTATATATAAATTACCCACTTTAATATTATAATAAATAAATAAATAAAAGAATAAATATTTTTAATTTCTTATGAAGAATAAAATATTTAATTCATAAACTATATAGTAATAACATGATATCGATAATTCACTTTAAATTATGTTAATGCTACATGAAAATTAATGTCATTGTTTGTTATTTTAAATTATTTTATATATTTTAAGTGAAATATTATATCATTTCACTATTGATAATATAATTGTTATAATAAATTTAACAAGTGTAATGCTAGAGTACAATATGAGTTTCGATTTAAATAATATCTAAACCAAGTACTACTAAGACCTAAACTCCTTTTAGTTAAAATTTAATTTTTTATAAATAGAAAAGTTACTAGACTTTCTACTTAAGTTGATTAAAATTCAAAAGCTAACTATTATTAATGAAGTCACATAATTGGATGCAACTAGGGTATATATGCTAACTAAAAACATATCATGCTATAAAACATTACTAGAAAGTCTATCTATATATCTCTAATGGAGCCTCCACATTAGTCCTCACGAGATATGATAAGAAAAAAATATAGAACTTAAAAGTCCTCACAAAAATTTGAAGCATTTGATCATCAATACCGTTTAACCTAATCACTATTAATAATTTCTTTCAAAATTATCATTAATAACACTAGCTATTGGATCTATTTTAATTCTTAAATAATTATCTAACTCTATTATTGTGTAATAAAATAAAATAAAGTAAAAAATTTATATCTAATTACTGATGTACTCTTATTATGATATATGATAGATGATCTATGTAACCCAAATTTTATCTTATTTTTTAAAAGTTTAAATATCCTTGCAAATCTACATCTAAAAATTATCAAGAACTTATAGTTAAAATAGTATAAATAATCATAAAGCATGTATGTGTTATTAATATTAATATTTGATTGAAGTAAGTATACATTTTTTTTCGCGACCGGGCAAGGCCCGTTTTTCATTAAGAGGAAAGCAAGTACACGAACCCCATCACGAGTCAAGGCGAGGAGCCTCGACGAACGCGAGAATAAGCCCTAACTACTGGATGTCACGTTACATATTACATGGCATTACTGTTTTGCGACCAAAGTAGATGGAGAGTCGTCACTGGCTTGTATCCTGCCG
This sequence comes from Chrysopogon serrulatus, assembly GCA_015844335.1. Lineage (NCBI taxonomy): Eukaryota > Viridiplantae > Streptophyta > Magnoliopsida > Poales > Poaceae > Chrysopogon > Chrysopogon serrulatus. The sequence continues at coordinate 247,750 of JADLZL010004250.1, forward strand.
AAGCCCAGTCTGCGCCCTCCGCGGTGATCGCGGCAACGACGTCGGCCGTGGAGGAAGCCGCGCGCTGGAATGTCCTGGCGTTGCGTTCCTTCCAAATTCCCCAAGAGACCAGGAGCATGAGGCAGTCGAAGGTCGCTCTGTAATCGCTGTGAACGCGTCGACGTTGCTCAATCCACCGCTCCCCCAGCGAGGCCTCGCCGAGGGGCGCCAAGTCGAGTAACTGGAGCGGGGCGAGAAGGCGAACCCAGACTTCCTTAGCAAAGACACATCCGATGAACATGTGCGACTCCGTCTCCGGGCACTGGGCACAGAGCGCGCAGTCGTCGTCATCCTGTAGCCCGTGTCGCCGGCGCCGTTCACCCATCCAAAGCCTCCTGTGCAGCGCTAGCCAGAAAAACATCTTTACCTTCGGTGGCACCTTGGCTCGCCACAGTTCACGCGCGCCCAACAGCCTCGTGGAGCCGGCCATGAATGCGCGATAGGTGGAGGAGACCGAATATGTGCCCGAGGATGACCATTCCAGATGAACTTGTCACGCCGATCGCTCTGAAGGTTGACGTTACGGAGCAACTCCCAAACTCGTAGGTAGTCGCAGATCACCTGAGTGGCGAGCACACCAGTGATGCCTCGCACCCAACGATGGATGTGCCAACATGCATCAATGATAAATATATATGTTATATTTTAGTAAAAAAATATTTCCTTAAAAACTTATATTAAACTCATATTAGTAATCATGCAATATTTATTTAGGTTGCTTCTTTAGATATACTGATATATTTTAACTAAATATTTGACACCTTTATATTTGTATTATAACCAGACTGCATATATAATTTCATGTAATTTTATGACAAGAAAATTTAATCATCTTAAAAGTATGAGAGATATCACTGCTGTGTATATATATTTGTCTAACCTTTTAAATTTATTTTAGCATAAAAAGTAAAATATTATATGACTTAACTATTAAAATTCTTTAGAGATTAACATTGCTATACACATTGAAGATTTAAGCTCTACCACTTACTTCAAGCGTCATGATGCAAGATTGAAATGATTACTTATGCTATTTAGTAAACATACTTTATGACCTAAATTACTTATTTTAAAAAGTGCAAACAGAAGAGTTAGTGAAAGATACATTAAGTACAAGAGTTTTAAGTTTATGGTAAAAAATATAATAGTTAATAAGATAAAATTTTAGAAAATCATAATTTAGATTCAAGGCTTCATAAGAAATATAAATCAATGCCAATAGAAAGTAAAAATACAAATGGATGAAAGACATATAAAACAATGCCTTGAAAAAATAATTAATAAGTTTACGATAATTGATATATAGTATAAAGTATCTATTACGTCTATTTTATAAAAAATAAACATAAATAAAATATATAATTTAGTATAAAAATTATTTACTATTAGATATATTACATATTATATCTCTTAAAATTTTAGCCCGTGCGAAGCACGGGTTAGTGGACTAGTAAAACTAGTTTAAGATTTTTTTTCTCCAAAACAGTGTTATATCTTATGGTGTGTTTAAATATTTATGCACTTATTTTGGTGCTTATTTGAAACAAAATAGGAGCTTTCTGATTTTTTTTTTCTCATCTCAGACACGAGTACGGCAACGGATTTTCTTCCACGGAAAGAAGACGCAGCAGACAGCAGAAGGAAGGATTTCCTTCCTCTCGGGTCGCTCATGTGCCGGCCGAGCCAAAGCGCCCCTGCCACACTGGGTCAACACCGAGGTACCAATATCCAGGTCCAGCTCTATGGGCCGCAAATAGATGGGCTTTCGGACCATGCTTTCGGCTTTTGGCTTTATCCTCTCTGATGAAACGGTGAAAACTACAGAAATAAGATAGGTAGATTTTGTAAACTTATTTGAACCAAATAGTTTTTTCCACAACCCACAAAACACATCATCTTTTCTATAATGACCTACATAGCTCAACCAAACATGCATGTTTTGGCTTTTTACATACTTTATTACTTTTATACTATATATCTATACGTATACCAAACGCATAGAAAAAATAGTACCTAGAAAAGCCAAAATTCTTATAATTTGATATAGAGGGAGTAGAAAAGGCCCTAAAATGCAATAAGACCGGCCTACTATGCATAAATATTGCATGATGCTATAAAAGGAAATGTTCCAAGTGAAAAGTTTCCAACGTGGGATCGGATAAAACAAAATGCCCCTAGTGAACTTTTACTATGTTTCCACTACTCCCCCATCCCTAAATGAGTGTCGCTTCGTTTTCTGAGAAACAACTGTCGACAATTTTAATAAATAATAAATATCATCGATTAGTATTAAAACTAGCATCATCGAAAAGATCTTTGGATTTAGTTTTTTAATAAAATTATTTTGGGGATACAAATATTGCACACATTTTTCTGGAAATCAAATCAAATTTGTGGCACACATCCCACGGCGACACTTATTTAAGGATGGAAGGAGTATGTTAGGGACTGATTGGTTAGCTGAATCAGACCATTTCTGAATCGTTTACTTGTCTAGCTTCATTCCAGCAGCGTGATTGGTTCTTTTCTCGCATCTTTCTTCTGCAGGAGACTCTGCATTTGAGGCCGAACTGATGTAGGCTCTTCGTACGCAGAAATCGAGCTTCCCTCTCCATACAGGATAACTTGGACCCATGTGTCAGACACACAAATTTTTGATCTATACATGCAACCAAACAAGATTTTGTATTTGTCGGGGACCAAAATACGGGCCCCCTAAAGAAAGCCCAACAAACGCAAAAACTCGGCCCAACAGGCCTCCCATCACTCTATCTGGACCGCGTCACCAGGAGCAGGGCGCGACCTGAAGCCCACCCAAACCAAACCAGCTAAAGGCTCGGACGGGGGTCGATTCTCCGCCTCGCCCGAGCCCCTGGCGCTGAGGCCTCGGATGAGCGCCCGTCCACCACCTCGCCCGAGCCCCCCGGCCGAGGCCTCGGACGAGCGCCCGTCCACCGCCTCGCCCGAGCCCCCCGGCGCTAAGGCCTCGGACGAGCATCCGCTCTCCGCCTCGCCCGAGCCTCTAGTGCGAGGCCTCGGGCCGGGGACGCGCCCGCCTTGCTGGTCAAACCCGGATCCACGACTTGACGTATAACCACCGCCCGCCTTTCCACAGTGCCCGTCAGAGTGGCAGAAGATAAGAGCCGTCCTGTCATGACTCTCACCCGCACCCAAGATTACGCAATCCTCCACAGTGGAGGACCTGCCTGTCACTGTGGGGGACGGTGCTGTCTAATCTTCCTGGCAGGTCAAATCACTGAAGTCGGAGTCGGTGGCCTCCATGCCAGGGCGGTCACCCAGCGTCATCCTCCGTACGGGAGTCAGGCCGAGCAGGGCGCCGGCCAAGGCAACAGCCCCACCCGGGTTTTCTGAGCCCAGGATGGGCGGCGGGCGCCCCGATGACGGCTCTCTCCTGTCTTGCCGACGCCCCGCGTCTGGCGGCGATCGGCCGAGGCCCTCCAGGCCTCAGAACCCGGGGGAGTCAAAGCTACAGTGAGCCGCAAGGAACGGATACATCTCCCCCGGCTTCTCCATCAACTTCTACAAGACCCCCATTGTCAGAACAGGGGATGTGACACTACACAGCCGCGCCCACGCCCTGCGACGCCAGCGACAGTGCCAGGCACCGCGCCGAGAACACTCGGCTTAGGGATGACGGCGGGTTCCAAGGCCTTGAGATAGGAGGGAAGGACAGCTTCCCGCCAGGCCCGTCGAAGCCCATGAGCGAGATGGGCGACCGCACAGGGCCCCCAAAACGGAAGGGCCCCAAAAGTCTACAACGAAGGCCCGTAGCAGTTTACATTTCTCAGATTCAGCCCGTGCCATCCAGCCGGTGCCCTTGCATCGCCTGGTCCGCTCTTCGTTCTCGTGATTCACCCGGCCACGGCACCGGCCGCCCGCCGCTTAACGCAAAGGGCCGACAAACTTGAGGGCCTCCATTTGATTTCGCTCACGGGCCTCCAAAACCTGGAGACGGGCCTGCTTCCCGCGCACGCCAACTTCTTGTAAGCCTCAGCCACCCCCTTGCGGCTATAAAAGGGGGGAGGCGGGGGCCCATAGAGGGGAGATATATAGACAAGTCTGAGATTAGCACTACACTCAATCGCCATGAGACTTGGGACCAGCTCCCTCTCTCAACAAGCTTGTACACCCTACCTACAAGCGCTTAGGTGCAAGATAATACAAGATTTCCTCCTCCACTGGACGTAGGGCTTCCTCTAGCCCGAACCAGCCTAAACCCTTGTGTCCTTCTTGCACACCACCCGGGGTTGGGAGCACGCACGCAAATTCACTCGTTGGAGTTAGGACCACCAGTTCTAGCATCGACAGTATTATACTGAATCAATACCAAAGGTATCCAAACACGACCACTTGTACTATACGAGCTCAATCTAGCTCCTTTGATCCTGCATAGTCCGACCATCCTGCTGGATGAAACATTCATGTGCAACCAATCACCCTTAGTAACTGTGTCATAGGTTTTATGGAAGAAACTCATCTCTACAATCTCATAATTCTTGTTCCATCTCATCGTTTTTATTAATATAACATCTTATTAAATAAAAAAATGAAACTCCAACTGGATTGATCTTTTAAAAAAAGACAGCAGTCTGCAGTAGTACGTTTATTTAATTGTTCAATCAAACGTAACTCATGATGTGCAGGTAATACGAAGCTAATTATTAGCGGTTATTGTGGCCGCGTCCCTGTTCCTTCATACTACTGCTGCAGCTGATGGGACTGTATTATACTGTAGCAGCCACCAGAAGCATGGCTTTGCCAGGGGCGTGATTATTGGTTGAGAGATGGAGCCCCAACCTGGCTCATAGGGTGAAAGGGGCGGATGATTGGTTAGCTAGAATGCTAGATCTTCATTGCAGCCTGGTTCAGACAAGTCCGGCGACACCGTCATTCCCCTACCCATTCGGCACAAGGGAAGGCTTTAACGTCACATGCGACAGCAATAACCAAGCTGCATATCTCGGGTGGTCTGCCAGGAGCCTAACACTATTCCCACTCATCGTCCTTTACTTTTCTCCTCTATACTGTCTAGTCAGCAAGATTCTCTCTTCTATATCTAATTCTTCTGCATCCGTCTATTATCTATATCATACTTTATCCATTATGGACCTACTTGTCACTTCTTCTAAATATATTTATGTGGGATCTAGTTTTGAAGAATTTATTGTAACGAATTTAATGATGCAATCGAAATTTTATTTGGATTTGTGGTTTGTGAGTTAAAACAATTTTTTAGAGGACTAAACCAATGAGGCCCACACTCCCTCTCTCCTCTCTCTCACGCTCGCTTTCTGGCCAAGCACACGTGCTCGCTCTGCTGTTGTCAGTGGGGCCAGTAGCTTCTAGCGGAATAGCTCCGGTACAACCTCAGGAATAACGGGAGTCAAAGCTTTAGCGTACCGCTGCAGCTCATTTTTTGTTTTGTTTGCTCACGTGGCTGTGTACCGGGATCCTTTACAGGACCCGGTGTAGATAGCCTAAGGGCGCGTTTGATGTGTGGAGCGCAAGGGTGGCTCGACCCACCAGCCAGGCTCAGGCCAACCATAGCCAGACTTAGAAATGCCAAGTGCTCTTATTTAATTTAGTAAACCAATTAAGCCAGATTGTGTAGAGACTGTGTTTGTTTTAGCTGTACAGTGGATATGCATACCCTGCATCTAGGAAGAGGTAGCCTTACCACTCCTCCTTCTCCTTCTCCTTCTCCTTCTCCTTCTTCTCTTTCCTTTCGGCCATTTCGTTGAACATATGCATGGAAGCTGCAGCGTCTTTGGGCTGTTCGCTGTGCTGCCCTCCTCTAATCCCCTCCCTCGGTCGCCGGAGACGAAGACAGAGTCGGAGCATTAGATGCCATGGGCAGCAGCGCGTCGCGGCTGCTCACCGCGTGCGCGTGCTCGCGGCCGGCACCGGTGCTCAGGGACGACGGGCCATGCCTGGACGATGTGCTCGGTCATTGCTATTAGGAGCTCACCGTCCATGACTTCACTGCATTGCTCGATTGAGGCGAAGGTGGAGTAGAGTTGGTTGCCATTGGCCGGGAAGGACGATGGCGGCAAATACATCACAGTGTCAGAGGTCAACGAGGACGAAGACGACGACATGGAGGAGTTGGCCATATTCAGCATGCTACTCCGATACCCCTTGCCCTCTTCCTGCTATTGCTGCTCGCTGACGCTGGCATGCGTCGACAAGGCTACGAACCTCTGCTCTGTGACGGCAACAGAACAGTCGAGAAGGAAGCCCAGCGCGGCGGCATCGCCGAATCGCTGCTGATGCTCCCCGAACGTCCCCACATAAGAGCACGGCATGTCGGGCGTGTCATGCGTCGCACGGACAAATAACGCGCTCCCGGAGAAGCTCTCGACGTAGACGACTCGCTAGCCGTGCTGACAGTGGCACGGGCGGCGCCGGCGCCGGCGCCAAGGCAAGGGCCAAGGGCCCACAGCTTGGCCTCGCGTGCCTGGCGCGTCTTTTCTTTTTTTTGAATTATACAGTACAACGCAGACGCTCACAACACGCACGTACACTCATGACTCATCTCCTAGAACACACGTACGTAAATCCTACCCCTATGAGCACCTCCGAAGAATTGAGCCGACACATCTGGAGATTCTCTGCGCCGTATAGCTAAGAGGCGCAGCGGCCCTGTAGCACGCGTCGCCACCGGAGGAGGGAGTAGATGAAGAAGAATGGGAACGGTGGTGAGACTATGAGCGCCGGGAGATGATTCTAGACCACACGCGAGGACGCGACGAGACTGGCTCTAGAAAAACGGAAGTCTTAGAGAGTTTTCTCTGGGTGCAGGAGAAAGTGTAATTTGCACGTTTAGAGCCAAGCTGATAGTTGAGCCAAATGAATGAATCAAACATTTAAAGTTTGTTCCCTCAAAAAAAACATTTAAAGTTGTAGCTGGAGCGCCTAGAGCCACCTTGGGGCTCTATATCAAATGCCCATTTAAATGGTCATTTCGCCTATTTAAACACTTGTTTTATTTAAATATCAAATGACCAACTGTTTAAATGGTCATTTTCTTTGCATCCAGCACCATCTCCAAAATTTAAACAATTATAATTGTTTTATTTAAATAATGGGCTAAACGATAAGTGACCAACTGTTTGCCATTTATAGGATAACACTGACTTTGTATATATATATATATATAGTGATATCCCTCGAATGCCTCCCCCGTGGTTTTTGTGCCCCTGTTTTCCGTCTTTCATTTGATTTTTGAGTTTCAAGAAACACTAGTGGTGAAAGGGAAAAAAAAAATAGAGCGCTCTATTCATTTTAGTCACATATCAGAGCAAGAGCAATGTATATGAACCAAAGGCTTTTGCTGCGGTACTTTGAAATGACTGTGGATCATCCATTTATTCAGATCCAACGGTCACGATCATCTGTTACCTTCTATGAGGTAATAGTATTTATTAAATTTTTATTTTATAAAAATAGGATAAATAAGGAAGGTTTGAAATATTAAAAATCTTTTTAAGATTTGGTTGATGCATGAGAAAATCTTATTAATTTAGGTTATTATAGTACATGTGCATGCATCAGATTGCGTTTGTAAGATATCAGATTGCGAAAATCTTATTGATTATCATAGTGCGTGTGCGTTTACAAAACTTTATGAAGAAGATTTAGGCTATCATAGTACGTATGCAGGACGTTTGTAGGACATCAGGAAGAGTTTGCCAACACAATATTGTACGTACGTGTGCAATATCTTATTGAACATTTTAAGTGTGTACATACGTGTGCACGCAAGGTCGACGTTGTTGAAGGCTGCCAAAATTCATGACATGCAAGATGCGATTTTTGCACGGATGATTTTTCCTTGGCGGCACGATTTTTGCCGTGGGTATTGGATCATGCCGTGAATATTTGATCTCATAAAAATCGTGCCAGTAGTCCATGCAAAAAAAATATGCCCACCCGTGATTAGGGGGATGCGGTGTTTTATTTTTTAAAAAATTTATTAATTTATTTAGTAATTAATTAAATTGTAAAAAGTCAATGATCTAGATCAATTATGAAATATTACCTCTTTATAGATAAACGAGCATAGCCCTAAACCAAATATTCCATAGTGGTGGGACCTGTGTCAGGTAACCGTAGCTATTCATTTGGATTTTGGCCACAAGTCCATACAGTACTTCTCTCCGCTCTATCTCGTCTGCCCGGATCCCCTTTCTCCATTTACCCAACTCCTTCCGCTTTGGCAGCACATCATAGCCCTCGCTGGAACCTGGAATGGATGGCTATCAACCATTGGTTCCCGATTTCCTCCCGGCCCGTCTATTTTTCCCTTACCTTTCCTCGATCGGGTGCCTACCGTCTGTGGCCAAGGTGGTGCTGGACAGTGGCTTCTTGGCCCATTGATCCTACAACATTTTTATATTACAATAATTTTAGAAAAATATATTGTACCTTATTTTAGAAAGTTATAAAAATATTGGTTAGAAAAAATAATATACCTTATATAAAAAATAAAGATTCTATACTTTTTTTTTTGAACTTGGGACTTAACTTTATTCATGCAGGATCGTTACATCGTTTGTCAGAGCATCTATGATGCAGCTAGGGGGATCATCGTCCCAGATACAATTTTGTTTACTCGAACGAGCTCGCTGCGCTAGACTATGAGCAACTTGGTTAGCTTCTCTATTACAATGCTCGATTGAGATTTCCTGAAAGCCGGTCCAAAGCATGGAGCACTCGTCATAGATCGGAGCTGCTGAGTTCGCCGAAAAACCACCGTCTTTCATAGTCTGAACCACCTCCACACAGTCCGATTGGACGATTAGCCTGTTGCAGCCGATTCTTTGAGCTAACATTAATCCTTCTTTGAGTGCATATGCCTCTGCCATTGGAGCATCCACTAAGTGCTTGACAAAACTATGAGCTGCTGCTAGGAATGCACCCGAGCTGTCCCGAATCACCGAGCCAACACTCCCACAGCCTCCGTTGTCATCAAATCCAGCATCGACATTCAGCATAACTTTTCCTTCAGGTGGTCTCTTCCAGCCTTCTCGCACTCGGGTCACCTTCTTCGTTGCCAACATGTAATTTTTGGTGAGAGCCACGATGGACATGGCCGATCTTGGAGCAGTCTGGACCGTCTCCCCATGGACACTCTGTCGGCGTTCCCACCAGTTGTACCACCCTGCTATCAACACAAGTTCTGCCAGGCCAATACCCAGCTCCTTGATCTGATTTTCATTGATAATGATCTCCTCCAACAGCACAGACCCGGATCGATCGATATCAGTTCGCCGTTGCATCTTCTCTCCTAAACCCAGAGCCCTCCATATCGCTTTCATTCTCTCACAAGTGAAGATTAGGTGCTTCACATCTTCTGCTCCATTCTGACAAATAGGACATCCTCCCGAGTCAGTTATATGCCTGTTTGCTAAAATCGCCATGCAGGGCAAATGTCCTTTGAGCGCCCTCCAACCAAAAATTTTTATCTTCGATGGGATCTTCAGTTTCCATAGCCTTTTCCACAGCTTACTTCTTGAGGCCGTTCCCGCTGTGGGCTTATGTGTTCTACTTCCAAAAGTTTTCTCCCATTGACAGTGATAAGCCGACTTCACTGAAAACGTACCACTTCTGTTGTAATGCCAGGCCACTACATCCTCCCTGCTCGGTATAATCGGGATTTGCATGATCCTGTATACATCAGTTGGCCTGAAAATCGACTTTAGTAGGTCCTCATCCCATGTATGGTCAATTGGATTAATCAATTCATCCACGGTTGTAACCAACCTATTACCCCTCCTCGTCTGAATCTTCAGATTATGACTCCCGGGGACCCAATTATGTTCCCAAATTTTGATCTGTGAGCCATCACCCACTCTCCATATATAACCTTGCTTGAAGCGTTGGATTCCCGCAAAAATGCTTTGCCAAGTATAAGAGCTCCCACTCTTCAGCCTTGCATCGAGTAGCTTGCCATCAGAGAAATATCGTGCTCTCAGAACTCTAGCACACAGAGAATCAGGTTCACTTAAGAGTCGCCACACCTGCTTTGCTAGCATTGCCAAGTTGAAACTCTGTAAGTCCCTAAATCCCATTCCACCCTTGTACTTCGGAATGCACATTTTCCACCATTCTTGCCAGTGGATTCTCTTATGATCTTCCTCATCTCCCCACCAGTACTGCGAGATGACACTAGTAATTCCTTTGCATATTTTTTTCGGAATTCTAAATACCATCATCGCATGAACTGGCACGGCTTGAGCTACAGATTTTATAAGAGTTTCCTTCCCCCCCAAACTCAGAGTCTTCTCCTTCCACCCTGTCACCCGAGCTAGCACTCTGTCAATTAGGTGCTTGAAACAATCGCTTCTGTCAGCCCCCACCATAGCCGGGAGCCCCAGGTACTTATCTGTAAGTGATTCAGTCACTATATTCAAGGATTCACATATTTTGACCTTCACATCGACCTCTGTATTTTTTGAAAAATAAATGCTCGATTTGGTCTCGCTTAATTTCTGCCCTGAACTTGCACAGTACCTATTCAGGATATCTGCTAGACAGTCCGCATTGCCTTTGTCCGCCTTCATTAGAATGAGGGAGTCATCTGCAAACAATAAATGGGAAATTGCAGGAGCCCCTCTACAAACTTTTATTCCCTCCAGCTGACCTCTTCCCTCTGCCTTGTTGATCATGGAAGACAAGCCTTCGGCCACCATCAGAAACAGATAGGGTGATAGAGGGTCACCCTGGCGAATTCCTCTAGTTGGTATGAACATGTCGGTCTCAAAATTATTGAACCGAACTCTATAGCGGACCGATGTAACACATGCCATGATTAGCTGAACCCAAAGTGGGTCAAAACCCAATTTTAACATTATTTTCTCCAAAAATAGCCACTCCACCCTGTCATATGCCTTGTGCATATCAAGCTTGATAGCACATGCCCCGTTTTTGCCTTTCTTCTTCTTCATTGTATGAATACATTCATAAGCCAACAATATATTATCTGTAATCAGTCGACCTGGAACAAAAGCGCTCTGGGAATCGCTAATTATCTCAGGGAGAACTGATTTAAGTCTAGCAGCAAGCATCTTGGAAATAACCTTGTAAACCACATTGCATAGTGAGATTGGACGGAATTGAGTTACCTTCTCCGGCACATCCACCTTGGGTATCATAACAATGGTTGTATCATTCCATCCCATAGGTATTGTTGCACTGTTAACAGCTCCCAACACCTCTTCAACAAAGTCATCTTCTAAAAAATTCCAAAACCGTTTGAAAAAAATAGCATGGAGGCCATCTGGCCCCGGGGCCTTGAGGTCACCGATGCTAAAGAGTGCCTTCTTAACTTCTTCTCTTGTGAACGGTTCCAGCAGAGTTTGATTCATATCATTTGTAACTCTCCTATCCATGTCGTTCAAAACCCCCTCTTCCACTTCCATCACTTCCTTCGTAAATAAGTTTTCAAAATAATCCTTTACCATGATCCCCATTGTGTCAATATCCTCATGCCGAACCCCCTGATCGTCTACCAGGCCTTTCACCAGGTTTTTCTTCTTGCGGCTAGAAGCAAAACGATGAAAAAAATTTGTATTTCTATCATCATGTTTGAGCCAATTTACACGGGCTCGTTGCACCCAATAAATTTCCTCCTGTTCTAGTTGTAGCTCAATTTGGAGTAACACCTCCTTCTGGGCCATCAAAGATTCCTCGGTTTGCTCGCCCTTCTTCAACTCCTCCAGTTCTCTTCTCAATTTCTTCATCTTCTAGGCCGGTTTCTTCAACTCCATCCTGTCCCATTCATGAAGCTCTGAATGGACCAGATTCAGTTTGGCCATCAGCGCCCCTCCCTGGTTTTGTGCTACCGCCCGGGCCCAGGCTGTTTGCACCACCTCTTGTACCGTCTCCTCCTTCAACCACTTCGCCTCAAATCTCTTTGCCACATTATTTGCTTGATACTGTCCTTGCACCGATTCAGTCTTCACACAAAGCGGCCGATGATCAGACTTGAGGTACTTTCCATTTACTAGAATAGCATCTGGAAACTTATCTCTCCACTGATCATTTATAACACCACGATCAAGCCTCTCTCTTAACCTCCCCCGGTGCCAGGTAAAGGTGTCACCCATATATCCCATGTCCACTAAACTACAATCGTCCAAGGCATCTTGGAAGTCTTGTAGCTGCCGCTGAAGTCTTGCTCTACCTCCCTCCTTTTCATGATGAAACAAGATTTCATTGAAATCGCCCACCACAAGCCACGGCAGCGCACTCATGCTGTCTTTGAGGCCTCTCATCGCCTCCCAAGTTAGGTCTTTATGGTAGGGATCACCATAAATCCCAGTAAGACGCCACTCTTCTCCTTCCCCCATTACTACGTCAATGTAGTGTTGAGAGATGTTCACCGGCCGCAGTACCACTCCGGCCTTCCAAAACATCAGCAACCCTCCACTTCGGCCTTCGCTCTCGTGGATGGCAAACTTCTCGCACCCCAACTTACGCCTTAAATTTTCTGCCTTAGCTTTACTCAGATGTGTCTCAGACAGAAAAAGAACATCTGGATTCTCTCGCCTCTGGACCTCCAGAAGCGCCCTCACTACCCGGGGGCTCGCCATCCCCCGGCAGTTCCACGCTAGGATTTTCATTGTGCCCGGTCACTCTCCTCGAAGGAGAGCGCCGATCTTGCGTTCGATGTTTCATTTGTCACCGTCACCTCTCCCTCGCTCCTTCGCAGCCTCTTCTTTTCCTGAGTTGCAAGCGGGCTAACAGCATCTTTCGGTGCCTGCTGTCCCACCATTTGCTTTGCTGCATCCACCGGTTCAATGGCCATCCCATCCTCCTCTTCTTCTTGCCCGCTGCCCGGGCCATACATCTCATCCATATCTTCGTTTGCACTAGTGCCACGCCCAGGCTGTGTGCCCCTGCCTCTTCCTCTTCCTCCCCCACGGCCTCCTCTCTCACTTCTCACCAAAGCTGATGCCATGAACGGAACCCTCAGCCACTCCCCCCATTGGCACGTCTCTCTCGGATGAACTCCATCCCCACACTCCACAACCTCGTGGCCGATACAGCCACAGAAGAAGCAAAAAACTGGGAGCTTCTCGTATTGTACCATGCACAGCATCCTCTCCTTCAGCGTTATTGGCACCACTCGAACTAGAGGTTTCTTCAGATCAATCCACACCTTCGCCCTCAAAAAAGAAGTCGAATTTATCTTCCCGTCATCGACCGAGACCGAGATGCAGTCTCCTACCTTCTTCGCAACTTTCTCCGCCAACACTTTCTTCTTCATCAGCATCTCAGGAACACCCTGGATCCGGGTCCAGATTGGGATCATCTCCAGCTTGTATGACTTCACATTGGAGTATCCATCGTACTCCTCCATCACCACCGCTGCACCACGGAAATTCCATGGCCGCCCTTCCATAACTCTGTTCCAATCTCCCAAACAATGGAATTGCACTACGAACAGATTAGGTTCCTTTGCCTTGAAAGTGACCTCTTTCGCTGCTCCCCACGCATTCCTCAGCGCTCCAAAGAGCGCCGCGTGGCTAAACGGTTTGGACGTATAAACCCTAAATAGGGCTAGCCATCTCACTTCCTTGATGAGTTCTTCGAATTCCCCTGATAGATCCAGGTCCTCTTCCTCCTCTCCCTGAAGCGTCAGCCCCTCTAGGTTTTCCTCCAAGCTCGGCATCATCCCCTCCTCCACTTCCTTCCCCTTTCTCCTCTCGCTCTCAAAGTTTCCTGCCATGCAGATCGTTCACGCCGTTCTTCCAACCCGGGTGATGGGGTCAGTAGCACCGGCGATCGATTTTGGTGGGAAAATCACGTAGATCGTACGTGAGATGGGTAGACTCCGTCGCCGCGGGAGTGCTGGGAAACCCTAATTTAGGGGACTAAGTTCCACGCGCGTTATTAGTAGTCTAGAAGCAAGATTCTATACTTAAAAAAATATTGTATCTTATTTTTGAAAATTATTGATAGTAGCAGGCAGCCGGAAAGGTCTGTATAGCTCTACAGTAGACTATTTGTACTGTTGCATTATTTAGTACCAGTGCTGAAAGAGTAATTTCGCTTATAGGTTAACATCGTTAGAGCATCAAACTAATGAAATGGCAAAAAAAAAAATTAGTGAAATTCATTTTGGGCCAAATAGACAAGTTCAGAAAAAAAAATGGCCAAGAAACTAATTTTACACAGCGTTTTTTAGGCCAAGAACTAATTTTGTCTTCTAACAGTCAGTGTCCAACCGAAGAAGCGGAGTAATTCAGGATGAGCAGTCTTTCTCGATGCCTTGCTCCCATCCAGGCATCCACACAGGACACAGCCACAGGAGATACTCGACGTCCGTCCAAGAGACCCAAGACCTCGCCGGAGGGTCAAGGCGGCTTGCTGCATCCGATATCTGTCACAATGGTAGCTCGCCTCGCCCTGCCACGTCAGTTGTCACTATCCGGTGTTTCTCGATTCTCATACCAGCCGTATAGTGAAACGACGATGCCGCCCTAATAATGGCCTACTAGTAATTTGGAAGTCATCTGCAGTTTCCACCACCCTGATCCAGTGCAAGAAATAGTAGGCTGCGGCCTCTGCGTCATTCAAAAATGCATGGTGCTCTCAGCTCGCCTACAAGCAAACAACAGGTAAACTAGAACTGGAGATTCAAAACTAGACCATGTTCGGTTTGCAACTTTTGGAAAAAGTTGCAACTGTAGCGTTTCGTTTGTATTTGATAAATATTGTCCAATCGTGGCCCAATTAAGCTCAATAGATTCGTCTCATAATTTATAACCAAACTGTGCAATTAGTTATTTTTTTACTAACATTTAATGCTCCATATATATGGGTAGAAATTGATGTGATGGAGAGAGAGTGGAAAAAGTTGGAATTTGGAACCCAACCGAACAAGCCCCTGGCCAGCTAGAAGCTGACTAGCTGAGCCAGGAGAAAAAAATAAGGTACGGAGAAGAGAAGGCAGCGACGACGTGTGCGCATACAACTAACGGGATTCATGGCATCACCGTTATATGGAGGTAAGTTTCTTACTCCCTCTCCCTCCGTGCATCCTCTAGTGGCTAGCTAGGTAGTAAGGACCTACGCAAGAGACCTCCTCCTCAAACTAAAGCCATACGTATGCTAGATAGTAATCTTTAATTTAATTTTGGAGAGATCGAGAAAGAACGCAACGCCAGAGTATTTTTTTTCCTTCTTTTCGCGAACGTGCAACAACATAATATTTCAGAAACAATTCTTCGTCGCAACTCTTGTTGAAGAAATTTGTAAAAACGAGGCCCAACCGCCCAAGCCTGGCTCTAAAAGCACCTAGCGGCAAGTGTTTTTTGAACCAGTAGAATGCTCCGCGCGTTGCTGCGGGTATAATGTGGTTTGCTAATATAAATAGCTTAAATGAATACATAATAGCAAGTATTAGTTCGATGTCTTAGTGGATGATGATGTGGACACTTTATATAGCGAGTTAGTGGCATGTGCTAGTAGGATGTTCTAATAGTTTTGAAGCATTTCACCTGAGATCTCACTCAACCGAACTCTCTCTCCGGCCGGGAGAGTGGCCGACTTTCGGTGGAGCCTCGTTAGAGGGTCATCGTAAATCTTATTGTTTTCAAAGCATTTCACCCGAGGTCTCACTCAACCGAATCCTCTCACCCCTACTATATCTGAGGGTCATCCCCCTCCCAAAATTTTTTAGAGTTTTCCTTCACAAAATCATGCATGTTTCAGAGGACCATATGTAATCTATGTGATATGCAGTTTAAATATTTACAAAAAAAGTTATCAAAATATATCCATGTGGGGTCTTATTTTGAAGAGTTTATTGCGAGGAATATCATGGTGCAATTAGATTTTAATTACGATACATAGTTTAGGTGCTACGACTTTTTTTCTATTTTAAAAGAAATAGCTAGTGGGGATATTAATGAGGTTTAGTGGGCAGACGATGTCATCTAGCGGATGGATGACCATTTTTGAGGCATGGACTAATCAGAAGGCTGAAAAATGCCTTGATTGAGTTTTGTATTATAAGAGTTATAGATGAATCTAGCGGCAAGTGTTGTACCACGTACGTGTACGTGCAACAACCTTGATGGCCTCAAGTTTGATTGTGTTCTTTAGTTTGCTGACTTAAGTTTTGAGCTCCCTCTACAGTTTTTTTCCCTCTCCTCTTCCTCTGTGGGGGTTTAGGATTGAACTCTCCTTTTTTACTCAGTATAAGTGGCAGGTACTGCCGTCTACTTAGAGGGTATTTTAGACTGCTCTATTCTATATTTTTCAGCTCTGCTCCATGTTTTTTAGTCAAACGGTTTCAGTTCCATACACGTAGCTTAAAAAAAGATGAAGTTATAAGAGCATCTAAAGAGGTGCTCGATAAACTCCAGGTTTTCGTAAAGCTGCTCTATCGTGGAGTTTGTGAACCAAAGTTCGTGGAACAGTCCCAAACACTCCTTTAGAAAGAATGATAATTATTTAGGATTTGTGTTTCATAAGGGTTAGGGCTGGTCAGCAAACTTGCAGGTTCGTTCAGCTTGGTGCTAACTTGGCTTGACTTATTTTTTTTTATTGAGTCAAGCTAGCATTTTAGCTCCTTAAGTTAACATAAGCTAGCTCACGAGCTAAGCATAGCCAAACCTAAACTAGTAACAAACAAGCTTAATTTTGTCTTATATGTATGAGATTGGAGTCTAGAATTGATGAATGTATGCTATGTATTACAGTTATTTATTTCCTTGTTATGATGCATATATCGAATAAATCAATATTAGAATTTCAACATTATATGTTTTATAAAACAATACGACTACATATATAATTTTTTGTGATAACAAATTCAAAATCTTTGTCGTCGTGCAAGGTGAAACGACAATTTGAACATTGCTTGCAAGAGCCTTGGACATGGAATATTTCTTAATAAAAATAAATTTTGAATAAAAGATACATAATGAATAGTGTTTAAATTTAAGAAATAAAAAAATCAACAACTAGATTAAAAATTAAAAAGCTCAAATATAGATTTATGACGTCATAGAAAGAGATGCAACCGAAGCTTATATCACTTAAGCTTAGGATCCAACTAAATAATATTACCCTCGGAAAAAGGGATAACTTATAGAAATTCCAATCGAAGATCCTTAGTGGAGCTTAATGTTGGTATTTCTAACGTCACCACTAGAAATAGAGTTAAATCCTATACCTAGTAACGGCGTCAGAAATACTTGGTATTATAATTATTTGTCATTAGCAACTAGCCACATTTGAATTACTAATATTCCTAAACATTGAAATATGTTGTCATCCCCAATTATATTGCTAGGAAATTATCATAGATTTATATTGTACTTATGGTGACTAGACAGATAAATATATATAAATAAGATATGAAGGTAAACTAATGGGTTCTGCAAGTGGACAGATAATTATACCGTTGTAGCATTTCACCTAGGGAAGTATCCAGGTTATCGATTTATAATTATACCTCTAGGAAGGCTATGTGGTAAACTATTATTGCCATATTGATGAAGTACATGGATAATTAATATTAATTGCACACTCTAATCTATTCAGGCAGAGGTCATAAGATAAATATAGATAAATATAGGTGATAGCATAATCATCAAGTATCATAATTAAGGATAATCATCAGAGCATCCTACTAGTCATAATCATAGCTAGCCATTAAATAAACTAGGGAAATAAGTCTATAACTGCGTCAATTGAATAACTCTAATCAGTGCAACTACATCTAATCATCATTGCTAAATCAACCCTAAATCATTATTACATGTAAAGAGGCATCAACTAATGAGGATATTAAGACAATAAAGTCACCTTCTTCGCGACCGCGCCCATGCTAGTCCTACATACGGGGGGTGGACTACAGAGAAACTAACGTAGCTGTCACCTACGCAGACTACCATATGTCCCGGCATATCAGGGTGCACTCGCAGATAAACAAGACATCTAGACACCACGTCTACATATCGCCTATCATCTACCCATTGTACATATGGATAAACGCTATACGAGCAATTACATGAATTCAATAAGATCAAAGTAACTAAACTAGACATATAATCAAAGTAGATAATGACTAATGCAATTAAGAACATATAAATATATTTAGAGTAAAGTTTCCCTAATCTGGATATTAAATATAATAAAGTAACTAAGAACTAGATCTATTACCGAACTCTTGCACTCTAGCCAGACGCCCGGGGCTCCAGATCCGATGAAGAACTAGATCTCCTCTACTTCTAATCTAGCTAGCTAATCCTATGAACTAGAAGGCTCTTGATGAACTTAAAGGCTCTTGATGCTTGATGGCTTGAGGCCTTGATGAATAATAAATTGGCTCTCTTCAGGGGGTCTACCCATGTATTTATAGTCCGGTAGGATGCGCGTGCGCCGCAGGATCAAACCGAATTAACCAATGGTGGAGATGAAAACCCTAGGCACCAGGAGGAACATTCTGGAAGGAGGAGGGCAACGGGCACAGGGGGGCGCCGCTCGGCCCTAGGGTAGGGCCGGCCGGCCCCACCTGGAGGTGTCTCGCCCTCTCGCTCCTCCTGGTGTTTTCTGGAGTCTTCCTGAATCTTCCCGTGGTGTCCTTTATGGCGGATAAGTTTTGTGTATATTTTTGCACTTGAATCCCTCTTTTTAACTTTTCTAAAAATCTCCCTGAAAATTACAGAATATGCAAAACTCGTAGAAATTGTCAGATAAATCCCTAGACTAGTGTGTTTTCTTGTTTCATTTTGGATGAAAAGTTTTAGTAAAAGTTGACACTAACAGGTGTCAACAATACCCCCAAGCTTTACCTTTTGCCAGTCCCTTGGCAAACACACTACGCCTAAATGTTTATCATATTTGGATCAGGAGTTGCTACAATGTCATTATACTTTCTAGTACACATGCTTTAAAATAAAATTTTCTTCGGATCAAACAATGTATACATTAATCTTCAAACTTACTTATTTTACCTGTAATATGGGGTTTCACAACTTTTGCATAAATCTTTGAGCAGTTGAAAGATAGAATAATCAAGCTAAACACTATGTCTCTAGTTCTTTGCAATACTATTATTCCGAAGTTTTTGATAGGTTTTTAGAATAAAACTCAGAGTTTTATTGTATGATACCCTCAAATCTCTCAGTGTATGTGGTATTTGTGGTTCTTTCTTGAGATATTAATGTTGTTATGCCTCCTATAGCTAAAGGTGTATAAAGTGGAGCTTATAGGAGTGGCAATAACAAGGATAGGCTTACTTGCAAAACATGTATTGTAAAGTCAACTAATGGATCCACAGAGAGTCGAGGCATACAATCAAACCAAGATGTGCATGTGTATGAAATATGATGGATGGGTGTATATGTGTTATTTATGGCTAACTCCTATTTCTATTTTTGCTGTTTCGGCAATAACTCTCTTTTAAAACTTTTCTCAGAAAAGACATGGGCTATCTTTATTATTTCTTTTTATTCAGGGAGGCGGACATCTAGTACCCATTGTTTTAATTGCTGGGACATTTTGTCCATCTTTTACTCCCTTTTTCTTTTCTTTCTTTTCTTTCTTTCTTACTTTTTCTTTTATTTTTATTTTGCATAGCCACATGTATCCTTACAATAAATGAATCGAGAGGTATGATCAGGACTTACAGTATTTAAAAGACAAGGGTTATCCTATGGGTTGTAGGAATATTTTTGTGTTCTCTCCCAGTGTAGGAGGTGAACATTTTATGATGAACATGTATGGAAATATGGTGAATGATTGCGATTACTCCTTGGAATAGGAATAAAACATATGTGGTCTGGAGTGTGCAAGTGATTCTTGGTTTTAAAAACATGACAAGACTCTCATAAGGTATACAACACAGGTTGACTGAACTCAATGCAAAGCGAGTAGCTTAAAATGTGAAATTGTTTTCCTATCTCTAAGATATACATTTTGGCTTTGGTAGAAATTCACATTTATCATACAAGAGCCCATCATGTAAACTTTAGATTTTCAAAATAAATTTTTCAGAGCATAGTAGTGTTAGGAACAAGATAAATAGTAGCTTAACTTTCATAATCATATCAATTAACTACCTAGACTCAGCGTAAGCTTATACCTCTATAATTAATGTTCAGAATAAATCATCCAATTAAAATATCAATACTTAAAACCGAGGAGATTTTAAGTTTGGCAAGCAGGTACTTAGCAAGCATTATAACAGAGCAACTATTCATCATCTCCAGGACAATTTTAATATTCATCAAATTTAATAGCTCTAGTCCAGACTAAGTTATACTCTAATAAATATGAAACTAAATATTTATTTGGTTTTAACTTTAATATCTAATATAAGACTTTATGACTTCGTGGACCTTTATGTGCCTATATATTTTTGGTATTTTATGACTATTTATAGTAGACTTAAAAATCGCTTAGGTGTAGTTACCTGATAACTAGGGGATGCTCCTCCCTCAAGCTTGATGTTTACAATATTTGGTGTAGATGTTCTTTAGAGCAAACTAGCTAGTAGCGAACCCGGTGGTTGCCACTGATAGTCTCTCTCCTTGCTATAATATCGTTCCTGCATAAATACTCCACAAGAAACCAAAACTCGAGCCTCGAATATAATTATAGGTTAGCGGTCAGCCAAAGAGTAATTGATCACTTTTATGAGCTATCTTTAGATGTTGTTCAATTTAAGCAGGATTACTCTCTCTCTCTCTTTTTTTTAATTTTCTTTTTATGATACAAGAATTACATATGAATCCTATATATTTTTTTATCATTTTATTTTTATGCCACCACAATGGATGTTCCTTCGAAAAATATCATTGGGTATCCACATGGGGCTTTAATGATGCCATGAATAATGCAGTAAATGTTTTTACCAATCTTTTAATATGTTAACAGATAATGCTACTAATTAAATTTAAATTACTAATGCATTTAATGAGATAACTACCATACTAACCTTATGGCTAGGGTACGGAATTTAAAGTCTACCGACAGGACTTAGACAGAGGTAAACACTTACTCAGTGGGTTCATCGTCTGAGGTAACCTCAGTCAACTCCCCGTCTCGTGGTGATGCGTCGCGTGCTTCCTTCCATCTTGTTTCGGTCTCTTTTGCTTCTTTCTCTTCTAGCTTCTGCTTTTCTTCTTTGTTCGCCTTCTCCCACGCTTCCAATCGTGCTAGGATCTCCTCCTTTTCTTCCTTGGCGATCTGGTCCATCCTTTCTGTTTCTTCTGCCCAGTTACTCCAGCGAGGCACGTGCGTGTTCTCTTCTTGCTCTGGAAAGCGATCTTCATATTTCACGACCTTACCAGGAAAGTCTTTCCAGCCACAGTGAGGCTGAGCAGCCTGATGGTGTGCTTGGCGTCTTCTCCAATTGCGTTGCTTTCTGGCTAGTTCATGGTTATTTAATGTTCTGAATTGACAGCGTACCTTTTCGGTAGGTAGGTTGAAGTGGATGTGTCCGGACCCGATGTAGATGTTGGCGTTGGCAGTATAGAGGAACGGTCTTCCCAAGAGAATTAGGGAATCATCGTCTCCCTGCATGTCAAGAACTAGAAAATCTGCAAGTATATATTGTCCTTGGATCCTTACCATAACATCCTTAACTATTCTTTCAGAAAATCTCAGTGATTGGTCCACCATCTGTAATTGAATATATATTGGGTATAAAGGTAAATTAAATAATTCATCATATACCTATTTTGACATTACGTTGCAGTCTGATCCAGTATCGCAGACGGTGTGAGGAAAGGTGGTGTTTTTGATTGTGTATTCAATGATTGGGACATCTGGATCACCTCTCTTGATTAGAAATGACTTGGGTAGTCGGTGATCATTCTCTGTGTTGATAGCAGTTATTGGTTGAGTTGTCTCCTCAGGTGCATGCTTGGTCCTCCTCCATCTTCTATTATTCCTTTTGTTCTTCTTCTTCAGCATTGGGTTTGATTCTTGCTCTTCTTGTTGTTGAAATTGTTTCGGGGCTGCAGGAGATTTCAGGACGCGGTTCTTGAATATGAATCTCTCCTTCTTGTCTTTGATGGACAAGACAATCTTGGTGAACTCTGTATAGATGATGGTTTTTGTTGTGCATAGGAATGGTCTGCCCAGAATGATGGGTGTCTTCTCATCTATTCCTGTCTCCATGACCACGAAATCAACTGGGATATATGATTGCCCTACTCGAATGACAACTTTTTCTAGTACTCCCTCAGGGTAGCAAATAGACTGATCTGCAAGCTGCAAGCGCATATTTGTGTATAACAGGGGATCATTTAATATTTTCTCATAAATTACCTTGGGCATGATGTTGACACTTGCGCTGAAGTCATAGATAGCCTCTGGAAAACTGTGACACCCTATGGAGATAGGAATGACAAGTCTTCTAGGGTCTCCCATCTTCTCTAGTAGAGAGTGGTCAATCCACTGTACATCCGCAGGCTCAATATGATATTGGGTTGTATTGTGAATATCAACAAGGTTAGCAGTTTCTAAATCTTCTGGTTGGCCTGGAATCTTATCATTTTCTAGTGGAGGTACAGTAGCAGCTAACTGAGCTAATTGTGATTCTAACATTTTATTAAAGCTATGCTGATTCTTTACGGCAGAAGCAAAAGTATCCATTCTAGCATGTATGTTTTCTAAAGTTTTATCATTTGATGTTAGCTTCCTAGTTATTTGATCTAGCAGTTTAAATTGACTAGTAACTAATTCTCTTAAAGGTGGAAGGTTATAATTATTGAAGTTATTACCTTGGTTGTTACCTTGGTAATTACCTTATCGAGGTTGTTGGTTCCACCCTTGATTTTGTTGAGGACGATAGTAGGTGTTATTGTTGATGAATTTCACATCCTCTTGCAGTGCAGGGCAGCTGATAGCTGAGTGCCCATAGTCTCCACATTCTTCACATGTCATATGGGAATCATTGACGTGCATGACTTCCTTCTTCTCTATGTCGAGCTTCTTTATAATGAGGTCTAGCTTGGCAGTGACTATGTCAGCTTCCTTAAGATGATGGATTCCTCCTCCCTTCTTGCGGGGTTGAGTACATTCTTCATTGCATATTGAGTTTGAGGTCATCTTCTCGAGAAGTGCTTTAGCATCAGAGAGCTTTAGTGACAAGAAAGCTCCTCCTGCTGCAGCATCAATAGACTCACGGGTGCTAGAGATAAGCCCGTGATAGAAAGTCTGCATTAACAGCCACTCCTCTATCCCATGATGAGGACAGTCTTCAATGTAGTTCTGGAATCTTTCCCATGCTTCAGTGAATGATTCATCATGTTGCTGATGGAAACTTATAATCTTCTCACACAGAGCATTGGTCTTGACTGTAGGAAAGAATTTTGCCAGGAAAGCAGTTGAGCACAGGTCCCATGTAGTGTGTTTATCTTTGTTGATGTAGAACCACTGCTTAGCTTTCTCTAATAATGAGAATAGAAAAAGTCAGAGTAAGATAGCATCTTTTGATACTCCTCTGATATTGAAGGTGTTGCAGATCTCTAGAAAGTGTTGTAAGTGTGCACTTGCATCTTCATGTCCTTTTCCACAGAATTGGCTGGCTTGAACCATAGTGATGAGAGCAGGCTTAAGCTCGAATCCATTCTCCCCAGTGTTGACTGCTGGTCCAGTCCGGATGTTTGCTGTTGTTGGGGCAGAGAACTCTCACAGTGATTTCTCAGCCATGTCTTCAAACACAGGAGCTAGGTTTTCACCTAACTGATCTTCTGCTTGTTCTTCTACTTCTTCTTCAAATTCTTCTTCCAGTGTTGGAGCTGGCTCCCTTAAAGAGTTTGCTTGAGCAGGTGTTCTTGATGGTGAGTCGAATTTCTCCCTTATTTCTGCAAGCTTTTTCTTTCTAAGGAGTTTCTCAGGATCGTCAGTAAAGTTCTTTGGAAGAGAAAAACCATTCATTCATCACCCTGTATAAGATAAGAAAATGATAACGACGAAGGGTGTACCTGATAGGATTAGAAATCGGTTAATAATAAAAGTTTATCCATATGTATACAAATATCAATATGTTCTAAGTTTATCGTGCCTTCCCCGGCAACGACGCCAGAAATGCTTGTTGGTATTTCTAACGTCACCACTAGAAATAGAGTTAAATCCTATACCTAGTAACGGCGCCAGAAATACTTGGTATTATAATTACTTATCATTAGCAACTAACCACATTTGAATTACTAATATTCCTAAACATTGAAATAGGTTGTCATCCCCAATTGTATTGCTAGAAAATTATCATAGATTCATATTATACTTATGGTGACTAGGCAGATAAATATATATGAATAAGATATGAAGGTAAACTAATGGGTTCTGCAAGCGGACGATAATTATACCGTTGTAGCATTTCACCTAGGGAAGTATCCAGGTTATCGATTTATAATTATACCTCTAGGAAGGCTATGCGGTAAACTATTATTACCATATTGATGAAGTACATGGATAATTAATTTTAATTGCACACTCTAATCTATTCAGGCAGAGGTCATAAGATAAATATAGATAAATATAGGTGATAGCATAATCATCAAGTATCATAATTAAGGATAATCATCAGAGCATCTTACTAGTCATAATCATAGCTAGCCATTAAATAAACTAGCAAAATAAGTCTATAACTGCGTCAATTGAATAACTCTAATCAGTGCAACTACATCTAATCATCATTGCTAAATCAACCCTAAATCATTATTACATGTAAAGAGGCATCAACTAATGAGGATATTAAGACAATAAAGTCACCTCCTTCGCGACCGCGCCCATGCTAGTCCTACATACGGGGGGTGGACTACAGAGGAACTAAAGTAGCTGTCACCTACGCAGACTACCACACGTCCTGGCATATCAGGGTGCACTCGCAGATAAACAAGACATTTAAACACCACGTCTACATATCGCCTATCATCTACCTATTGTACATATGGATAAACGCTATACGAGCAATTACATGAATTCAATAAGATCAAAGTAACTAAACTAGACATATAATCAAAGTAGACAATGACTAATGCAATTAAGAACATATAAATATATTTAGAGCAAAGGCTCCCTAATCTGAATATTGAATACAATAAAGTAACTAAGAACTAGATCTATTACCGAACTCTTGCGCTTCTGACCCGGGACGCCGGGGCTCCAGATCCGATGAAGAACTAGATCTCCTCTACTTCTAATCTAGCTAGCTAATCCTATGAACTAGAAGGCTCTTGATGAACTTGAAGGCTCTTGATGCTTGATGGCTTGAGGCCTTGATAAATAATGAATTGGCTCTCTCCAGAGAGGGTCTACCCATGTATTTATAGTCCGGTGGGATGCGCGTGCGCCGCAGGATCAAACCGACTTAACCAACGATGAAGATGAAAACTCTAGACGCCAGGAGGAACATTCTGGAAGAAGGAGGGCAGCGGGCACAGGGGGGCGCCGCCTAGCCCCAGGGTGGGGCTGGCCGGCCCCACCTGGAGGTGTCTCGCCCTCTCGCTCCTCCTGGTGTCTTCTGAAGTCTTCCTGAGTCTTCTCGTGGTGTCCTTCGTGGCGGATAAGTTTCGTGTATATTTTTGCACTTGAATCCCTCTTTTCAGCTTTTCTAAAAATCTCCCTGGAAATTACAGAATATGCAAAACTCGTAGAAATTGTCAGATAAATCCCTAGACTAGTGTGTTTTCTTGTTTCCTTTTGGATGAAAAGCTTTAGTAAAAGTTGATACTAACAGGTGTCAACACTTAAGCCTCACTTAGCCACTACAATAAAAAAAATATAAATCCTAAAAATTTTCATAAAAAATAGAAACATCTAACCATCAATTCAGTAGACTCAATCACCATTGATAATAAGAGCCATAAAAATATTTTGCGAGCTAAACAATTATTATAACCTCTATGATTGTGTAAAAACTGTTATACTTTTTTTAAGGGTTTGGAGTTTAGGGTTTCTATTTGTTCATTTGTAACATAATAGGCATAAGAAATACTCCCTCCGGTCCCATTTATAAGGCGTAGTCAAACATGGCACGGTTACCTAAATCATAAGTTAACTATTCATTTATTGCTACACTCTTATAACTGCGTTATTTGCAACATGTTGGTGGAAGAAACTGCGGATCATTTGTTCTTGAACTGTGCCTTTGCTAGGATGTGTTGGGACTTTATAGGCATTGAAATACCTCTGGATAGTGCATAACTTCTGCGTTCAGGGATCAGCTCAGCTCTCCCTTCTTTATGAATGTTGTTATCCTCTTGAGTTGGACCATCTGGACGGCAAGAAATGATTTGATCTTCAAGGGAATTCAGCCAAGTTTCACCTCTTGTAGAAGAACTTTTAATAAGGAGCTCTCTCTCCTTATGCACAGGGTGAAGCAAAGTCAATCAACTCAGTTTTTTTCATGGATACAAACCTTCGTGTAATTAGTAGCTTGGTGCTCATCTATTTTGTTTCCTTTTTTGTTTCTTGAACTCTTATCCTTACCCTACCCCTTCTGGTTGTTTTTGTATTTTACTCTGTAACTTGTTCTCTGGTTTTAATTAATAAATTACTGTAGGGGCTCCGGCCCCTCCAGATCCTTAAAAAAACTATTTATTTATTGTATATTATAACTTTTATGATTATAAAATTATAATCATTAAATAGTAAATTTGATCATGAATTTGACCATATTAAGTTTGTATTATATTATCTAAAAGTTGTCCACCAAATTATTGATCAAAGATTATAAAGTTTAAATCTTATTTTGCGTGTTTACCTTATAAACAAGACCAGAGGAAGTACTTTGTAATCTTTATATGATCACAATATACTTATTAATTATCAGTCTTTTTCTCATCTACTGACAGGTAAGAAGAAATCTCTGTTAGTTGTGATAACCACATTGATATTGCAACACATAACTGCAACGGATGAGACTGGACATCGGAACAGCAGACTAGCAAAACCCGGATGCCGAGATAAATGTGGCAGCATTAGCGTCCCCTACCCATTCGGCATAGGACATGGATGCTTTCTGAACGAAGACTTCGAAGTCATATGTGACAGGGGCCGAGATAATGTGGCTATATTAAACACTTCTTCCGGGACACCATTACTGGACATCTCTCTATCCCTTGGTGAGGCTCGTTCTCAGAGTCCCATAGCATGGTACTGCAACTACACCAATGGCACCAGGGTCACTAACGCTATCAAGGACACCGACGGCACGGAGACATACTGGCTCTCATATGAGGTTGGCCCTGCTTTTACCATTTCCAAAGTCAAGAACAAATTTACAGCAATTGGTTGCGCAACTGATGCGCTCATTGACGTCGATGAGGACGAATACACCAACGAGTGTGAATCATTCTGCAACCACAAACATAGATTGCACGAAAGCACAGAGTGCACTGGTATGGGTTGCTGCCAAACTTCCATCCCTGGTAACCTGCTGGCCTCCTACAGCCTAGGATACTTTCTGCACAACAACGCTGGAGTTCAGAACTTCAGCCCCTGCAGCTATGGGTTCCTCGTCGAGGATGACTGGTTCAAATTCGATCCTTCATATGTAAATTCGTCGTATTTCCAAGAACATTACGGAGACAAGTTCCCATTGGTTCTAGACTGGGCGATTGGTAATGTAACATGCGCGGAAGCCAAGAACCAGTCATCGTATGCATGCGTCGATAAGAACAGCATATGCATCGAGGCCCCCAATGGTCCTGGGTACCGCTGCAACTGCTCCCAAGGGTACGAGGGCAATCCTTACCTGGACGGAGGCTGCCAAGGTAACCTTGCATTTGCATCCACCCACCTCTAATTCCCCACAAATCACTGCTTTACCAAGGTACCAATTCGCTCACTTGCTTGCTTTGAACGACAGACATCAATGAGTGTGATTTTCCATCGCTGTATCCTTGCCATGGGAAATGCAAGAACACTATCGGAAACTACACTTGTACCTGTCGACTAGGAATTCAGAGCAAGGATGTCAAAAATGAACAATGCATTCCGAACTACAAAATGATCATAGGTACGGTAATAATATCATTTCAGGTCAAGGATCCTTATGTTGGAAATTATTGACTTTGGAAATCCCTTTGTTAGGTTTGGCATTCAGTTCAGTCTTCATCATCGTGTGTGTCTTCATTGTGATGACCAATTATGAAAAAAAGAAGTTGGCCAAAGAGAAGGAAAGATTCTTCAAACAGAATGGGGGTCATATATTGTACCAGCAAATCCTCTCTAAACAAGTCGATACGGTTACGATATTCCCCGTAGAAGACCTGAAGAAAGCAACAGACGATTTTGACAAGAGCAGAGTGCTAGGCACAGGGGGCCACGGAACTGTCTACAAGGGCTTTTTGAGGGACAACAGGATGGTTGCTGTCAAGCGCTCAAAGATTATAGATGTGTCTCAAACTGATGAATTTGTGCAGGAGATTATTATACTTTCACAAATCAACCATAGAAATGTGGTCAGGCTTCTAGGCTGTTGCTTAGAAGTGGAAGTTCCCATGTTAGTATACGAATTCATCCCAAACGGCACTCTGTTTCACTTGGTCCATGATAAACGTGATGCACCTCTTTCATTGGAAACCCGACTCAGGATCGCCCAAGAATCTGCTGAAGCTTTAGAATATCTGCACCTGTGCACCAACCATTCCATAGTACATGGAGATGTCAAGTCCATGAACATTCTCTTGGATGAAAACTTGAAGGCAAAAGTGACCGACTTTGGTGCATCTAGGATTCTTCCCAAGGACGCAGTTCAACTCATGACATTGGTGCAGGGAACTTTGGGTTACCTAGATCCTGAGTACTTACAAGAGCGTAAACTAACAGAGAAGAGTGATGTGTATAGCTTTGGAGTTGTTCTTTTGGAGCTAATCACAAGGAAGACAGCAATATACTTTGACGGCCCTGGCGAAGGAAAAAGTCTTGCATCATCTTTTGTAGAAGCAATGAAGGAAAACAAAGTTGAAAGTATGTTAGACACTAGCATAATGGGGGTGGGATTGGAGGAACTGTTCCAAGAAGTGGTAGAGCTAGCTAGCATGTGCTTGAGTATCAAAGGAGATGATAGGCCTTCCATGACTCAAGTGGCCGACAAGCTAAAAGCTGTACGAAGTACCTGGAAAGGGATATTATTGCTGAAGCACGAAAGACTCGACGTTTATTTGAGAGGTTGGCCATGGATCCAGGACGTGACCTCTCACCTAGCATGTCCTATACGGCACAAATGTTGGGTCTGGATATCCAAACACCAAACCATTCCAGTACCAGCACCGGATAGGAATATGGAATGCTAGTTTTCACCTTGAGATGTTACCATGTACTAGTACATATATATTTATAGTTGTATGTGCAGGGAGCTGCCAAATGATATATCATCTGATGGACCAAAATTTGGCATTGTCCATCATGTATGCCATTTTTGTTGCCCCAATTCTTGTAACATAGCGGTACTCATTTGAGTAGCGTGAATACCGAAGCACAGACACTTCAGGATTATCTAGTGCAGTAAGAACTTTCCATCACTAAAAAGAAAATGAAGTAGGATGCTCAATCTCGGTAATCCTTTTGCTGTGTCCATTGCATGGAGGTGTGTCCATTGCATGGAGGTGCAGCAGTTGAATCGACTTGCATTCCTCTATATGGATTTTCCGGCCCTAGTAAATACCCAATCAATTAGTGCTATACCACAGTCCGCATCCTAAAAGTTCTCTTAATATTATCAAAATTAGTGACAAAAAGGTAGTGTGATTGTGTGAAGCGCTCCAAGGTTATCAACATGTCCCAAAAGGAAGAATTTGTGCAGGAGATTATTATACTTTCACAAATCAATCACAAGAATGTGGTCAGGCTTCTAGGCTGCTGCTTAGAAGTGGAAGTACCCATATTGGTGTCTGAATTCATCCAAAGTGCCACTCTATTCCATTATATTCATGGTAACCACAATAGACCACCCATTTCGCTTGAAGTTCATCTCAGGATTGCCCAAGAGTCTGCTGAAGCACTGGCATATATGCATCTATCTATCAACCATCCCATAGTCCATGGCGATGTCAAGTCTCTTAATATTCTCCTAGATGAAAACGACACAGCAAAAGTAGCTGACTTTGGGGCATCAAGGATGCTTCCCAAGGATGCGATCTTACTATTACTAATTAGAGGCCCCAACGGAGGCACCACGTTGATTCTCACCAGATGCGCTAAGAAAAAAGATAAATTCTAGAAATTCCTACAATAATCAAAAATATCTGGCCTTTAATTTGGTAGACACTAATCATCATAGTTGATAATAGCCATCGGATCTGTTACAATTTACAAAAAATTACCCACCTGCCATTATGAAAAATATATAAAATAACCCCCTAATTTTGTATTTAAATTACCCACACTGCCATTATGAAGAATAGATAAAATAACCCCCTAATTTTGTATTTAAATTACCCACACTGCCATTATAAAAAAAAATTAAGATAACCCCTAAATTTATATAGAAATTCCCCACATACATCTATTATTATTGAAAAGTAAATAAAAACCCCTAGATTTATATATAAATTACCCACTTTGCTATTATAACAAATAAATAAAAAAAATAAATATTTTTAATTTCTTATGAAGAATAAAATATTTAATTCACAAACTACATAGCCATAATATGACATCGATAATTCACTTTAAATTATATTAATGCTACATAAAAATTAATGTTATAGTTTGTTATTTTAAATTATTTTATATATTTTAAGTGAAATATTATATCATTTCACTATTGATAATATAATTGTTATAACAAATTTAACAAGTGTAATGCTAGAGTACAATATGAGTTTCAACTTAAATAAAATCTAAACCAAGTACTACTAAGACCTAAACTCCTTTTAGTTAAAATTTTTTTTTTTATAAATATAAAAAATACTATACTTTCTACTTAAGTCGATTAAAACTCAAAAGCTAACTATGATTAATAAAGTCACATAATTGGATGCAACTAGGGTTTATATATGCTAATATTAGGCTATCATCTAAAAACATAGCTACAAAAAATTACTAAAAGGTCTATCTAGATATCTCTAATGAAATCTCTACATTAGTCCTCATGAGATATGATAAGAAAATAAAATATAGAACCTAAAATTTCTCATAAAAATTTAAAGCATTTAATCATCAATACCGTTTAATCTAATCACTATTAATAATTTCCTTCAAAACTATCATTAATAACAATAGCTATTGGATCTATTTTAGTTCCTAAATAATTATCTAACTCCGCTATTGTGTAATAAAACAACATAAAATAAAAATTTATATCTAATTACTGATGTACTTTTATTATGATAGATGATCTATGTAACCCAATTTTTATCTTATTATTTAAAAGTTTAAATATCCTAAATCTACATCTAAAAATTATCAAAAACTTATAGTTAAAATTATATAAATAATCATAAAACATGTATGTGTTATTAATATTAATATTTGATTGAAGTAAGTATACATGATGTGCCAACATGCATCAATGATATATATATATATATATATATATATATATATATATATATATATATATATATATATAGGGTCAGGCTATTCAAGAGCCGACCATAGAATAACTTATTCTCGGGTCGGGGCTATTCAAGAGCCGGCTATAGAATAACTTATTCTGTAGCCACTTTGAGTTACGATAATTACTATACTGATTTATAAGAATTATAGTAACTCAGTTACTATAATTGTTATGCTAATCGAGTTATTATAACATATAGTAAGGAGTTACTATAATTCTTGTAAATTGGTATTAGTTAAGTTACTATAACACATAGTAAAGAGTTACTATAATTCTCGTAAATTAGTATTAGTTGAGTTACTATAACACATAGTAAGAAGTTACTATAATTTTCATAAATTAGTATTGTAATTATCATACCTCAAAGTGGCTACAGAATAAGTTATTCTATAGCCAGCTATAGAGTAGTATATATATATATATGTTATATTTTAGTAAAAATATATTTCCTTAAAAACTCATATTAGTAATCATGAAATATATTTTATTTAGTTTGCTTCTTTAGATATATTGATATATTTTAACTAAATATTTGACACCTTTATATTTGTATTATAACCGGACTATATATATAATTTTATGTAATTTCTTGACAAGAAAATTCAATCATCTTGAAAGTATGGGAGATACCACTGCTGTGTATATATGTTTGTCTAACATTTTAAATTTATTTTAGCATAAAAAGTAAAATATTATATGAATTAACTAAATTCTTTAGAGATTAATACTGCTATACATATCGAAGATTCAAGCTCTTACCTTAAGTGTCATGATGTAAGATTCAAATGATTGCTTATGCTATTTAGTAAATATAATTTATGACCTAAATTACTTATTCTAAAAGGTGCAAACATGAGAGTTAGTGAAAGATATATTAAGTACAAGAATTTTAAGTTTATGATAAAAAAAAAATATAACAGTTAATAAGGCAAAATTATAGAAAATCATAATTTAAATTCAAGGCTTCATAAGAAATATAAATCAATGCCAATAGAAAGTAAAAATACAAATGCGTGAAAGACATATAAAACAATGCCTTGCAAAAAAAATAATTAATAAGTTTACGATAATTGATATAGAGTATGAAGTATCTATTACATCTATTTTATAAAAAATAAGCATAAAAAATAAAGAAAATATATAATTTAATATAAAAAATATTTCTTTGTTAGATATATTACACAGATATATCTCTTAAAATTTTAGCCCGTGCGAAGCACGGGTTGATGGACTAGTTCAGATAATGACAATGGTACAAGGAACCTGGGGTTACCTAGATCCAGAGTACCTACAAGAGAGAAAACTTACATAGAAGAGTGATGTTTACAGCTTTGGGGTTGTGCTTCTTGAGCTAATTTACTAGAAAAAAGGCAATATATTCTTAAGGTCCTGAGGAAGGAGAAAGCCTAGCATCATCCTTCCTACATGCTATGAAAGATAACAGAGTTGAAGGCATCTTGGACAAAAGCGTAATGGGTGAGGAAATGGTGGAACTTCTACAAGAAGTTGCTGAGCTAGGGAGACAGTGCTTGAGCGTCAAGGGGGAGGATAGGCCTTCCATGGCCCAAGTAGCCGACAAACTGAAAACCATTCGCTGTAGTTGGAGGGAGCTATTGCTATTGAAGCATAATAAATCTGGTGTTCTAATTGAGACGTCAAGCATGACTTCAGACGTGTCCCCATGTATGTACTCAACATCGCAAACATCATCGATGGACATAGAAACAGCAAATGCATTCTATGCAAGTAGTCGTACCTGCAAGTCATGAGAATTTTCATATATAGACGCAACCATGTACCACATACGAATAACCTTACACTCCTCTTGCGCAACCATAGACGCAAGCATGTAAAATAAACCTCCTAACTGATAAATCTCCCCTTCAACTCCAACATATATTTGTGCCTTACACATGCTTGCTATCCACTCGAATGCCCCCCCCCCCCCCAAAAAAAATGGTTTTTGCACATTGTTTCCGTCTTTCCCTTGATTTTTAAGTTTCACGAGACATAATTGGAGAAAGAAAAAATTACAGGGCTCTATTCATTTTATTCACATGTCATAACCATTTGGTATCCCCTTTCCACCAGTCTAGCTTTCCCTCACCTTTCCTCCGTATCGACTTTGGCCGCGAGCTGGTACTGGACAATGGCTTCCTAGCTCATGGGGTTGGCTGTGGCTAGATCCGAGGCTACTTTGTCCAGATCCAGTGTCCATCTCTTGCCATGGTGCTCTCCCTAGGAGATCTGCTCAAGGCTCTTTTGCGGCATTCTTATGTAGGTGTGTGTGTGAGGGGGAGGGCTGTTCTCGAGGGCCATAGTAGTCAATACGTGGGTTGATCAAAGTTGGGGCAAAAGCGTGAAAAGTGTTGTATGCGGACACTGCTCCATCCTTGGAGACATCCTCTTTGTACTTCTTCTCTCATGTCTTGCTAGTGTTTACAGGTGAAAACTTTCTCATGTTGGGCTAGCATCATATGCACCTTGGTGCCGTTTCCATCCTGAAGGCTTTCATAGGTTTGTCTAGCTCTGTCGTTCTACGCTTGCTTGACCATGGTGTCCAAGTGGCTCTATTGGTGGTGCTTGACGGTGTGTCGAGTGATGCTCTTAGTAGCTGCAGCTGTTAGCCATTGTAAGTGTAGTGGATTTGCTAGTTTGATCCTTTTGACCAAGTTGTGGTGTTAGGTCAGTCATTTCGATTAAGTTCAGTTGCTAGTTGGGTCTTTTTTTTTATCAAGATGGCTTGATGTATAGTTCATCCAAGCATGCAGTGGTGTGAAGTTGTTATTTGTACCAAGTTGTACGGGATAAGTGACACACTATATATGTCTAGGTGTTTTTCGGACCCTGTTTCAGTAAATAAAAAAACTTGGCTGCACTTATTTTTCTCTTTCTTGGTCTAATGAAATTCCCAGCAAAGTTTTTGCATGTTGTCCCTTCGAAAAAAAATAACCACTAGTTTACCAATTGATTTTAATTAGAGATGCTCTAACTGAATTGAATTAACGTCGTTGGTCACTGGGTGCAAAATCTAGGCCGGGTGTTTGTTTGCTCACGGGGTACCAAAACTCAAGATCTGTATGGACAAAACACGGTGATGGCAGCATGAATTTATTTGAACCTAGTAGCAAGGGTGGCCCTGGTGGTCCTTCGTGGGTAGGGTTTCCTTTCATGTCAATTTTATGGACTGTTTGACACAAGGAAAACCTGCTTGACAGGCAAAGCATTCTTAGATATTTTGGAATCTGATTACTTGTGGTCAGATCTACTACTACCTTGTGGAAGTTGACTGGCGAGTCTTCTCGATGAGCAGTCTCTTCTCGATGCCTTGTGCCTTGCTCCCGCAGGAGGAGATACGACCAAGAGACAAGACTCCCGGGTCAAGGCGGGGTCTCCGATCCATCACCGTCGCTAGTTCGCATCGCCCCGCCACATACGGCGATGTGTTAGATTCTAGCTGGAAAAGTTCTCATTGGATGTGGAACAATGTAATGCAAGCAGGGCACGATATATAGTCAAGACTCAAGAGTAGAATTCCATGGAGCGAGATGCTTCTTTACACACCATGTTTCTGCTGCACTCATTTAGTGGCCGTACGTATGCATGCTTCAAGCCCACAGCCTTCTCACAGTCACAGGTCACAGCCGCGTGTTGATCCAAATAATAGTGTGCAATAAAATCAGCGACATAATATCGTCTTGACCGGCCGAACGTGCTGGTGGAGACGTGGAATCATCGGCAGCCACGACGATACACTGAATTTCTGTGGAATTGGGATTCAGAGTCTTAGTCTCTCAGACAAAGCAGAGTCGCCAAACGACAAACTAGGAGCCATTCTTGCTGTGTAGCCGGCCGCAATATACATGAATTGCTCGTTACTTGCAGGTGAGATTATCTTCCCCCCTTGCTTGTTTACTTGCATTGCAGGTGAGATTTTCTTACTACCCCTCTAATAAAGACTAACTTTTATTAGGATGTGTCTTGTTAATCTATCTTTTATAGTACATAGAGGCAATAACATGCTACCCTACCCGAATAGCTCGTGCATGCAGCTAGCCAGCTTTTGCGCAACTGTGGATAGAATTTAAAAATATTGCGATGCAGTCACTACAGTATTATCTAAATCTCTGTCTAATCACACATATATATCTGCTGCATAGACTATTGCAATTGTTTAAATATGACGTTGTAACCCATCTCATCAACAGTCCAGATTAAAAAGCTGTGCTTTATTATTTGCCTGTGTCACCTGCAGGAAAGATGTTACTACTGCTAGTTGAGTTGGTAATCCTGACCTCGGAGCTTAGTGCTCATGGGGCTGCTGGCACCAGCAGCATGGCCTTGCCAGGCTGCCCAGACAAGTGCGGCAACATCAGCGTTCCCTACCCTTTCGGCTTCAGTGGTGGTTGCTTCCAAGAACCCTTCGGTGTCTACTGCGAGGACGACCAGGCAGTGTATCCCCAGGATCGCAAGAGGCTTAAGGTATTGGAATTTCATCTATCCGAGGGTGAGATTCGCATCCAGAAGCGCATAGCAAATAGTTGCGATGATAGCACCCAAAGCGCCGTCCTTCCTGGTCAACAGAGGATGTTCATGGATGGTGGCATGGTATCCAATGGCATTCCTTATGTCACAGTTTCCACTACAAAGAACATATTCACAGCAATGGGGTGTGCTACCACAGCAATCATCCAGAACTGGAGCCAGCATAACAATTACACCAGCGGATGTGTATCATTCTGTAACGAGGATAGCATCCAAGATAGCACGCAATGCAGTGGCATGGGCTGTTGTCAGACTTCTATCCCAGGTAATCTTAGTGCTTACCAGCCCTCATTCTTGGCAATAGGCGGTGTGGACTATACTGCTGTTCGAAAGTTCAGCCCATGCAGCTATGCTTTCGTTGTGGAGCAGAATTGGTTCAAATTCAATGCCTCATATGTCAAATCTAGAGAGTATGGAGAACTGTATGGAATTAAGGGCCGTGGGGTTCCTTTGGTGCTGGACTGGAGTGTCGGTGATCAAACTTGCGATGAAGCCAAAAGGAACAAATCATCCTATGCATGCGCCTCCATGAACAGCGAATGCATCATTGCACGCAATGGCGCAGGTTATCTCTGCCAGTGCTCTTCAGGTTATGAGGGCAATCCCTACCTAGACGGTGGCTGCCAAGGTTAGCATGCATTATTATTATTATTTTTACTTTCTCTCAGCTTCAGTTTTTACAAATCCTCATCACTTCTCTTTTATGCCCATGACTTGCTTGACGGACAGATATCAATGAGTGCAATGATCCATCGGTATATCCTTGCAAAGGTGGTCACTGTCTTAACACGGTTGGAAGCTACACCTGTTCATGCCCATCAGGAACACAGAGCAAAGATCCAAAGAACATACCCTGCACTACAGCCATAGGTATATATTTTGCGCACCATTTTTTTGTGAAAAAAATACTTTGGTCAAGTACTGAATTAGCGTATACAGAATAGTAAACTTTCCATGGGGTTTTATTTAATTTGGCGGAGAAGTAACATAGTAACATGCATGTGGCTAGAGCTCTTAAGGTTTCCGTTGTGCTTTCAAGTTTGTCTGTGATGGCGTTCAAATTATTTTTTGTGCTTGATTCAGGAACCTTGGTTGGCTGAATAGGCATGCATTAATTGTGTTGTTGAAATTTGATGCTTGCATTTTCCTTTCTCTTTAACATATGTAAAAAAACAAAAAATCTGGAAACTATAGAATAATCTACATCACCACTAAATGTTGCCATTTATTATTTTGTTTATATAGTCCCAATATTTACCTAAAATCTTGGTTACTGAGTGATGATAATTAAAAATATCTATGAATTTCCAGGTTTAAGCATTGGCATAGGAGTTGGTAGTGCAACTAGCTTCATAATTTTGGTTCTCATTGCAATATTCCTTACTAAAAGGTTCAACCATAGGAGGTCAAGAAAGTTAAGACAAAAGTTTTACGATTTAAATCGGGGGCAACTTTTGGAACAACTAGTATCCCAAAGGGCAGATATTGCGGAAAGGATGATCATAACATTGGATGAGCTTGAAAAGGCAACGAACAGCTTTGACAAAGCTCGTGAGCTTGGAGGGGGAGGTCATGGTACTGTTTATAAAGGAATTCTGTTAGACCAACATGTTGTAGCCATCAAGAAGTCAAATATAGTGGTCCAAAAAGAAATAAATGAGTTCATAAATGAGGTAGCTATCCTCTCCCAAATCAACCATAAGAATATTGTCAAACTAATTGGATGTTGCCTAGAGACTGAGGTTCCGTTGCTGGTTTATGAATTTATTTCCAATAGAACCCTCTATCACCATCTTCACATTGAAAGTCCAAGATCACTTTCTTGGGGGAATAGGTTGAGGATTGCAGCTGAAATTGCCAATGCTCTTTCCTATCTTCACTCGTCAGTTTCTGTCCCAATAATCCATAGAGACATTAAGCCTAGTAACATACTTCTTGATGACAATCTTACATCTAAGATATCAGATTTTGGAGCTTCAAGGTATATACCCATTGATAAAACAGGGTTAACAACAAAGGTTCAAGGTACTATGGGATACTTAGATCCTGTATACTTCTACAGAGGTCGTCTTAATGATAAAAGTGATGTCTATAGCTTTGGTGTTATTCTGGTTGAATTGTTCACTAGGAAAAAGACATTTCCATATCTTTCCTTGGAAGGTGAGGGCCTTGTCGCAGATTTTGCCAGATTATATGATGTAGGCAATCTGGTAGAAATATTAGATCCTCAAGTTGTAGAGGAGGGGGGCAAAGAAGTCCAAGAGGTTGCTCAACTTGCAGCATCATGTACGAAATTAAGAGGAGAGGATCGGCCTACAATGAGAGAGGTCAACCGTTCACTGGAATGCATTTTGTCAGACGAGAAGCGTGTGGAGGATAGTATATTGGTGGCCAACGAAGGGCAAAGCACAAGGCCGGAATCGAATAAATGGCACAGCTTGTAGCATGGGCTCTTGATGCTTGTGGCGGTGGACCGGCAGCACATATAAACAGTAGAAAAGTGGTAAACTAGAGAAGTGGCAATGTGTGCTGGAGAAACTGGTGTAATAATTCATTAATTTGATGCTTTTTTATTTTATTATCCTATGTCTTCTGAACAAAGATTACTTTCACGGGAACGATGTTGCCTGGCAAGGGATTCAAAACATAACTATTGTTTCCATTTCCTTCTCCATAATAATTACTTTGGCAACTCAAATGTTCACATTACAAAGGTGGTCTTACCGAACAATATTGAGACGACCAACCACCTTGGCTTTGTTACAGAAGTAGAACCAAATGCGTCCAAAGCGAGAACTTCATGGAAAGGTCATACACAAATACAACTAATTTGTACTTAGCTGTGAAGTGCTAAATCCATGGTTCGGGGATTTGGTATGATCAGCAACGGAGCCATGCAGTTGGACCATGGACGATGAGATACAATCTCGTCAATCTTCTTGGTATCTACGTTAAAGATGCCAATAGAAAGGCGGTAGCCCAACTTGCTTTTCAAAGACACGGACTTGTTATCATCAGTGAAATAGATATGATTTGGCTTCACCTGTGGATATTCCTCAGCGCGGAAACAAAGTGATAGATTATGCCCAAGAAACAACACATAACCATCTAGCCTATTTATTTCCACTAGTTTTCTGGATGCGATGGAGACTTCATATATTTCGATCCTCCAAGTTCTGTTCTCAAATGTTGCCTGGTCATCACAAGCATCATGTTCATGCTCAGCTGGAGCTTCTTTTATCCAAACTTCTGGTCTCC
Source organism: Chrysopogon serrulatus (assembly GCA_015844335.1). Lineage (NCBI taxonomy): Eukaryota > Viridiplantae > Streptophyta > Magnoliopsida > Poales > Poaceae > Chrysopogon > Chrysopogon serrulatus. The sequence goes on from JADLZL010004250.1 coordinate 287,159, forward strand.
GAACTAGCAGCAAATCACCACATGGAGCTTCAACAATGTATACCCTCTCAATCCCATAGAACTCCTGCCTGTCCATAACTATCTTTGTTAGGACAACAGTCCCGCTGAGATCAAAGGCAAAAATTTCACCAAGTAATGTAGCTGCATATAATAGACCATCCTTGTAGATGCAGTCCTCAAAATGTGAGTGTGGTGGCAACCATGTCCACTTCTCATCCCTTAACCTAGCAAAGGAAAGTTGCCCAAATGGGTTGTGGATTAATACCACGATATAGCCTCCTGCTGATGTATCATAGAACACAAGTGCTTTATGAAAGAGGTAGTCCCGCAATGTGCTCAGAGAATGTGTTGAAAATTGACCAGCACCTGACTTTCCAGTACGCCTTGAGAAACGATACTTACAAATCACACCTGTTTCGTCAAAAATTGGTGTCACCTGCTCAATGGTGATGACCGATGGGAGCGAGATCTGTTCACTGTTGATTGGATTGACAAGTTGCATCTCAGAACGCTCATCAGCAGTAACCAACCACCCTTGTGATGATCCAATCAGATACCTTCTGTGGATGGGTGGCTCCGGGAGAGTTAATTTGTATTCTCTCTTTTCAGCAAGGCTGTGGAGGAAAGCAACATTCTCACCAGCAGACTCATTGGTGTAGATGAGGCAAGGTGTTTGGGGCCATTTGCACCTCCCAGAGCTACACATGCTGATATACACAGAGTTCCAGAGACAGCAGACAGAGCCCACACGCACCAAGTCAGGTGTCTCCAGAAGATCAAATATATGCATCAGGATGTCCTGTGGGAGCTCTGCAAAGTTTCCTTCCGGAACCTCCATAAGTGGAGATTGAAAATTTTTATCTTTCTGTTAAGAAGGCAAATTTCCAAAAGTCAAGTAACATATTATCAGGGCAAGACTAATTCCTTAACATTTAGTTAGCACCAATTCATATTGGAAGGGCTAGATTTTCACCAACTACGTACATCTCACCATATAGACTAACAAAATTATCCCATGTGTATAAATCGATAGAAAAACTAGATTTTGAACATGAAATCGACAGAAAAGCTAGATCTCGGGTATGGATTCTGAAGAAAAATAATGTGTTTTGGAGATTCAATAGAAAAATTGGGTTTTGAAGATCGACTGGGCAAAAACAAAAAAGATTTTGTACATGGACTCGATCAAGCCTAAACACAACAATGCATGGACCAAAGCGAGCGTGGAAGCCAAGTCGTCTTACAGAGAAAAAAGGCAAGGGCCAAGATGGATCACCTTCCCTCCACGATAATCAATCCGCAAGGGATCAGGTTTTGGAGGCCCCCCCGGGCGAATTCCCTACAGAGGGCGACGCTCGTGCGCTGTCGGGATGCTGGCGGAGCGGCGCCAGTTCGGAATCGGAGAAGCCGGCGAGTTGGGTTTTGGATTGCCGGCGGCAGCAGGGTTCCAATCCAATGGCTGCAGGCTTAAGAGGGAAGCCCGGGAGGCATGCTGGTCAAGGCGGGGCAGCGGGCGGTGGCCGGGCGCCGGGGCGACTGGCGCTGGACGCCATTGGCCGAGGTTGCGGTGGACCGGCGGTGGGAAGGGATGGGAAGGGGGTAGAGGACGCCGGAGTGGTTAGGAAAAGCGGGGCGGAAGCGATGGCGGTGGGATGTGGGCGGAGCGACCGCCGGTGGTGGAACTAGTCGGCGGGAGCAGAGCGGGCGTCCGTGGCACCGTCAGCAGCGAAGGAGGCGGCCCGTGGGTGGGACGGTGAGGGCCCTGAGGGAGGAGTCTCGAGAGAAAAAAAAAACTTACGACCAATAATTTTTTATTACTCCCTCCGCTTTTAAATTATTTTTGAAGAAATTTATTAGTAAAATAAGCTGCAATAAAAAAATACGGTATTTGACACAATTTTTAAATAAAACGAAAAAACGAATTATCAAACTTAGGGTAAAAACCTCATATCTTGATGCTGCAAATGTTGATATCTATATAGATTTTATTAAACTTAAGACAATTTGACTCTGTACTATTCTGCAGTTAATTTCATTTTTTAAAAATGCAATTAATTTCATTCAATTATCTTCCGGACGGTACATACACATCACAATGTACAAATTTCCGATATATGTTTTTACTACTAATTGCGCAGCATATATATTCTTGAAGGTAGAATATTTTGCTGCGGCAGGATGGTGCCAGGCCGATCGGATCTCCATGGAAAGAGAGAGGAGACAAGCCATGCATCATCGCCTTGAGGGGCCCAGCCGGGGAGCGATCGAGCCACTAGCTTGTACTGCAGCTAGCTGCGTGCTAGGCGGCGTTGCCGAGGTTCTCGAAGCTCCAATCCCGGCGCATGCCGACGCTGCGCCGGAGCCGCGGGCCCTGGATGAGCTGCGACACCTTCAGCTCATCCACCGTCGACTTGCACTTGACCATCTTCTTCTTGCTGGTCCTGCTGCTGCTATCGCTGTCGCTCCTCATCGTGGTGGCAGCGGCGGCGCTGTCGTCGTCGGCGTCGTCCTTGCTGCCGTTATTGGAATCATCCTCGCCGTCCTCTTCGTCGTCGTCGTCGACGACGGGTGCTAGCGTCCGCAGCGGCGCGTACCGCGGCTGTCCCAGGCCGTCGGAAGCCACGCCACGCTGCAGCGCCGTGCAGCAGGTGGCCGTCTGCGGCTGCGGTACGTCGTAGGGGTCGTCCACCGCGTCTCCGCCGGCGGCGGCGCCGCGGCGGGGCACTTGCAGGCTGCTCAGGTGCGACGGTATGTTGTTGCTCATCTTCGATGATCCTCCTATTTTGGATATAATCAAATAATCAATAATAATATGCTTATTGTTCACTACTCTTCTCTTTGAGATTTTAATCCGGATGCTTGCAGCAGCCCAGAGCGTATTATTAGTGGGATGTGATCGATGCAAAGCGTCGCACCAGAGAAGACGCAGATGTCAGGCTAATTTTGGATCAAATTCTTTTTGTGGCATCCCACAAAAAGTGCTAGCTCTTAAACAGACACCCTTAAAATAGCTATAGGTACGATGTTTTCAATTCAATACACGTGATTTGTGCTAGGGAAAACCCCACAAGAATAAATAAAATTTGTGCCAGGGAAAAATAGCGCAATGTTTTTCACAATTTTGTCAAATGAAGCATGTGCAATAGCTTCATTCTCTACTCCTAAAAAGGTGAAACTGGGATCGTTCATAGCACTCCCATTTACCCCGCCCGCACTATCGCCCCACGAGCCATATGACCCCACATCTTTCCGAGACCCATTCAAGTCTGAAAAAAATTTGGGTGCACCCTATATACACAGGGCCGCTCGTGCCCCCCAACGCCATGTTTGCCATGTGGAAGCATGTTCCATCCAACGGCAGCGGTAAATTGGTCGTTCTTTGCAGACGGCTCGACTCTACACGGTGGATGGCTCGGTCCATCGGCTCCACACATCGCAGATGCCTCGGCTTCGTATAGCAGACAACTCGATTTCATATCGCAGCCCAAATCTCCTCCAAGAGGCAGGGCGGGAAGGAGACGCCGGAGAGGGAGCCGCCGCCACCATTCCTCCGTGAGGACGGGCAAGGCGCTGGATCTAGGATTGTGCGGGCACGGTTGGAGGCCATGATCCGGCTGGTGCAGGAGGGTATGCGGCATGCATAAGGAGGCCGATGGCGTGGTGCGGTCGTGCCCCAGCGGCGACGGGGGCAATTAGCCGCGTTTAGAGATTTGTGCCATCCTCTTGGTGTCTTGGGACTCTGCGTGGGCGCCCTTGCGCCGACCCCATCGATTTGTATCAAGTATGTTTCATCCAGCACTCTTTCGAAGACCACATTTAGACAACACAAGAAGTCAACCAATGATGTTCAGGTAGCAACAATTAGTAAAAGCAATAGCATATGATAGCAAGCGAGAGAAAGTAAGAGGTAGAGGGGAGTAGTGAACTCCATATTTGCATTAGAAGAAAGCCTTAAACGATCTACATTAGCTTTTAGGTGAGGCTAACAGTAACTGCTATCAGTGTGGGTGTAATCTTAAGAGCACCAGCACCACCAATGAAGGCATATGTTTCTGCTGATTTAACAAAAACCTACTCTTCAACTAAACATGTATGGGGTCCGTAGTAGTGTTATGAAATCGACAGCTGACGTGCTGATTCAAGTGAATAAAAAAAGAAAGAAAAAGAACGGCTGTGCATGGCAAAGTAAGTGGAGTAGAGTGTCAGTGACCCATCGTTTCTTGTCGAGCGTGCGAGCTAGCTGCTTGTGCAATCGCTAGCGAGTAGCTTTTTTCATCTTCTCTCTCGTACAGGTGGCATAAAATATAATACTTGCTAGCTATTTGGAGTGCTGTTAGAGACGCTATATGAGATGAGGATTGTTGGACAACACTCCTCGCTTTGAACTCTTATCTCTACTATAGTTAGAGTACATTTCTCTTTGAAATCTAGCTATTGACGTATTTATAGACTACTATATGCATCCATGGAACCACTACACGAAATGATATGGAGGCATTGGGCATTTTGGGCATTAGTGCTTATATGAGTGTTTTATATGAGTGTGGAAGCATATATCCACTGTGTACGTTAATGAAGGCAAGTGGCTCGTTGAGCCCGGGATTCGTCCAAAACTCGCTCAAGCGACAAACCGACAATCCTGCCCGTTCCTTTGGTTCCTCAGCGTCCATCGCGGCCGTACATCACATCAGGCTGCGCGTCCCGCGCTCGCGCCGCAGCCGCCGCCGCAGCCGCCGCCACTCGCCGCTATTCCGCCTGCCGGGGAGCCGCCGCATCCCACCCAGCCTGGTGCCCTCCGTGCTAGGCTTCGGCGACCGCATCCAAATCCCCCCTCCACTAAATAACCATAAGCCTAGCAGTCAGTCGAGCGGCGCGGAACGCGGTGGCGGCGGTAATGCCCGTCCTCTCCCCAAGTCTACAGTCGCCGTCATGGCCGTCACCGTCGACGTCCCGTCCTGCATCCAGCTCCTCCGCTCCTGCAGCGTGGCCGCCGGCCGGCAGCTCCACCAGCTCCTCCTCAAGTCCGGCCACGTCCCTTCCTCTCTCCCGCCCACCAACTCCGTCCTCCTCATGTACGTGCGCGGCGGCTCTCCGCTCCACTCCCGCGACGCCCGCCGCCTGTTCGACGAGATGCCCACGAGGAACTGCTTCTCCTACAACTCCCTCATCACCGCCCTCTTCAAGTCCGGAGACCACCGCGCGGCGCTCCGCGTGTTCCGCTCCATGCCTGACCGGAACACGTTCTCCTGGAACACGGTGATAGCTGGCCTGGCTGGTGCGGGGGATCTCGACACTGCGAGCGAGCTGCTAGACGAAATGCCTGTGAAGGATGCTGTGGCTTGTCATGCGGTGTTGCATAGGTATGTCCGCTGTGGCCGAGTGGATGAGGCGTTTGCTCTGCTCAAGAGGATAGGTTCGCAGTGCGATCCTGGTGTGATCTCGCCATGGAATGACCCCTTCGTGCTTACCACGGTGGTTGGCGCCTGTGCTGATTGGAGGAAGTATGAGATTGGGAGGCAAGTTCACGCCCGGTTGGTGGTTGCCAAGACAGAAATCGATTCGGTATTGGCTTGCGCGTTGATTGACATGTATTGCAAGTGTGGGGATTTGGACTCTGCTCGCCTTGTTCTTGATAGATTGAAACATGTGGATGAGATTTCACTGTCCGCGCTGGTCTATGGCTACGCGTCTTGTGGACAGTTGCGCAAGGCGTTGTGCCTTTTTGACAAGGTGGAGAACCCCAGCACTGCCCTATGGAATTCTCTTATCAGTGGCTGTGTCCCTGCCTATCATGGAGATACTGCTTTTGTTCTTTTTGTCAGGATGTTGCGGTCAGACGTGTTGCCTAACTCTTCAATTTATGCCATTGTTCTGAATGTGTGTGGCTTTTTAGGCATGCTGAAGCCTGGTCAGCAGATGCATGCTTGTGCTTTAAAGAGTGGGGCTGTCAATGACTTGATAGCAGCAAGTGCTCTCATTGATTTCTACTCGAAGTGCAGCCTCTGGGCAGATGCCTGCCAAGCTTTCGGTGAACTTAGGCAACATGACACCATTGTGCTCAACTCAATGATCACTATATACTCAAACTGTGGCCAAATAGATGAGGCTAGAAGAATTTTTGATATGATCCCTAGCAAGAGTGTCATCTCATGGAATTCTATGATTGTTGGGTTCAGCCAAAACGGTCATGCTCTTGATGCAATGGAGTTGTTCTGTGAGATGCATCGGCTTGGTTTGCAGCTTGACAATGTAGCTATATCCAGTGTTCTGAGTGCATCAGGCAGCATCTGCTCTATAAGTTTTGGTGAGCAGATTTTTAGTCTTGCTATTGCACTTGGCCTGCAGTCTGACAACATTATAGCTTCCTCGGTAATTGACCTCTACTGCAAATGTGGCAACTTGGCCAATGGATGCAGGATCTTCGATGGAATTGATAAACCAGACGAAGTCTTGTGGAACTCAATGCTTATAGGTTATGCTTCTAATGGGTATGGACTTGATGCACTGAAACTTCTAGATTTAATGCAATGTAGGGGTCTGAAGCCAAGTGAGCGGACATTTGTTGGTGTCCTTTCTGCATGCTGCCATTCCGGGCTTGTGGAAGAAGGATTAAGATGGTTTTACCGGATGAAGGAAGATTTTGGTGTGAGTCCATCAGCTGAGCATTATGCATGTGTGACTGACCTGTTGGTCCGAGCAGGTCGACTGGATGAAGCAGTTGAGTTCATAGAGAACATGCCTTTCAAAGCTGATGCAATTAGTTGGACTTCTATTATTGGAGGATGCAAAGCTCAGGGCAATGAAGCTCTGTTGCACAAAGTTGCAAACAAACTGATGGAAACAGAGCATTCTAGTTTGTATGTGCAGCTGTCGAGCACACTCGCAGCTCTTGGGGATTGGGACAAATCAGCAAGGATTAGGAGTATGATGCATGACAGAAGAATTTCAAAGAACGCTGGCTGCAGTTGGATTGATAGGACATAGAGGAAATTGCCAATGTCACCTCCAACAGGCATCTCGGTCCCTTTCCTCTGGGCCCTTCCCTATTGGCTTTGGTTTCTTCGATTTGTTCTTCTGCTAATCAGGAAGTGGTAACAAATAACAGTCTTGCTTTATGTGCTTTTGATTATAGCTTTCTATCTGACCTTTTGCTTCTTTTTTCATTTTGTTTTGTTGCAGTGACATATGAGTTACTAAACTTTCAGAGGTACATTGCCCCTCCCCCTGATCTCACCCTACATTACTGATCTGGCCCAGCCTACAATTCTATGGAGATTGGGGGCAGATGCATGGACAAGAAATATCTTACTTATCAGGGAGACTTGTTCCAACAACACTTAGAATATAGTTGTTCCAACAAGACTTTAGGCTAGATCAGATCTGAATTCTCTTTCTCCAAAGTAGTGAGTGCCCTGAAGAATCACTTAGGATTTTAGGCAAGAATGGCATTTTAAGAGTTACATGATGATGACGTGAATTAATACAGGCGCTTGTTTCTTGCATTGATTTTGTGAACTGCTGTGCTCCAAATTTGTAATTTTTCTGAGGTTTGTTCATTGCTTAGTTGAACAATATGAGGTAGTTTCTTGGGTGAGGACTCCTGAAGCATGCACAGGTTAATATAAGCAGAATCATGCACATATTGATTTATCTGTGAAATTTTGTATTTTGAAGCTTCTCTTTGTATATGAAGGACAATGATTTACTGCAAAATATCTTTGACATCAAAATTGATGGTACTGAAAATGTGTGAACCACTGAAAAGGTAAGCTTTTCACCTCTTGCGCGGCCTTGCCTTATGCATATAATTTGTCTAATTTTACTCAGAGGTTAGTTCGTATGTCAGTGTATTCCACACCTTAAGGATTATGGAACCAAAAAAGATCAGGATTACTGTGTCTTAGGTAGCCATTTTCTCCCAGGCACTTCGGTTCCGCCCCCAATCTGTTCAGTACTGCAGATTACTGTAGCAGTGACAAAAATAAAACTGAGAATGGGAGGAGCTGTATATTTTGGGGGAGGCTTTTGTGTTTAATCAATCACAGTTCTACAATTCTATTCGGCTCATGGATGCTTCAGAAGAGTTGTTTTGTGGAATATGTTTGCGAATAACATAGAGGTCTCGATCCTCTCTGCAGAACAGCTGTTCTGTGAACAACTCAGCCATTTATGTGAACGTGAATCCAACCTTTTTTTTTTTTTTTTTTTGTTCAGGATCAAGCAAGCAGACTAGGATGCCCCGCCATACTAGTGCGCGGTTCCCTTCTCATAAGAGACGCGAGACACATGGCACTATGTGAGACGTCAAACGAAGGCACGCGCAACACATGAGGCGGTCCATTTTCATGTGCTAGAACTTAATCCCCCCGTCTCATAGTGTTTGTTACTATAAAAAATATGTTTATGAGAGGGGCATAGATTTTTAACGACAAACTCCATGGAACGGAGAGAGTAAGCTTTAGAGATATATGATGTCTTTACATGGAGGCACGAAGAACATACCAACCCATATTGGGGCTGCTGTTTGTGTTTGTATGAGAAATTGCCTGTTTATTTATAATAAGAATTTAAAAGGGCATACATGGAACAAAGCCATATAACTTGCGGAACAGTAATCCGTACTCCTAGAGAGATGCTTAACAAAATTATGCAGGTCCATCAAATGCAAATTTATACAAGAGAAATAAAAAAACTACATATGAAAGAAATAAAGCAAACTCATCGAACACATCATGGATCTCCAACAAGTATTAAATGACAGAGGGAAATTTTAGCATATAATTAATTACAATGTTGAATATACACTTATGGAATAATTTGTACACGTTGATTGGACATAAAATCTCCAATGAAGAAAAAAGATTATACATCGAACAATTAAGAAAAGATAAAACACTATGAAATAATAGAATTATATAAGCTGGAAAATATCTTTCTAATGAAACATACAAATAATAAGTACTACATGAAGAAAATCCAATCAAACATACCATTGGGCTGAAAACACATACGACATATGGGATGCACTAGCATACAAGGACTTAAAAGACAACATAGACACCTTAGAGGTCAACGCTCTCGCAATAGAAGAGGCGGAAGGTATATAGGGTGTGTCTGTGAGGATTTACTTTCTGTGGGTTTCTCTGGAGAAGCCGGAATTGTTTTTGAGGAGCCACAAGTTAAGGTTTCTCCAAAATAGCTCTGGCTTTTTTATTATTCACTTAAGAAGACTATACATAGCTCTTTCTTCTAAACTATTTAGTAGGACTTCTCAAAAAAAAAAACAGAACTAAAGCCAACGAGGAGCGCTATCAAACAGGCCACCATATATTCATATTTCCTGTGCAGAAACAAAAGCTTACACAAGTTTCTTTTTTTTTTTGAGAATAGCTTACACAAGTTTCTTAGCGCTGAAACAAAAATGCCAAAACGAAAGGAGAAAATGTTCACGAAATGCATGGGCGGTGGTGGGCTCAGCCGCTCAGCCCAGCAAAGGGCAGACAGCTTAGCTGCCGTCTCGGCCCACGCTCTAACGGGAAGAGAAGGCACGCCCCACGCCGTGGAATGGAATCTTCTCGCCTCGTCTCCTCCCTCCTCGCAGCCACTCCCCCCACTCTGCAGCTTTCCCGTGGTTCAAAATTCGAATCCATCCAGGAAGAAAGATTTGAGACCCCAACAAGCATTTTTTTCCGTTTCTTTCTTTAAACAGTCCGCTGCCCACCCCACCGTCTTCTCCTCCCTCGTGCTCGCCTCGCTCGTTGCGCGTTCAAATTTCGAACCCCCTCCGCCTCCTCCGCCCGACCTGAACCCTAGCCCGCTACTCCAATCCCACCACCTCCTCCCCCCCTGCCACCGCCGGCCATGAGCTCCGCCGCCGCGCCAGCCGCCGTCGGCAGCGGCAAGGAGCTGGCCAACCCGCCCGCCGACGGGATCTCCAACCTCCGCTTCTCCAACCACAGCAACAACCTCCTCGTCTCCTCATGGGACAAGGTCAGTCAGTACTCAGTAGTCCCCCGCCTCCCCTCCCGTTCCCCCCTCCCCCCGCTCATTGAACCCTAGCTATCGCTTTGATCCCGCTGATCTGACCTGGTTCGGCTTGGTTGCGGATTGCAGACGGTGCGGCTCTACGACGCCGACGCCAACGTGCTCAAAGGCGAGTTCGTGCACCCCGGGCCCGTCCTCGACTGCTGCTTCCACGACGATTCCTCGGGGTTCAGCGCCGGAGCCGACCACACCGTGCGGAGGTGAGCGGCGGTTCTTTTTATGTGTTGTTGTCTTTGTCTCTTAGGTTCCGGCATTATTGCACACCTTGCTCTGCGTCCAATTTGGGGATCGGGTTGGTGATGTGGAGACAAGTACTGCGGATGCAAAAATTGCGTGTGGCTGTGTGCTTTCAGATCACAATTTTGTTATCCATTTGGTGAATAATGCTATAGCTTTACTGTGTCACATGTAGTTAGAGAATAATATTATTATTTGCTGCTGTTGAAATGTCATTTGTGGTGCATATATATATATATATATGATTTCGAAAATGGATCCGCTATTTTTTGTGAGTTGCTGTGCAGTAGATTTTGATGTTTCTTTTCATTCACACAAAGGAGAAAAGCTAGAGACTTGTGCTCTATGAGAAAATTTATTTCCACTGTAGATTGTCCATAGCAATAACTAAAGAAAGAATTTTATAGTGAAAGAGAAATAAATATGTCAGTTTTGTACTGACAGGACTGTTCTAGAATTACAGTTGATGCGAATCGAGTTCTTCGTGTAGGATGGACAAGCAGTATGCCCAGTTTTTTTTTTATTGAATGCTACTAGTTCCATAATTGGTAGGTTGTAAATAAACTAACATTTGCATTTTCACTTAAATGGAAATCTGAAGATCTGATTATTAAATGCTACTGGTTCCATAATTAGTTTGCATGCAAGTACACTTAGGTTTGCCTTCTCTTGTATGTATGTGATTGCAAGGACAATTAACAGGGCCAAACTATCTATTTCAGGCTGGTATTTAGCTCGTCGAAGGAAGATGTTTTGGGGCGGCATGATGGTCCAGTTCGTTGCGTGGAATACTCTTATGCTGCAGGTACTTGTATTCATATTGAATTGCTTTTGGATTTCTGTTCTGGTTTTGTTCTTTTCTTCTGCAAGGTTGTGCAGCCTGATGCAGTCAAATATTATATTTTCTATAAATAGAAAACATTGATAACTATTTTCCTACCTGAATTCAAAAAACACTAAATATAGTTATGCAGTTATGCTTTTGAAAGCATTTAATCCTAGGCCAGGATAGAAGTTATTTTCCTGTTTGATCTCCTTCATGGATTTGGTTCTGCACAGTTTACAATGCTACAATGCAATGAAACCTTTGTCTCCCAATTTGTGTTGAGGATTGTACAGATGTCCTTGTCAGGGTCATGTCTTTGGTACCTAGTTATTTTTTTGTTTTCTTTTTTTGGTCTTGGAATATTTTGAAGTATTTCAGTTCTCAGCAAATTAACTATGCACGGTCCTCAATTTAATCACAATCTCTGTCCAATCGTGGCATGTCTTTGTTCTTTTGCTCTTGAAGGAATCTAGTTGTTAAATCGAATGAAATTTCCTAAGCTGATGAAATGCTCTTTTGTAATTTGAATAAATCTCTGGGATTGAATTTAAATAATGAAAAACTCTTTTAGTACACTTGGGGTTCTTTTACTGTTGTACTTGATCTGTTGTGCTTTATAGGTGACTACCTAATGATGAGTTGGAATTAAACTGTTTGTTTTGTTTTATTTAGGTCAAGTCATCACAGGCAGCTGGGATAAAACTGTAAAATGCTGGGATCCGAGAGGAGTGAGTGGGCCGGAGCGTACCCTTGTTGGGACATATGCTCAACCTGAACGTGTCTATTCTCTTTCATTAGTAGGAAACAGGTTGGTTGTTGCAACAGCAGGAAGGCATGTAAATATTTATGACCTGCGAAATATGTCTCAGCCTGAGCAAAAAAGAGACTCTTCTTTGAAATATCAAACACGATGTGTTCGATGCTTCCCCAATGGAACAGGTAATTGCTTCCATCTTAATTAGGTTGCTATGGAAAGCACTTATTCATTTTTTTAATTGTATATATATACACTGTTTATATAGTAGAGGAACAGTTAATAATATACCAATTTACATCCATGGATTTCCTTTAGCTCTTTTTTTAGTCTGCTAGTGCTACATTTCCCTTTATAGTTGTTTTGTTCTCTTTGTTTGTGATGGGAGCATTCACCTGTCATGTGGGCTATTAAGGCCATGGACCATACAGGTTCCACAAGTACAGTTCAATCTTTATTTGTGTGTTTGAGTTAGATGATTATTGGGTAGGCTCCTTCAAATGGACCATTGAATTTCCTCTGTGTGTTTACTTACAGAGTCGAATAATCTAAATCTGGACAGCACAGGGTTAGTGTCCTTTAAGCTGTTGCATACCATGGATGATAAGGAAACCTATTAAAATGTAGCATTAACATTTGTTTCTGTAATTTTTATAGTACGGTTTTCATCACATATTAAGCTGGGGCATTAGAATTTTATTCTGGTACTATCTCTATCCTTGCCTTTAATAAAATTTCAAGTAGCAACCTAACTTATTTGTTTATTTTTCACTTCTAGTTATCGTTCATAATAGTTTTTCATGATCTATCTTCCAAATCAGTAGCAGTTTGGAAGTATTAATCGAGTAACTATGCCACTCTTATTACTATGCTATGAGAGCTTATTCTTGTATTAGAAATCCGAACATTCTTCCATTGCTTTGGTTTAGTGGAGTTCAAAAATAATTACTTATTTACATATCGTAAACTAGTGCCTTGATAATTAATTCCTACATCAATTGTTTGATGTACTCTCTGTATTTGACCTTTTCTAAAAAGGGCATTACATTTCTTAATTCTATCAATAATGGAAAGTGTGGTAAGCAACAGATTTCCCCAACTAGTGCGCTTGTCTTGTTTAGTTATTATTACTTGAAACATGTGTATATTCAAGATAATGCTTACTATAGGAGGTAGATTAGGGCATTTGAGAATGTGTTACCCCTGTTTTGAAAAGCCATGTGTTTGCACTCTTGGTCTTGGCAAATATTCCGCGAGGATTAGGTGCCCAATTCAAGTGAGTCTTGTTTACAGGAAACCTGCTGATGTTCTTGTTTGATTGCTGTTAGCTCTTAGCTGCTCTGTGATGGTCCAAGTAGTATGGTGCGGCCATACCATCCTTCAGTTTTAGTTTTTCCACGTTGGACGTCTGGTCTGGCCTTTTCTTAATAATTGTAGGCATATAGTATGCTGCTCATGCTTCCTAAGTTTGGTACATCTATTGTCCAATATTGTTTATTTAGTTTTCAAATTATAGTATGGTGTATATAAGACCAAATGCACATGCTGTATACTGATCTCAGTCTTCTGTGTCTTGCACTCTTGCTTCAGGATATGCTCTAAGTTCTGTTGAAGGGCGAGTTTCTATGGAATTCTTTGATCTATCGGAGTCTGCTCAATCTAAAAAGTATAGTTTTCTGCACCTTAGCTGCCAAAAGATGGGCGCATGTCTGATATCTTATAATTGCATCATATCTTAAATGTACAAGTGATCCAATTGGAACAATGGATAGTGAAATTTCATTGGCAGACACACTTCTACAATTCCCCATATATATTTAGCTTATAGCAATCTGTGCTCTTGTGCGCAAACATGCTTACACTTCAGTTGGAATGCAGATCAATTTGTTTATGTTATTCAAAGGAAGATTGGTGCAATCTATCTAGTCTCCGTGTCAACATTTTATAATGCCAATTCAAGTTAAAAAGCTGTTAAAAGAATGAAAACAAAATTTTCTGCAAACAGTGACCCTACTATTTCTTTTTCCTGTTATTTCGAGTCTTTTTACAAATTTGTTTTTGTCATCTCCCTAAAGAGATTATCACTTAGGAAGTAAATTGATCTTTTCCTGACATTTTATAGTTGTTTCCTAAACTAAAATGGATTGTATGATCATGCCTGGTTACAGATTGCACTGGATATGTGCCAAGTACAAACTACCTCTTTTTTGTTACTAAAAGTGGTGAAACGATACTAGGGTACACTTACCTTTTGGAAACCTAGACTGAGTAGTAGTGCCTAGGAATGTATGTCCACTTGTTTTGGGTTGTTGGGTTGACCATCATTCCACAGAACTTGTGAGAATGAACTAGAGTGGCATGCTATGCAGTTAATTTGAAGGGGAAAACAAACTAAACTAGCTGACCCACAAAACACCATTCGGTACCCACTTGTGTCTCTAGTGCCATTGATTGTGGTCAATTTTTCATGCAGGTATGCTTTCAAGTGTCACCGCAAATCTGAGGCCGGCAGGGACACCGTTTATCCTGTCAATGCAATTGCTTTCCATCCCATGTAAAGCCTTGATGTTCCAATTTCTTGGTAGTTTGATATCTCACTGGATTATTAGTTCTCATTGTATTGCCCTTGTGCAGATATGGAACATTTGCCACTGGAGGATGTGATGGATTTGTGAATGTGTGGGATGGCATCAACAAGAAAAGGCTATATCAGGTAAACCAAGTGAAGAGTTTTGGTTCATTGGGATGCTGCTGTCTGAAATGTTTCGTATGCTCATCATTTCCCTGCTTTTGATTGCAGTACTCGAAGTACGCATCAAGCATCGCTGCTCTGTCTTTCAGTAAGGATGGCCATCTGCTTGCTGTGGCATCCAGCTACACCTACGAAGAGGGAGAAAAATCGTAATGCTGAACTACTTTGTCTCACAAATCTCTGTTTACATGAGATAAAAAAGGTTGACTCACTAGTATTTTTGTGCATTTCAGGCATGAGCCGGACGCGATATTTATCAGGACAGTGAATGAAGTCGAAGTAAAGCCGAAGCCCAAGGCATTGACTGCCCCCCAGTAGTGTTGTTACCTGTTGGTGGCAGTATCAGATGTGGTTAGATGACCTGCACTTCTCCAAGTTGATGTCAATTACATTAGTTGACGCAGAGCTTGTTTGTGCTGAAAGAAGTGAAAACCCCGTTTCTTAATCTAGGCTCTCTTCTCCCGCCGTTTTATTTATCCATGGAAACATTTCATATTCCTGCTGATTGTATATTTTGAGACAGATTATGTTTTAGCTTATTCGATACTTCGTTGACTTGAAGTTGTTCATGCATTATTTAAGTATATCATAAGCTTTGGAACGTGGAGGGAAGAACTATGCTGTGGCCGGGAGTATTTGGTAATTCCTGGCTTTGTTGTAACGATGCCAATTTCAGTTTAGGAGGAAATTGAAGTTTGTAAAGTGGAGGGAAGGACTTGTGCTGCGCAGGCAAATGGCCGGTTAACTGTCGCGCAGATTGTCCTTTGAATTGAATTCCATGTAATCTGTGACCTACTCCGGTGCTGGTTTACTGGATCCATGTGCATAGTTCGAGATGCAAACAGGTAGGGTCATTGTCCTGATGACTTTAGTTTGCCCATAATGATGAAAGAGTAGGGAAATTTGGATCTGAAAATTAGAGGACAGTATTAACAAAAACATCTTTGACCCAAAAAAAGAAAAGGAATGTGTAATGTAATCTTTGATCCTTTGAAATAAAATTTTTTATACAAGATATCATATTGGCTCGCAAACAGTACGAGCTGAGAATGGAACCTGTATAATAAACTATAAAGCGTGTAGGTGTGAAGGGGGAATATGGGACCTGTGTGACTAAAATCATCAGGTAATTAATTACTTACAAAAAAAACACGTTTCTCCATAGGCAAAAGCTGAATAGGAGGGATCAGACAACTAGAATTAAAACTGCTAACAGATTGCTAGGGATGAATCAGCAAAAAGAAAGGAAAATATAAAGCAGTAACCCTTTTTGTTGGGCTAAGCTGGCATCGCTGTCCGTCCAGTAATCTTAAGCTTTTACTCTACAATAAATATGGAAAATCATGAGCTCAATCCTGCTAGTCTGGGTAGTGCATTTAACTAAATTGAAAAGTACTTAAATTCGTTAACCCAAGGGACAATTTGGCAGCTAGAGGAAATTAAGAACCTTGACTCTTCCTACCAAAGTGGACTTGTACGTGTACCTTCTCCTATGGCCTATCAGCATTCCAGCATCCTCCAGACTTCCGTTGTTCCTCACATCACATCCTCCGTCGCCCGTCGCCCCCTTCCACCACGGCAGGTTGGCAAAACGCCGGCCTACAGCGGTGCAGCCATGGAACTACGAGGACGACGCGCCGAGTCGGTAATATCAATCTTCGCCGGCGGCCGGCTACACCACACCAGCCTGCAGCTTCCTCGGCACCATCGCCACTGCATATGCATGCTTCTGGGAAGCCCGCTGCGTTCTTTGTTGTGCATCCCTTCTTCGGTTCTTCCGTATTCCCTCCGCTCCGCTCCTTCTAATATGGTCCCCATCGGCCGCTGACGCCTCGCGTGCTTCTGTAGTCGACATCTTGCTGCCTGCAGCTGGTGACATCGTCGTCGCGTGCTTCTATGCAGGGGACTCTGTCCTCCCAGCGATTTCCCCTCCCCTCCAAAGGTAAGGCTCCTTGTCTACATGGAGACGGATCCGGCAATGGCAACTATCTGAACGCTCGCTAGCGCGGTCACCCTCTTGTCCAACTCCCAGCCATGGCCCATCACCACGCAGGCGAACACAGCCGGCCGTTGCATCCAAAGCATCATGCACACCAGTTATTTGTTGAAATGACATTTTGATTTCGCTCATTGTTGTACCTGATTATTTGTGAGCCGGCTGGTCAATGCCATCAAGAATGCATTCTTTAGAATTTCTCATGTTACTTTTTTATTTCTCGAGGTTATTTGATATAGAGAACTTGACTATTTGGCTCTTTCAAGTGGCAGTGAATGAATATGACGGCAATGAGCGAGTGACCACCTCATGCAGGCATTTAGAGCATCAGGTAGTATTCCTCAGCAGTCTCGAAAGAGTTATGCTATGTTTTGCTATCCAATATACCATGTGTTATATGCTACCTTGCAATATAGAAACCAACTTTGTTATTTCTATGTGTTTGTGTTACCATTTGATATGAAGCTCCTTGCTGTTGCAGTACAAGTATGCCATCTGCTGGAATTGTTCAGGTCGAGAGTTTCGATCTGAAGCTGGTGCCGCACGATCGCCTACAACAAACTGCAAGACCTGATAACCATCCCGCTTCTGGTGCTACCCATGCCGGTGCCCACCAAGTTGTCCACGAATGGCATTGCCCTTTCCTCCATGAAGGTAAACTCGGAATCTTACAAAGTTTCTTCCTCATATGACGACGTGCTGCCTCTAACGGCTTGCCGTGTTGGACTGGACTGGGTGCGGCGGGAGGAGATGAACAGCTTGAGTAGAACCGGACTCAAAGAGTACTTAGGAGCTGAATAGCTGAGCTCTCTGTCTCTTGTCAAGGTACTCATACACAGGTGGATACCACCAATCAATGAATAAACATATATACGAAGGCATATATAGAAAGGGCAACCAAACATGACGGGATACATGGCGTCAAAGTTATATGTAGGTAAGATTTTCATTTCTATTGCTCCCTCCAGCCAACTAATTTAAGGACAACTATTGATGGTTTAGCATTTTTTTTTCCATCTACACTTCTACAGCTACCATGTAGGTTGTTATTTTAGATACGTTTGTACATTCTATCTAAAATATTATGATATATATATATATATATATCAATATAGTTAATTTAATTCTAAGCACCGTATTTTTTCTATAAAATATTACTTTTACACTTATAGCTCTTTGATTGAGGAAATTGAACATGTTGAGTATCCGGTGTTGGCTCAAATGGCTATTTATGTCACTGTAAATATAGGATATGTATTATATTTTTTTAAAAAAGGAAAAACTGAATTGAATATACAATTTTTGAAATTAAGACATGGACAAAAAAATTGCAACAACCAATAAGATTAAAAGTTGAAAGAAAGAAATATAGATTTATTATGCCACAAAAGATACAAAAGAGTTGATATTTAAGTTTAAGTTTCAATTAAATACATATTAAAAACTGGAGAGGTGCAATGTGTAAAGAATTAAAAGACAAATAATTATCACAACTGCACTGACATTAATACATTACTCCCTCTGTTCCAAAAAGTATGTCATCTTATGCTTGAACTAAGTCAATCTTTTTTTCAACTTGACTTGTTTTATAGAAAATAGTATCAACATTTGTATCTCCAAATAAATTCGCAATGATTATTATTATGTATCATAAATATTAATTTTTTTTTTATAACAGGTCAATCTTGAGAATGGTTGTCTTCTCAAAAAGCAGGAATTATATATTTTTTTAAGATGAAAGGAGTATAAAGTATCTAAATTTGTATATTGTATAAGGAAATGGATATAAACATATTATTATTTATTAGTTGTATGTACCAAATTGACCTTTTAGTAGTTATATATCATGATATTCTTGGCTGTGTTAGCTGAAGCACGAGTTGACAGGGACTAGGTGATTACTTGTACAGGTAAAAGGTTGTTACAACTGCTTATGGCGGCTACCCTAATCCTGCTGCATAGTACTACAACAGTTCATGGGGCCAGTGCCGGGAACTTCAGCCTAGCTCTGCCCAACTGCCAAGAAAAGTGTGGCAACCTCACCATCCCTTACCCATTCGGTATTGGGAAAGACAACTGCTTCCTGACAAAAGACTTCGAAGTGGTATGCGATGAAAATAACCAAGCTTTAATCAGCACGGGGGAAGAGCAATATATGCAGTTGGGACCAAACATGACAAATACCTTGGAGATAGTTGATTTCGATCTGCTCAATGGTGAGGTTCGAATTCGAAGTAGCATGCATTGGAGGTGCAACTACACCACCTACAACAACAACAACAATGCCAAGAGCGAGAGCAATTATGTGTTGGTATCGCTTGGGAATTCTTTAAAGGTTTCCTACAAGAAGAACAAGTTTACAGCAATAGGGTGTGCAACCCTTGCAATCATTGTGGGCTCTAAGATTGCACACGAGGACGCAAATAATTGGCACTACACCACCACATGTGCATCATTCTGCGACAGTGTAGTTGGCATCAGTAACAGCGTTGAGTGTGATGGCATGGGATGCTGTCAGACCCCCCTCCCAGCAAATCTGTCGGCCTTCCGTTTCTATATTTTGGAAGATGATAGATTGCTATATAACCCCTATGCGCAGAACTTCAGCCCTTGCAGCTATGTTTCCGTCATTGAGGCCAATTCGTTCAAGTTTGATCCTTCTGACGCCCAAGGAACAAATTTTATGAAACAAAGCAGCCTCCCTTTGGTCCTTGATTGGAGTGTTGGTACTGAAACTTGCGAGGAAGCCAAGAAGAACTCGTCATCATTTGCCTGCCGCGCCTTCAACAGTGTATGCATCAACGCGATACATGGTTCAGGGTACCGCTGCAACTGCTCTCAAGGTTACCAAGGCAATCCCTACCTAGACCAAGGATGCCAAGGTCAGCATGCATATATTCTCCATATATAACTACTTTGTTTCGTTTCTCTTTGCACTGATTGTTCTTGTTTTTGCCGACATCGGTTCGTGTACTGATTCCACTCGCCTATTATTTATTCGAACAGACATCAATGAGTGTGATCACCCATCTATGTATCCTTGCATTAATGGTAAATGCATCAACACCAACGGGGGCTACAATTCAAAATGGCAACGGGCAAAACCCGCGCGGATACTAGATTCACAAACCCGCACCCGCGACAAAATATCCGTGCCCGCGCCCGCCCGCCCGCGCCCGCCACCCGCCACGGGCAGTGCTCTGCGCCCGTGCCCGCTATCCGCTGGCATATCTTGCCCGCGGGCATGCCCACACACCCGCCGAAGGGGACGGAAGGCGACGGCTGACGGCGGCTTGCAAGGCGGGTCGAAGCGGCCTGGGACGGGTTCGCGCTGGGCGGGCCGTGGGGGCGGAGGCGGTCCGGGACGGCGGAGGCGCTTGCACGGCGCCGGGAACCGCGAGCCTGGCGGCCCGCTGCCGGGCGCCGCGGCGCCGCGATTGGGGCAGCCGGGCGCCGGGTGCAGCGACCGGGCGCCTGGCCGCCGGCGCTGAGAGGAGGCCGCGGCTCCAGCGAGTGTGGCTCGGGGGAGGCCGGGCGCGGGGAGGCCGGAGGCTGGAGGCGCGACGCGCCGAAGCCACCGAAGTCGCCGCCTCGCCGACGCTGCGACCTCGATGTGGGGGAGGCGGGTCCGTGCTCGCCGATCTCGCGCGCGACCGCTGCTGGGTGACGGAGAGGAGAGGGAGAGTGTGTGACGAGGGAGAGGGAGATGGAGAGAGCGTCAGGGAGAGAGATAGCGAGAGGAGAGGAGAGGGCGACGGCGGCCTGCAGACGATGAGGGAGATGCGGCGGCCGGCTGCTGCTCTGACGGAATGAGGGATGAGATGAAACCCTAGAATCGAGCTTTATATACCTCTTCTGCGGTGGCCCACATGTCAGTGCGGGTTTGCGGGTGCGGGCATGCTTTTTTCTTGCCCGTGTACTAATGCCCGTTGGATTTAGCTTTACACCCGCGCCCGTGCCCGCGGGCACAACTTCACGCCCGTATCCGCGCCCGCCGGGTCGGGTGCCCGGGGGCACGCGGATATTTCTTGCCCGTTGCCATCTTGAGCTACAATTGTTCGTGCCCAGTAGGAACTGAGATCAAGGATCCTAATAATAGAACCTGCACTCCAGTTTCGGACGACACGAATAAGCAGTCTCAAGTAAAGGTGGTGATAGGTACTCCCTCTATCCCTCCATACCTAAATCAATTCTTGACTGCACTAAGTTTAATTCCCCTCTAAAATGATTTTATCACTCATTCATCCTTTTCTCGTATTTTATAATTTGATAAGTTTCTTCCTTGTAGTAGTTGTTGATTCATAATAAATTTCAGTACATGAAAAAGTAGCTGTAGAAAGTAGAATAAAAACATGATGTTGTGCAGTAATAATTTAATTCTGATTTCTTCCCCTTCTTCCTGAGTACTGAGTAGCATGCGTTCATGAAGAAAACAAAATTGTGTGCAGCCATTTAGTTGAGGTATCTGACACCTGAATTTCTTGTTATACTTAATTTATATTAGATTTACTTTAGTTATACTTGAGGCTGCTTGTTCATGTTGGCAGAAACTGGGCAATGAAAGAATTTAATAAAAGCTAAAAGGATTAGGTCGAATCATAGGATGATAGAATGACAAAATAAACAACAATATACTGCATCCATGTATATTTAATATATATTGAAAATAGTTATTGCACTTAGTGGAGGTGGTGTGGATGACTTGCATTAATAGGCTGAAAGTTAGTGGACTGACATGGTATTAGTGGGAGGTGATATTGATAGTTAGTGAGAGCTGATGGATGACTTGGATGTTGAGAAAGAACTTGTAGTGTAGTTTACAAATATAAGATAATAGATATAAATACAGATATAGATGTAGATAACCTGAAACCGAATGACAAACTTTCTTTTAGTTCCTTTTTAAAAGGTGTTCTGCAAATTAACATGGCTGGTCCCTTTCCTGTTTGTAAAATGTGCCCAGTTAACTGATCATAAGCTGATAACAATGAATTTTCAGGTATTTCTGTCAGCCTCCTATTTCTCATCATTTATATCTCTTCTCTACTGATCATATGTCAAAAAAAGGAAATTAGAAAAAGAGAAGGAGAGGTTTTTCAGACGAAATGGTGGTCATATACTATACCAAAAAATCCTCTCTGAAAGAATTGAGACATTTAGAATATTCACAATAGAAGATTTGAAAAAGGCAACAGACAATTTTGAAAGAAGCAGAGAACTAGGCATAGGAGGCCACGGCACTGTCTACAAGGGCATTCTAGGAGATAACAAGGAAGTAGCAGTGAAGCGCTCAAAGAACATGAATCTGCTGCAAACCGAAGAATTTGTGCAGGAGATTATTATACTTTCACAGATCAACCATAAAAACATAATCAGGCTTCTAGGTTGCTGCTTGGAGGTTGAAGTTCCCATCCTGGTGTATGAATTCATTCCAAATGGAACTCTCTTTCAATTGATCCATGAGAACCATGACAAGGAACACGTTTCATTAGAAGGCCGTCTTAGAATCGCTCAAGAATCAGCTGAAGCACTGGAGTATCTACATCTTTCCATCAACCACCCTATTGTTCATGGAGATGTGAAATCTCTTAACATTCTTCTGGACGACGACTACAAGGCAAAAGTGATCGACTTTGGGGCCTCAAGGATGCTTCCTAAGGATGCAGTTCAGTTCATGACAGTGGTGCAAGGAACTCTAGGTTACCTAGATCCTGAGTACTTGCAAGAGCGAAAACTAACAGAGAAAAGCGATGTTTATAGCTTTGGAGTCGTGATTCTAGAGTTGATCACAAGGAAGACGGCAATATATTTTGAAGGCGATGAGGTAGGAAAAAATCTCGCAACATCGTTCCTGAAAGCGCTAAAAGATAACAGAGTGCAAAGTATGTTAGACACTAGCATAATGTATGCTGGAACAGAGGAATTGTTCCAGGAGGTTGTTGAGCTTGCTAGCCAGTGCTTGAGTATGAAAGGGAGCGAGAGGCCTTCCATGACCCAAGTGGCTGACAAGCTGAAGGCTATACGAAGCACATGGAGGGATATACTGTTGGTGAAGCACGAAGAAACTCAGCGTCTTGCTGAGCAGCTGGACAGAGACTCTGTTGGCGGCCTATCCATGTACTGGACGGCACGACATCTGGGGTTGGATATTGAGATTTGAGACACCACATGTCGAACATGCCAGTACTACCAGCATGCCATAGCTAGGAATAAAACTGAGATACCACTCTGCAAACGTGGATACTTTGTGTACATTTAGTCGTTTTGATCACACCAGGTTCAGCATGTAGGCGTCACTTAATCGTTTTTTCTTGTAGATATAATCGGCGGTGTAAAGCATATGCAGTTACCCATGTCTGCATTGTTGTAGAGATATTTCTGTATGTTCCTCTATTCTCTATGTTGGTATTGAGATATTTCAGTATTTTTCCTTGTTATAAAGAGGACTTGATTTTGGTTTATGGCTGCACACCCCATGGCAAACAGAACTGGGAAAATAGGATGGAAAATACTAGTCATGGTCCTTATTGTCTTTGGAAAACGTGCCAGAGTGCAGCCAACAGCTACTTGTGCATGTAGTCACCCACTCAGGACATATTTGGATGTGCGCCCAGGCAACGCTATGTTGTGGGTTCCTCTGCGCCTTTTGGAGCATCGCTGATCTGGAAAACGCGCGCCCCGCCGTGGGTCCGGTTTTTCTTCTGGCTGGCCCTGCACCGTCGTTGCTGGACGGCGAATCGGCGCCTGCGCCATGGGCTGCAAGATGATGACACCTGCGTTATGTGTTTACAGGCGTCGGAGATCCTTGATCATATCCTGCTCGGATGCGTGTTCAGTCGTATGGTCTGGAATCGGCTGCTATCCAGGCTTGGGTTATCACACCTTCTCGCTCTGGTTGATGTCGATGTCTTCTGCTGGTGGGCTTGGGCCAGGCGCTCCGTGCCTCGGGGCAGCAGGCGGGGCTTCGACTCGCTTGTGATGCTGGCATGCTGGATGCTCTGGAAGGAGAGGAACACGCGAACCTTTCGGAACGAAGCCATGGATGCCAATGACCTTTACCTCGCCATTCTGCAGGAGGCCTCCCTTTGGTTGAGCGCTGGTTTCACCACCCTGTCATCGCTTACTCTGCTTCTGTAATCCGCGTTGTATTGTTCTTTCACTGTTTTCTTTCCTTTCTTTCGGCTGCTCGTCCTGGGGCAAACTTAGGCTTTCCCCGTGCGTGACCAGCCTTGGCATTTGGTTGTTATCTATTCCCTCTTAATGAAATACGTGCTGCAGTGCACGTTCGAGAAAAAAAAACAACAAACCATATTGTGGATTTTGAGCTGTCGAGATTGCTATCTAACCGGTGTGTGTTTGGTTTAGATACACGTAGAGACGGAATGGCTCCATTATTCCTGGTTTTAAGGATAGGATCGTACCTAATTTTTTTTGTTTGGTATTGTAATAGAAAAAATGATCCGTTCACAAACAGAATTTGTCACTAAATGGGCTACACGACCATCCCCACCAAGGCCTTGGCGATCTCAGTTGTCAAGCGACCATCGTCCTCTCGCTCGCTCGCTCTAGCCACCGCGCCGTAGCACCTTCTTGTTTTTGCAATCATGGCGAGCTCCGGATGGGATGCCATGGCTGTCCCATCATCCTCACCGCTCAGAAGCGGTAGCTATCCTTCTCGTTGAATCGGAGGAGAGGAAAGGAGAGGAGGTCGTCGCCTACTGCGTGCCCACAGCCCATTGTTATTGGATCAGAGAGGTATATATGTTCAGGATTTGAAAACCGCAGGCTTACGTAGCCTCAGGAGTTGCTTTCGTTTTCCTTTGCAAGATTTCTTCTCCTGTTTTCTTTGTGCTTTGTTTTCTTCACAAGTGACCTTGTGCTCGGCGCACCAAGTTGTGCTGCTCCTCGACGCAAGACTACAAAACACGGATACGTGAGGAAGGTGACGTATCGCGTATCATTTAGAAGTTGACTTAGTAGGACAAAACCAAAGTGGACTATGTAAATTAGGAAATGAATGGTGACAGATTTAGCTTCATTCAACTCAGTTAATTAACCAACTCGTTGTGCCCACTTCTGATATCATCATAATATGGACTATGGAGTGCTAACTGCCAATAGGCATCAGTAGGTTAACTGCAAAGACCGTGTCAAAATATATACCTGCATAGATAGAAAACAGCAATAATGCCCCGATTGGTGACCGAAGTCATTAGCAGAATCGTTGTCGTCGCAGAGAACGCGCTCTATATGCCTTTATATACGGATAGTAGGTCGACTTCTTTGTCTCACAGAGAACGAGCAGAGTCGTTTGGCTAGCTGCTACTCTAGCTAGGTGCTCTCATTCTTTTTTCTCGCCATTAACAGGAGGAATAGTGGATACCGTCAATTATACATTTATACAGGTGGAAAAACCATCATCAATCGCTTCCACATATCTGCTGGTAAGTATTTCTAGCTCTCCTCTTCTCCATCATAAATGATTCAGTCATGATATATATAAGTTTGGAGAGAGCATCCATAGTGATTTTCTGCCCTCCAAAAACTTTGTCCTCGCTCGTTATCTCTCTAGCTATGAATATTTAGGAATTGACATGTAGATAACCTTTCTATTCCATTTTACAAATTATTCTCACTGATGGAAAGTTATTTGACCTTTCTTAGGGTAAAAACACAAATAAAAGGGGTAAAATTTAAAATTGTGACCGAACCTTTTCAGCTGAATTTTTTAATATACAATATTTTCCTGTTTTTGCCTATCTTTTGGTTCGTATGATGTTAACAAAATGTAAGAGAATAAATTGATGGTTCTTTTATACTCTGATTACTACTATTGCCCCCATTTTGTTACTAATATTATTTTATGTTTTGGATGTAGGCTCGATATAAATTTTAAACTGACAATAATTTATACTATATTAGTATGTTAATATGAAACTCAATAAATGTACAGTATCATAGAAAAGATAGATTCATATGGTATTCAAATTTCTAACATAAATATTCAAGGAGCATACAAAGTTCGGAAAATGTGATCACCTTATATGTGGTTGTCCAAACCATTATTTACTAGAGGACAACATCATTGTGAATCAAAACTATTCCCATTTCCTGTTCAACATTACTACGAAAAAGAAAGTACTAAAAGTTATATTCCTATTATAATTAAAAAAGCTATACCTTTTAGAAATCATTGCTAGTTGTCTTTATGCGAACTAATGTATCATCATATATGAGGCCCACATGTATAGTAATAGTAATAAGATATATAAAGAGTTGATGGTTAGTATTAGTTCGTGGCTTCGTGCCTATCTATATACG
Organism: Chrysopogon serrulatus; assembly: GCA_015844335.1. Taxonomy (NCBI): domain Eukaryota; kingdom Viridiplantae; phylum Streptophyta; class Magnoliopsida; order Poales; family Poaceae; genus Chrysopogon; species Chrysopogon serrulatus. The sequence goes on from JADLZL010004250.1 coordinate 313,089, forward strand.
TTTTCATATATATAGTTTATAGATGCATGAATTGAACACGTTGATGGGTTCATGTCCAAACTAAAAGTATTGTGTCCAACTTATTATATTGGACTCTGCCATCAAAAGCCAAAACTGAATCGGGCAATTGAATTTCAATTAAATTTAGGGAGTGCATCTCTTTTTTTTTTGGTGAAGAAGGAACTGCAATATTGCATATATTCATCCTTATAATGCAAAGCTATCACCATGGCTTATCACTTGAAAAAATATATATAGGTCATGGATGGTGTGTTATTGGGGGGGGGTAGACTGTAGTGAGTTTAATTTGTAACTCAAATTTGTGTGGGAAGATCTCCAAAACTATAATTTTGAACATTCTCGGTTCCTCGAGTCACTAGGCCTTCCCATTTAATTGACTAAATTTAAAAAGATGCACTGTCGTTGGCCCTCTAAAAACGTTAACAAAAAAATATCATTTCTGACTTCACTCCTGGCGTCAAGGACACGTGTGTAAATGAATAATACTAGCCCGATGGGGCGCGCTGCCGCTGCGCCGGTCAAAGAGGTGAAAAAAGATGAGCACAAAAAAAAGGGTGAACAGTGTTTGTGGGGCCCATAAACAGTGATGGGACCCGCTTAAACAGTGCCGAACAGTGTTGGTGGGGCCCGTGAACAGTGCTGAACAGTGCCAGGATGGCTCTCAGGCCTCTAATTTATGGGCGGTTGAAGGTATCTATATTAGTTAGGGGCCTAGTTAGGGCTAACAAAATTAATAACCGAAGTATTTATTTTGTGCCAATGGTTGATAGAAAATTAATAAACGACGTAAATAAAGGAAATTAAAGCAAATATATAAATGTTTGACGCGTCGGCAACGATTGAATCGTTCTGACATGATCACATAGGAGTACTAGCAGGAAGGAACTATTCAACGAGCCACCACCAGCCGTCGCGTACACACTACACCGGGAGAATTACCAAGTCAATATCCAAAGTACTGTACGTGATACGGACCTGTTTGGCATTAAGAGCTAATTATTAGCTAGTTTAAAATTAGTTAAAATCAACTCTAGCCTATTTAGACTAATTTTTAAACGTAGCGGTTAACTGTATACAGTATACTACATTCATTCTCTTTTGTAAGTGCACACGGTATCAAGATTCAAACTTAAAAATCTTTGGACAATAATTTAATTAATATTTTTAATTATTATAACATAAGTTTTATGCGGTTAGATTTATACCTGAATCTACTATTTAATTATTATGAGTTCATCAGTATAAATAATATAAAATAAAATAAAAGAGACCGTGTTATGTTAAGTTGAATAAAAGAGAAGAAAGTGAGTAGACACGAGGAGAGTCTACGTAGGGTGCGCCGTGTAGGTAGGATAAATTTGTTGTAGGACATTAACTGGCGGTATTTGTTGACGGACACTATTTAATTATGTATTTGCGTTTATACACTGGGGAGGGGGTGCTAAATAATAAAGGTCTAGAACTAGAGAGATTAATGGCAAATTTAAGGCTTATAAACAGCATTTTAGTGAAGATTTCAAGTAGAGGGGGGAGGGGGGAGCCCACCCAGCCTTCCCTTTGGATTTGCCCCCGACAATATCTTACAAAATAATCGTAGTCATATGAAATTTACTAAGCTAGATTAATTACAGCAAATCCATATATAGAGATTTATTATTATATGAAATATGGTCATTACGTGCAGGTAAAATGCTGTTAATACTAATTTTGGGGGCCACTCTGATGAAGCACAGTATTGCAGTTCATGGTGCTTGGGCTAGTCCTGGGATCTGGGGCAACAGCCTAATAGCCCGGCCTAACTGCCAAGATAAGTGTGGCAACGTCAGCATTCCTTACCCGTTCGGCATCGGACAGGGCTGCTTCCTGAGCACAGATGACGGTTTCTTTGAAGTCAGATGCAGGAACGATCAAGCTTATGTCAATATTATGAATCTTAAATCCTTCAGTGACTTGGTACTAGAAGTCAATCTTCTCCAAGGTGAGGCACGCGTTCAGTTTTGGTTCAGTATAAGATGGAGCTGCGACTACGGCTATGACAGCAACTCTTCTCAAAATATAAGATGGGAGAAGTACGTGGGGGCGAAACTTGGGAATTTCCTCAAGCTTTCCTCCTCCAAGAACAAACTTATAGCAGTCGGGTGTTCAACTGTTGCAACCATCATGGGTTCTACTTCTACTTTCGACACAAGCAACGCGCCCGATAACAGCACGCACACCAACGATGACAAGGCGCTCCTTCACACCAGCACATGTGCATCATTTTGCCCCAACGAGAATAGGATAAGCAACAGGACTGAGTGCAATGGCATGGGCTGCTGTCAGGCTTCCGTTCCACAAAACCTGTCAAGCTACATCTTCACGTTTGCAAGTAGTTCGGGGCTTAGAAACCAGTCGAGTTTTCTAGTAAATTATATTCCCCGTGATGTCCAAAAGTTCAACCCTTGCAGTTATGCCTTCGTCGCCGAGGAGAACTGGTTTAAATTTAATACTTCCTATGCCATAGGATATGATTTCCAAAGCCAAGATGGCCAGCCACCTTTGGTTCTTGATTGGCGTGTTGGCACTGAAACTTGTGAAGAAGCCAAGAAGAACAAAACATCATATGCATGTGCTGCCAGAAACAGCGAATGCGTTCCTGCGCGCAGTGGCCCAGGGTACCTCTGCAACTGCTCTCAAGGTTATACGGGCAGCCCTTACATAGGAGGGTGTCTGCAAGGTCAGCACCCATTCATCTCCTGTCCATAATCACTAGCTTAGCTAAGCTACTTTCCCATTTTTCAGTTTGCATTTTGCACCGATTCATTTTCTATTTGTACTGATTTCTGCTTATTCTGTGCTTTTGATGAGATGATCTGCCAGTAATGATTAATACATGTTGGTTCCACTCACTTATCTTTACAGACATCAATGAGTGTGATTCACCATCCATTTATCCTTGCTATGGTACCTGCACCAACACGATTGGAAGCTACAGCTGTTTATGCCCAGCAGGAACCCAGAGCACTGATCCCAGGAATTCACCCTGCACCCCAATCCCCAGCTCGAGCCAGCGTCATGTGAAGGTGGTCATAGGTACATTTTCCATGCCCAAGTATGAGCAAACTTTATCTGTATTCATTTTCCCAATTGTTAACCAATATAGACACTAATAAGGTGAACCTACCACTATAAAATATGCACACAATGAATCCTAACAGCTTGTTTGGTTGTAGGCGTATCCACCTCAATCTATATGCCTACACACTCCAATAAACCTGGATTGAGATGAATACAAATGCAGCCAAACAAGAACTAAATGGATTTATTTTTATCCCAGTAGGCAGAGGGTACAACAACTTCTGATCCATTTACCCTTGCTCTGCCTTTACATATGCATGCTGTATATAGGAATAAAATCATAATGCTGAACACCAGTTTTGTTCTCCTCATGAATTATATCATATTTTTCTTGTACTTCTTTTTGTTCCAAAAGTTTTTCCCTGTAGTAACCAGGGCCATCATATATTCTGTCTGAACTTTAAATAAGTAGCAGTGTAACGATTTCTGATAAAAAGAACTGTCGTTTGCAAATACCAATAAATAACCTGAAAGCAGAGGCAAAGCCAGCAGAGAATATCGGCAGGGTCTAACATTGCAAGCAGGGAGTTTCCATGTCGCAGAACAGACTACAGCAGTGATTTTCCACTGGTTTCCCAAAAATCGTAGGGATCAGCAGACCCAAATAAAGGGGCCTAGCTAAGCCACGCCCAAGCTATGAATAATACCATATTATTATTGAATGTATGGCTGTACTGTCTCCATTTCAAATATATTAAGTTGGGCAAGACTAGGTGCTCACTCCTGAATACAATTTAATCATTGATTTCTCTTATTTTTACATTAAACATGACAACACAATCATCAGCATAGGAGATAAAAAAAAAAAAGAAACCAGTAGGACAAACTCTGATGGCATCACAAACTCTACAAATCAATCAGGTAATTGTTGGAAAAAGATTATATAAAGTTTAAATCTTGAAATACGTACTGAAACACATAAGATCTACATAGAAAATAAATGGAGGAACTAGAAAGGAAGAATGCTAACTAGAAAGGAAGAGTGCTAACTAGAAAGGAAGATCGCTTGTCTCTTTTTCTTTCTGCAAAGTGTGCCTATTAGCCATGCGTCGAGATGAACTGACGATGTTGACAACATTTTTTCTTAGGTACCTCTATCAGCTTTGTCTTCCTAATCGTTTGTGTCTCTGCTCTACTGATCCATCGTCAAAAAAGGAAGTTAGCAGAAGAGAAGAGAAGGTTTTTCAAAAAAAATGGTGGTCATATACTATACCAACAAATACTATCAAAACAAATTGATACAGTGATAATATTCACAGTGGAAGATTTGAATAAGGCTACAAACAATTATGACACAAGCAGAGAACTAGGCACAGGAGGCCATGGTACTGTCTACAAGGGCATCCTAGAGGATAACAAGATAGTAGCTGTGAAGCGCTCTAAGGTTATGAACGTGTCCCACACTGAAGAATTCATTCAAGAGATTATTATTCTCTCCCAAATCAATCACAAGAACGTGGTCAGGCTTATAGGATGCTGCTTGGAAGTAGAAGTACCTATACTAGTGTATGAGTTCATCCCAAATGGAACACTCTTTCACCTGATACACGAAGACCGTAATAGACACTCTGTTTCTTTAGAAGTCCGTCTCCAGATAGCCCAAGAATCTGCTGAAGCCTTTGGCATACATGCATCTCTCCATGAACCGCCCCATAGTCCATGGAGATGTGAAGTCTCTAAACATTCTTTTGGATGAGAACTACATGGCGAAAGTGACGGACTTTGGGGCATCGAGGTTGCTTCCCAAGGATGAAGCTGAGTTTATGACAATGGTGCAAGGAACTATGGGTTACCTAGACCCGGAGTACTTGCAAGAAAGGATATTAACTGAGAAAAGTGACGTTTACAGCTTTGGAGTTGTCCTTCTAGAATTGATCACAGGAAAGACCGCAGTCTACTATGACTATGAGGGCCTTAGTAGGGAACGAAAAATCCTTGCATCATCTTTCCTGCTAGCAAAGAGAGAGAACAGAGTTGAAGACATCTTGGACACTAGCATAATGGCCGTCGGAATGGAGGAATTGTTCCAAGAAGTTGGTGAGCTAGCCAGCCTATGCTTGAGTTCCAAAGGGGAGGAGAGGCCTTCCATGACCCAAGTGGCCGACAAGTTGAAATCTTTACGAAGTAGCTGGAGACGGATATTATTGCTGAAACACGAAGAGACTCGGCGTCTAATAATTGAGAGGTCATCAGGCATGGATCAACAAATAGGTGATCTGTCGCCTATCATGTTGTATACGGCACAAATGTTGGGGCTGGATATCGAAACACCGCGTTTTGACCATGCCGATACTACAAGCTTGACACAAGAATATAGGACGTGTGTTGCTACAAGTTTTTGAATATTATTACCATGTAGTAATACATATATATAGTTGCTGAACGTGTAATAATGGATCGAACTTCCAAACAATGTCTTGTCACGGTACTGTTGCTTGTAATGATGCTTATATTGCTGTAATATCTTTACGTTTTTTGTGAGATGTATGTTTATCTTTTCCTGATTGCATTGAGGATTTCAAAGAGTTTTCTTTTTGTTTCTTCTCTATATCAAAAAAATTTTTGATGATTTCCATTGATAAACTTGTTGAGGGGTAAGGGCCTTGAAATTTTGCTATGTGGATCAATAATAAACGCCTCCAACAGGAACATGGTCACTAAAAATACTCCAATATAAGAGCAAAAAAGACGAAAAACACAATACAGCACCAGGCCGTAACCAAGATTATTTCTTGGTTCTGGTCCAAACATAAAATGGGTCATACACTGGAGAAATACATATATCAAATGTTTATTTTGAGCGATATTAAGAACTATAATAGGAATTCTGTTGAAGGAGAGCAAATGATGAACCTGACCAATATCTTGTTAATTTTTGCTCCCTTCCATTCCAAATTTTAATCATTCTTCTGGCTTTGCTTTTAATATTTATCTAAATATAATATATATCTATGTCTATAGCAAAAACAATATACCTACAAAAAACTAGAACGACTTATATTGTGAAATGGAGGGACTAGTGAATAGAATCGTTAATATGGTACTTCTCAAAGTATGAAATCTTGAGTTATACCTTCATATATATTAATCTTTTCTAGTCTGAGGGGAAATCATTACCGGTGAGCAATGAAGAATTTAAGATGATGAAGTCCATGGTAACCAATAAATAACGTAATAAGAAAATAAAATTGCTCATATATAATCTCGCCTTGACACAAGATGCAGAATTAGCAGGACTGAAGCCCAAACATAGTAATTCCAGTCCAAGAGGACAGGTACTCAAAAAAAAAAAGTACAGGGCAGTGATTTAGGTAACTGAATAATAATTAGTAGGTTTAGTGCATATAAATCACGGGGGTTGAAGAAGGTGGTCTGGCATACCTGGTGATTCCAAATTAAACACAGCAGAACGATGCGTCGACGACCAACCAACACAACCGAGAGCGAGGCCGTAAGCAACCATGCCTGCTTGCGCTCCCTGCATCGCCGATCGCCCGATGGCTGATGCCCCGAACCCCCAGGGCTGTTAATCAGCGCGCGCCGTGAAGGTTACTGGCGCACGGTATTCTTCCTCCTCACCCGCACCCATCCTTCTCCTCCCTCCGCCGCCTCGAGCACCGCCCAGGCCGCCGGCGACCTCACCGCCTCAGCCTCAGCACCGTGCCGCCGACGGTTCGTAGCCG